>CM053773.1:130185643-130207641 GCA_028658325.1 Potorous gilbertii | reverse complement strand
AGTCCCATAATTTTTAAATTGTCTCTCCTGGATCTATTTTCCAGGTCAGTTGTTTTTCCAATGAGATATTTCACATTCTCTTCAATTTTTTCATTCTTTTGGTTTTGTTTTGTGATTTCTTAGTTTCTCATAAAGTCATTAGCCTTCATCTGTTCCATTCTAATTTTTATTTTCTTCTTTGAGCTTTTGAACCTCCTTTTCCATTTGGCTAATTTTGCTTTGTAAAGCATTCTTCTCCTCATTAGCATTTTGAACTTCTTTTGCCAATTGAGTTAGCCTATTTTTCAAGATGTTATTTTCTTCAGCATTGTTTTGGTTCTCTTGGCCAGGTGTTGACCTGCTTGTCATGCTTTTCTTGGCATCTCTCTCATTTCTCTTCCCAGTTTTTCCTCCACTTCTCTAACTTGATTTTCAAAATCCTTTTTGAGCTCTTCCATGGCCTGAGCCCATTGAATATTTATTTTGGATGTTTGGGATACAGAAGCCTTGCCTTCTATGTCTTTCCCTGATGGTAAGCATTGTTCTTCCTCATCTGAAAGGATGGGAGGAGATGTCTGTTCACCAAGAAAGTAAACTTCTAAGGTCTTATTTTTTTCCCCTTTTCTGGGCATTTTCCCAGCCATTTACTTGACTTCTGAGATTCCTCTCCTCCCCCACCTTGCCTCCAGATCAGCCCAGCTAGTGCTTGGGGTCTGAGATTCAAATGTTGCTTCCCAGCCTCAGGGCTTTCAGTGGGGGCGGGGGCTGCTATTCAGTGTGAGATTAAATTCAGGTACCAGGTAGGGGCAGGGCTGCTAATTCAGTATAGGATTAAGTTCAGCTGCTTGGCTGGGGGCAGGGCCACCACACAGGGCTCAGTTCCCTCCTGGGGTTTATGTGAAGACCTTCAATAATGGATCCAAGCACCTGCCTGCTTTGGGAGCTCCTGTCTGCTGCTGCCTCCACTCCTGCCTCCTGAGGGGGCCTGAGTTATGGAGACCCTCTGTTCCCCTCTCAGCCAGCCAAAAAGGCTCTCTCACTGACCTTTGGTGCCTGTGGGTGGAGGGACCTGTGCAGCAGCTGGAGATTCTGTCCCTGAAGCCTACTCGGATCTGCTCCCCTTGGTGCCACCTGGCCATGGCAGGGCTGGACTCTGCTCTGGGTCCAGTGCACGATGGACCATGGCAGGGCTGGACTCTGCTCTGGGTCCAGTGCACGATGGACCTTTGGTGTCATTTCATGTCTCTCTGGAACAGAAGTCTCCTCAACTCTGTTCTGTGGCTTCTGCTTCTCCAGAATTTGTTAGGAGTTCTTCTTTACAGGTATTTTATGGGTTGTGGGTTAGGAGCTAGCATATGTGAATCTTTCTGCTCTGCCATCTTGGCTCCTCCCCCTATTCTGCTTTACTAACTTTTTGATTTATCATTTACCATGGTAGTCAGTTCTACTATGACTGTCACATGGTTCATTGGGATGGCAGAGCTAATAATGAAAACAACTCCTGAGGTATTAAGTTAGTGGGATGTCAGTAAGGCCCTGTTCTTCTTACCTGAGGTTTCCTTTCATCCTCAGTATCAACTTTCAGATTTCTAAAATAAGTAAAGTTATCTTTTATGAATGTCAAATGTCATATCATATTCATTTCACATCTTAAGCTACCAGTACAATAAAGCCTCTTTACTCCAAACTTTGTTACTTTGAAATTGGATTAATTTCTCTGTTTATAAAATGTAAAGGTTACCTGTAAAATTTTACCCTTACATACTTCACAGCTTCAATAGTTATGTGATCTGATCGGGGTATAAATTCTAACCTTCCTATGCTTTCTCATGCTGTGTAATTCTTCTCAAGATGAACTTTCTCATTTCCTTCAACTCTTCCTCACATGATATGATACAGAGGTGCTTTTCACTCTTGATCCTTTTTCTCTAGACATTCTCTATCCATTTCTTTTTACAGAAAAGGGTGTACTCTGAACCAAACACAGTACTTAGATGTGGTCTGAGCAGGGCACCATACCTCTTTTAATGTTGCCTGAGCGTAAGTTAGGTTTGCCTTATACTTTTGAGCTTATTCACTTACTAAGACTCCCAGTTCTACTTCAGGCAAACTGCATCAAATCACTCATTAGGTAATTTTGAAGTTTTTTCAATCCAACTATAAGAATGTACAGCTTCTATTAAGTTTTATCCTATTAGATGTGATCTAGTATTTTAGTCTGTCAAAAGCTTTTTGGATTCTAACTTCATCCTTCAACTAATAAGCTCCTAACTTTGTATCATCTACAAATTTAATAAACATGTCTTGTAAGTTTTTATCTAACTTTGTATCATCTACAAATTTAATAAACATGTCTTCTAAGTTTTTGTCTAACTTTGTATCATCTACAAATTTAATAAACATGTCTTCTAAGTTTTTATCTAATTTATTGATTAAATAGTTAACACCACTTGCTGCCCCTTTACAGAAATTCTGTCAAGTTTGTGGAATCAATAATGACTCCTCTGTAGGTTCTGTCTTGTTATGTAACAGGCATCTCTCCATCTTGTCTATAGTTAGAAGATACTGAGTGAACAAAGATATTAGGCACAGTCTGTGTATCTGGTCATCTGGTTCCTGATTGTTGCCCAAGTCAAGCTCAGTAACAACAGGAATCAATAATATGATATTGAGTGATGAAATGGACATGTGCCAAGGGTGTTCAGAGCAATTTCTCCACAGGGCCATCGTTGAATACTTTCCTTCTTCCTACTATGGACCAAACACCATCATAGCCCCTTTTTAGTTTGAATTATCTTCCTTCTCTTACATGCTTCCAGTTTTGTGTGGAAGACCTAAGCCTTAATTCCTTCTTTCTATAAGTTAAAATGTACCAATCAAAGACCTCTTGTTTTTAGCGTCATGATTTAGTCCCACTTTTTGTTTGTATAAAGATTCTTAGTCTTCCAAATTAATGTAAGAAACATGTTCTTTTCTGGTTCTACTCGTACTTGTCTGATTACTCCTACTCAGTATCCTTTCCTGAATAATAATTGACTCTCATCCATAACTTATTGTGTCCCAAAGCTCTTCTCTTTACTCCCAATATATAGTCTGTATCATCAACTTTAAATAGATTGAGTTACTATTTCTGTGAAGACAATTCCCAAGCCTGTATTTCCAGCCTTCATCTCTCTTTCTGCATCATAGAATTGTTTGCTATGCATCTAGGCCTGCAAGTCCCTGCTAGCCTCTCAAACTTATTGTGTACAAACAGAACTAATTATTTTCTACCTCTAAACCCACTCCACCTTCACACATTCTAATTTCTGTTTTAGACACCACCATCCTCTGGTCATCTGGTTTCAGAACTTTGGAGTACACCCTTCTTTTTCTCTCACCTTTTACATCTCAAATTTTTTCCTTGATATATTATGCTTAATTTTGCCAGGTAATTCTTAGTTGTAGTCCTAACTCCTTTGCATTCTGGAAAATCGTGTTCCATGACCTCCTATCCTTTAATGTTGTAACTGCCACGTCCTGTGTGATCCTGATTGTGACTTCCTGATATTTTAATTGTTTCTTTCTAGCCCCTTTCAGTATTTTTTCTTTGATCTGATAGTTCTGAAATTTGACTGTATTTTCCTTGTATATTTCATTTGGGGATTTCTTTCCTTAGGTGATCTGTAGATTCTTTCAGTGCCAATATTGCCCTCTGGTTCCAAGACATCAGGGAAGTTTTCCTTGATAATTTCTTGGAAGATGCTGTGAAGTTCTTCCTTTTGATTGTGACTTTTAGGTAGTCCAATGATTCTGATATTTCCTATGCTAAGTCTGTTCTCCACATCGCTTATTTTTTCCTTTAGTATTTTGCGTTTTCTTCCATTTTTCCTTCTTTTGAATTTATTTGCTTGATTCTTGATGTCTTGTGGATTCATTAGTTTCCACTTGCCCAATTCTAGCTTTTAGAAGTTGTTTTGCTCAGCTAACTTTTGTACTTTCTTTTCCATATGGCCAATTGTATTCTTTAAGGAGTTATTTTCTTGAGTAGATTTTTTTCATCTCCTTTTCCATTTGGCGAATTATACTTTTTAAGTATATATAATAATTAAGTATAAGTGTTAAAGTTTTCTAAGCTCTTGACTCTTTTTCCATAATTCTTTTCCGTTACTCTCATTTCTTTTCCCATTTTTTTCTTCTACCTCTCTTATATGATTTTTAAAGCTCCTTTTTGAGCTGAAGATCACTTCCTGTTTTTCTTTGGGGTTTTACCATAGATGTTTTGCCATTGTTGTCCTCTTCTGAGTTTGTGTCTTCGTCTTTCCTATCACCACAATAACTTTACGTGGTCAAATTTTTTTTTGATGTTTTTTGGTCATCTTTTTTAACCTTTTCACTTTCTTTTAAATTTGAGCTCTGCATTCAGGGTGTAAGGGACTCTGTCTCAGGCTTTAGGCCCTGGCTATTTACCTAGTGCAATACTGATGTTGTTCTGAGGTCCACCGAGTACCTCAGAACTGTTGCTGTGTTAGGGGTTATAGTTAGGTTATAGTTAGTGGTTATGGGGCTGGAGGTCATAACGGTCTGGTAGCTTTTCTGTTGCTGAACTGGGATCCTATTACTGCTGTCTGGCATGTGCTGAGGTCCAGTAGGGTGTTTCTGCCTTTCCCTGGAGCTACACTAAAGCACATGAAGGTCTGGCTTCTGGATTGCTTGTTTGCTCAAGGCTGTGCTGAAGGATATGGTGGTTTTTACAGCTAGAGTCTGCACATTCCCCCAGCTATACTAAGGTACTTGGAGGGTCCTGGTGTTGGCATTTGCTTGTTCCAACCACTAGGGCTCAGGATCTTCTGCTGGTTTGCTACAGCAGGGCTTCCTTCTGGTTTACTGGGATGCTTCCTTTCCTGGAATGCACTCCACTTTTACTAAAGTAAGATGAACCTTTTTTGCCAATCTTCCAAGTTGTTTGGTCTCAAAGATTGCTTTACCCTGTCTTTTTGTTATTCCAAAATTTGTTTTGGGATGCTGTTTTATAATTGCTTGGAGGAGAGTTTGAGTTACAGTTATTTACTGCTTACTCCATCATCTTGGTTCTTGAAAGTTCTTGAGCTATGGCAATTCTGCTTTACTTGTAGAACAGTGTCTTTTTTAATGAAGGCACCCCATGCTGAGCAGTCCTGTGCCGATGTCTGCCATGTCTCACAATCAGTTCCAGAGTGCTTCAGAGAGATCTTGAGAGCGTCCCTGTATAGTTTCTTCTGACCTCCATGTGAGTGCTTGCCTTGTGTGAATTCTGTGTAAAATACTGACATTTGGAGTTCAAACAGTGTGTCATAATAACCCTGTGAAGTAGGTGCTGTTATTATCCCTATTTGTATCAATAAGCACCCCAACATACTCAGGGGGACCTGCTATCACAGGGGGACCTGTAGTCATAAAAGGAAAGGCAGCTTTTGAGGGGTTAACTATCACTTTAATCAAGCACATGTATTAATCCTTTAGTCAAGCACATATATCAGGGGACTCAACAACCTGAACCCCAAAGTAATCAACAGACATGGCTTCCTCTGCCTAACTATAATTCAACAGTCAGGTACAGCTCTCTGACCAGTTACCAGAGAGTGAAGCATGACATCTGGGTTCTCAAAGCTGGGGGGGCTCTGTAGTGGCTTCCCAGAGCTCTCATCTAGCACTCCAACCTTCTTACCAAAATTAAGCCCCACAGTAAAACTACACCTCAGAGTCTTTATACACTTTTTAGAGACAGAGGGCATCATCACATCCCTTGAGAACCAGTGCCTCATTAACAGAAGGTGTGGACATTCTTACCAATCTTCCCTGGGCAGGCAATGGGTGGGAAAGATCCACCTCAGCCACATTTCAGATAGAGGTATTATACTTGATCATATTGAAACATAAACAGCACAAGATCCTTCTTTACTTGCTGTTATACTATTTTACAGTTGAAGAAACTGAGGCAAACAGAGGTCAAGTGACCTACCCAGCTGTTATGTGTCTGATGCCAGATTTGAACTCCAGTCTTCTGATTCCATGTCCAGTACTCATTCTGCTGTACCACTTCGCTGTCTCAAATATGAATTTGATCAAGTCACACTCCTGCTCAAAAATCTTCAGTGGTGCTTTATTGATTCTAGGATAAAATATAATAAAAAACAAATACCTAAGCCTCTAATTGAAATTCAGCTTCAGTCTTCCTCCACTCTACCTTTATAGACATTTCATATACTTCTCCTTTGCTATTAGCTATTTTCCTTGTGCATTATTTTCCCAGCATAGACTGGAAGGTACTTCCTTCTCATCTCTGCTTCTTATGACCCTTGTCATTACTCAGCTCTGGTACCACTTATCAAGAGTCTTTTCTTAGACTCCCAGTTAATACCCTCTTCCTTTCCAAATTACCTTATATTTTCTGATCACTACATATTTTGCATATTCCCTACAATATGTAAAATACTTGAAAACAGTAACTGTCTTGTTTTTGTTTCCATGATTTCTGGGTCTAGAAATGGTATTTTGCACATATTATATGTCCAATATGTTTCTGTCCATTACTTTTATCTGCAAAGATTTATATCCTTCTCATTTCTGAGGTACAATACATCATGTAGGTGCCTTGAAAAATGATTTTACAAATTCCAAACAAAATGAAAACTTGATTAGGAGCTATTATCATTAGCATTATCTAGTACTTTAAAAGATCTATGATCTCACCTTCAGTGATGACATCTGACATCTGTCTAACATTTTAAGTTTGCAAGACGTATTTCTTATAATTCTCATTTAGAGTTCGTTAAAAAATCCTTTTGAGTTAGGTATTATATCTAATATTATCCCCATTTTAATAATGAAGTTTAAATGAGGCTCTTTGAGTTTGTGATTTGTCACAGGTTTTGGTGCAAAAGCACTGGAGGAAGGAGATCTATACCTATGTCTTGCTAATTGATTCCTAGCCTAAAGCCCTATCTGGTATATTTAACTGTCTGTCTCTGGAAATAGATTATTGAATCTTATCTTTTTTTGAATTTTATCTTTTTTTCCCCCTGATTTGGAAGGCAGAATACATTCATAGTGTTCAATATTTTCTCGTAATGTACATGTATCATTTTACTGACAAAAACTCCTTAAAAAATTGATTGTTTTATTGAAATTGAGTATTATGTCTTAAACATTTAGTCAATCTAATAATAAAAGTAATAGAGTTTTTTCAGTATAAAATTTATAATGGATGATGCAATGCAATAAATTTTGGCAACTTTTTGATTAGCTATTTAAAAGGAAAGATAATGAACATAGCAAAAAAAAAACCAAAACAACCAACCCAAAAAACCAAACCCTACCATCTTTTCTACTAGTTAATAATTTGTTACTTAGGGAATTTACAAACGAATAATTTGCCAGTAATTTTTTTTTTAAATCACCAAATTCTAAAGAACAAAAAACCTTTATGGGAGACTTATCTAACCACCGAAGTTGAAAGTACTATCCTTATTTTACAAATGAAAAACAGTTGATGTTGAAAGATCAATCTGAGATCTACTCCTGTTCCACTGAGGAAGTTATAATCTCTCTGTGCCCTACCTATAAAATGAGGATAATACCATATTTTTTACTGGAAGGCAGGATAGTGTTCCAGATTTTTTCTGGAGAACCTTCTAAGTTCTGTGAGTCTATGAAGGTGTGTTTCTTAGAGAATATGCTGATTGTGAGGCTCTGTGGTGTGGTTGGCAATTTGACTTTGAAGTCAAGAAGGTATCTTTGGGTTCATTACCAATTGTATTCATGTTAGTCATGTGACTGAGAAAATTACTTAGTCTCCAAGTGTCCCAGGACCAGTAAGGGTAAGAGTTGGGTGATTTGCACTGTGTGGGAGTTTTTACATCTTTCGTTCCCCACATTGATTAAATTGCAGATTCACACACATATACTATAAACATTTATATACTCTGTGAAAAATCAATGAAGAAGTTATCACTTTCCCCAGTTTTTCTTTATAATAGCTTTTAGCAATCAGAATTTGAGTACATTTAATTTCATGGATTCTGAAAGGACATTTAATTTCATGGATTCTGAAAGGTGAAAGATTCACCTAAATTAGAGTTCATATTCATCCATATTTTTGGCACTAGAACTGTGCTAATTCATACTCAAAATAAGTTTTTCAAACCTGCTGGGAATCAGCAGTTTTGACCTCAAAACAGTGTTATAGTGACACAGGAAATAAAAGTTTGTGTTGATCATTTTACTGACACTTTATTCCAGTTATTTCAGCTTTTCTCCCCTGCTTAAGTGGACATTTGCCAGGAAAAATCTAATATTAAGTTTTGTAAATTAATCATTTATGAGTTCTCTGGATTCTTGAAAATATTAATTTCTCCTCAAATTTACTTCATTTGGAAGTGATGAACATTCTTTTAGTTGCTTTGCAGTCACTGTATTAACTTGCTTTGAGAAATTGCCTAATAAGCCAGTTGGCTCGGTGAATTGCCTGGGTAGTCAAAGCTGGTTTATGTGGCATTGCTCCAATTGCTTGTTCCCCAAATAACACTGCATCTTTCTCAAAACTGTTGATCCCACAGGTCAGTTAAGTCAGAGGTAAAAGTATACTACTGATTCTGGGGTTTTTTGGTTTGTTTATTTGCTTGTTTTTGCCTGAAGGTTCTGAAGAACCAATCCTTACTTACAACAGAATCTGTAAATGGACCTTGTTTTTCAAGATTCTGTAGTAGATGAGAAAAAACAAGGATATAGAGAAGGCCTTGGTTCTAACCAAATATCTCTGAAGGCAGAGAAAGGAAGAGAAGGCAAGGACATTATCACCCAGCATATCACCTGCTGTCAGAAGAGTATAATTACTCTTAAGCAATTAATATGTATATTTTATTGTAAAGTAATGCAAAGGCAGTTTGAGAATGGAGTGAGGAAAAGTTTATTTACTGGGTCTGATAAACTCTCCAGAATGTTCATCAAAATGCAGGTGATAGCAAGTAATAAATTATACACATAGACCTGGCCAGATTCTGGATTCTAACCCTGTATGAGGAATCAAGAGTTTTAATGTTTTGGGGTTTTAGTTTGGCTTTGACCATGCACCAATTTTATGACTGTGGTCATCATTTATCTCTCTGAAATTTAGTTTACTCATCTATATGAAGAATAAAATATCGTCTGGTCTTCTTATCTCACAGAGTTATTGTGGGGCTCCGGTGCAGACTTCTTTTGTAAAGAGAGCTTAAGAAGTGCACTTGTCAGTCATAAGTCATTCCTTTTGGAGTTCATTTTCAGCCATGTGTGTTCAGCATGAATTTGAGGTCATCAGGCTGCTGCTGATGAGTGCATAGGTATTCTGTATCATGCCTGAAGTCTTTTCAGTTTTACCAAACCTGCTAGCTTGTGCTTTACTAGCTTAGCTTGAATGAACCAAGGTCATCTCAATATTGCAATGAAACATGAGAGTAGAATTTCTATTAGGTTATGATCTGTTTGATAAAGTGCTACCTAATAATAGAATGTAAAGACCTCAGAGGTTGTACCAGTTTCGTATTTGTATTTCCAGTACTTGACACATAATAGGCACTTCATCAGTATTTTCTGTTTGCTTGATTATCTAGCAGCTGAAATTTGCTTCCTGTTCTCTTTTGTGTTTTTCCATTCCAGTGTTCTGCACATTCAACATTTCCACATCCATCTTAAGGAGATCTATAGTTCTAGTTTGATGAGATTCTAAATTTGGTTTTCACCAAAATATTTCACTATACCACAAGATAATGTGTACTGCTAATGGGATATATTTTTCTTTTGCTCTTGGCAAGTGAAATATTATATATGACTGACTGTTTTTGCCCTCTTTTCTGTTACAAACGATTTCTCTCCTATTTACTTTCTCTTCCTTATCACCCTGAATTGTTGTTAGTTTGGTCTTCAATATGTCATGTTGTGGAAAGTGGCATGATTCATATCTCCCATTGCTCCTCTTTGAGTGATATTCCACAGAACCAGTTCACACAAAAGTGAGATTCTAGAGCCAGTTGCAGTTTTTGTGGTTAATCATTTTATATTGATTTGAAAGTTCCCCAAGCTCAGTCAGTAATTAATATTGTGTCCAAAATAAAAAAATCAAGTTCCAGAATAAGTTGTTCTGCATGCGTGCACACACATACATACACAGCTTGAAATCCTCATTTGAGCTTATGTGTAGCTTGGTAGGCCATCATTTTATAGTAGTTTTGGTAGGATTTTCTTAGTAATTTGAATTAGAAACTACGGTCATGACTTTGGTATTCTGATTTGTGAACTACATTATTTCAGGTGGTACCTAGAATGTTCACTTGTCAGCATTTTCACGTATTCTTCTTTTTTTCATAATATTTTCTTTATGGGTCGTTAAGATAGAAGATTACTGTATTCTCTAAAGAAATTAATTTTGTTTAATTTTCCTGAGGTTTTGATATATTCTACTAGGGAGAGACAAGATTTAGATAAGACAAAATCTCTATGCCCAAGGAGCTTGTAGTTCAAGTAGAGTGACAAAAGTCCCATCCATTAATTGTGTTTGAGTAGTTTAATTTTAATATTTCATTGTCCAGAAGTGGATCTTCTAAAAGACGAAGATTTATGTGTTGGAGTAACAAAGATGTGCTAGTACTGCAGAATGTTCCCTTCTTAAATCTCACAACTATAATATGTCTAATATTATGTTATTGACCTGATATCAGAGAAAAAGCAAAATCATATATCTAGAATAAAGACCAAAGTAATTTTTGACTTGAATGTTTAAATAGAGAATTTTCAGTGCTGTATACCTAATATTGTATATTTCTTGAATACAGAATTAGAATTTAGAAAATATGTACCTCAGTTGACTACAGTTGAATACAGAATTAGAATTTAGAAAAATATGTACCTCAGTTATAGATCTTAAATATGTAATCTGAAATCTTTGTAAAATATTTTAAGATCAATTTGGCAAAGCCTTTGTTTTGTAAATAGCTTGGAGTTTTGTGTAGGTTTATACATAGTTTTAGAATCAGTTGCAAATGGTTTAAGTTTATGGGTCTTTCTTGGTGGTGGGGAGAATATTTTTAGTTTTAAAACAGACATTTATTACTGCTGTATTGCTAACTATATATCATTGTTTCGCATGAAGTTGTTGAGTACTACTACGTAGCTAGCTAGTGTAAATATGAAAATTCATTTAATATTTTATCATGTATTTTTATAACTGCATTTATTCTGAGAAGGGTTCAGATGTGCTACTCAGTATATCTCTTCTAGTTTTCACTTTTATTAAGCTCTGAAAACACACATAATAGTATACCCTTCACTTAAAACATTTACCAGGCACATCCTGTGTTCTTGGCAGACTAATACAGTGAATAAAAATAATCCAAACTCAAAAAACTTAGATTCTATAGGCAGATTGTGTGTGTGTGTGTGTGTGTGTGTGTGTGTGTGTGTGTGCATGTGTGCATGCTCCTACAAGGGCAGAGTTAGGGTTGTGAGGGTGGTAAGGACTACATCTTTGAGTTACCTTGCAGTGAAAGGTTAAGTGACTTGCCCAATGTTGTGTAGCCAGTGCATGTGTCAGAGTTAAGATCAGGTGTCATATCATTCTGGCTCCAGGGAAAGCTTGTTATCAGCTACCCTTCACAGCCTCTATATAAGTATGTATAAAATAAGTATAAAGAGAATAAATATAAATAAATAAAAGTAATTAAATGTAAAGTAGTTAGGAGAGAGCATTAGCTGTTTGGGGTAATCACAAACGGCTTTATGTAGAACAGAGTGCTAGGTATTAATCTTGAGGCAGAAGTGAGGCAGTATACTCCGGAGACATTACATACCAGTCATTACAAAAGCAGAGACCAGAGATAGAATATCATATGAGAGAAACAGGGAGAAGACCAGTTTGGCTGCATTGCAGAAAATGGTAGGAAGGATAATGTGTGATGTGGCTGAGAAAGGTTGGAACTGGGTTGTAAAGGTCTTTCAAAGTGAAACAGAAAAATTCATATTTTATTCTAATGGCAATGAATTTATTCAGTCAGGGAGTAGCATTTTTAATCTGGAAATCACTTTGGCAGTTGCATGGAGGATAGACTGGGGAAAGGAGAGATTTAAGACTGAAGCCCGTATTAGGAAGCTATTGAAGTGATCTAGGCAAGAGGTAATGAGTACCTGACCTAAGGTGGTAACTTTGTGAGTAGATCGAAATGGTTGAGTTACAAGATAGTTGTCAAGGTTGAAATAGCAACACTTGACAACTGGTTAAGTATGTGAGATGAGGGGAATTCAGGAGTTCAGGATAAAACCAAAATTATGGACCTGGAAAACTAGAAGACTGGTAGTACCTTTGGTAGAAGTACAAAAGTTTGGAAATATAGAACCTTTTTTAGAGAAAGATGAATCAGTTCTGTTTAGGATGTGTTAATGTTGAGATGTCTCCAGAATATCCAATTTAAAATGTCTGATATACATTTCGTAAAAAAGGAACTAGAAAAAGAACCTTGAACTGACAGATTAGAGTCATTGGAATATGTCTTCTTGTAATGTGGTCTCTGTAATTTTGTTTTTCCAACTTAATGATTGTGTTACCCATTTATAGCCTCAAGGTATATTTTGTTTCAAAAGTAATATTTAAAATAATATACAGACTACTTATCAAACTGTTTTTAGAATGTTATGTTATTTATAATTGCTTTATGATTACATTTTAATTATATTAAATGATACAACAATTTCCCTAAAGTAAATTTTAACCACTTTGTATTTGTGTGTTCTATCTGTCTTCAGGTAATGCTTTCCCATGGACAATCAGTTTATATCATTTCAGCATTTATACCCTGCTTGGACACCAAATGACACTTGGGTTAGTACAGCCAATGGGTTGTACATCTACTCTGGCTGTCACTTCCCAAAAGCTGCTTGCCGTGGGGCCTGAATCCAGACATTCATTTGTTGTCTGTCTCCATGTTGACCTTGAGTCACTTGAGATAAAATGTTCGAACCCCCAGGTTGGTACATTTAACTAATTTATGAAAGGAAATTAAAAATAACTTGATTTAGGTACAATTGTTTTCCATTTTGTTGGAGAGGTTCTTTTCTATTAAGCATCTTATATTTTAACTGGGCCATCAAGATCAGGATGGTTAGATTAAGTCGTGCTTTGAAGCTCTCTCAAGTTTTGTAATTTAAACTCTTCTGAAAATGTAATAGCTGCAGCATAAATGCATCTTTTGGCTGATGGATTGAAATCAGTTGCAGATGTAGTTTTTAAATGCTGAAGAACCACTTTACTGTCACTCTCGATGTGTCTACTGAAGTGATCAAATGTAATTTTCAATCACATTCTCACTCAGAACTTCTTTGATTCAACATCTAGTGCTTTCATATAAGTGATGGCATATTTTGTTTTGAAAGGCATGTCTGCTGTTCTCAAGATGGTTATTTGTTAGACATAGGCCATGTATGTTGTACTGTAGATTTTCATGACTAATTTTGTTATATATCACCCAGACTTGTCTAAGTTATTTAAAACAATTTTCTGCTTTATATTTTTCTGCATATTAACTGGGTTCCTAATTTAACTATCAAGGCTGTTTTATCTGCAGTTACTTCTACGTGATGTTATTTTAAAAAATCCCCTTTAGAAAGCATATCTGAGGGTTTTTTTTATCTTTCTAAATATAAATTTATTTATTTAACTTTTTATATTCATTTTCACAAGATTTTGGGTTCCAAAATTTTCTCCCCATTTTGTCCCCTCCCGCCTCCCCTATACACTGAGCATTCTAATTACCCATATCACCAATCTGCCCTCTCTTCTTTCATCCCTCCCTTCCCTTACCCCATCTTCTCTTTTGTCCTGTAGGGTCAGATAACTTTCTATTCCCCATTACCTGTATTTCTTATTTCCTAGTAGCAAGAACAATCATATCTCAGTTTGAATATGTTTGTTCCACCGTTAATTGCCATTCTTTTTGAGGTAACTTCAATTTTGATGAGATATTTGGTGACCTTTTTTTTTTTTTAAAACTCATCTTTTCTCCTTTGATTTGATTTCATCATATTCCTTATTATTTTCATTTTTGTTGACTTAATCGTGTATGTATTTGGAAACATCCTCTCTTTGCTGCTAAATGGATTTTTTTTGAATGCAGCTTTCAAGTAAAATATCCATTGTGTCATAAAATCTAGGAATCTGCCTATTACCTGTAAGAACAAAAATAATTTCTTTGAGAATCCATTGTTAAATATTCTTCTCCCTTGTGGTATATTAATTTGTTCCATATAAATGGACATTTGCATGAGCATTGCTGTCAGGAGAGCATCATGAAACTTTCTCAAAAAAGGCTTCTTACATTCATTCCTCTCTGCTAAACTTTGCTCTATGTATATTTGCAGAGAAGAGAAACTGACCCAATTTGTTTGATTTTTTAAAAGTTCCGTCATCGTAGAAAAGTCTAGCAAATCACTGACTGGTGAGAAAATGAAGCAGAGGATGTAAAAGTTGGGAAAGGGCATTCCATTATATTTCCCAAATATAAGCTGAAATAATGAGTATAAAAACACTTGATAGCAGGTGTTGATGCAACATACCAGCAGCATGCACACAGGTCACAGAGATCTGCAGATTAGTTTGTGGGATTAAAGAGAAATGCACAACTACAAACAAAAGCATAATTGGATTTGCTTTGTAAACTACTGAAATTTTCCTCCCAACTTTCTCTAGAGAGACAGCTCTTTATAGCTGGTCTGCCTCTCTGTCCATCGTAGGGATTTGAGGATAAGGAGGAATTTAACAAGAGTCTTTAAAGGCTTCTGAAAGAAGAGAAGAAAAAATTATTCCCACTGCTCTGTTTTTCTCTCATATTCAAGCTTTTTCTCTTTCTTCCATCCTTAAGAACTTCTATCCTTTGCACCCCTCATGACTACAACCTGTCTAAGTCTATCTCTCCTGTTTCTATACATTATTTTTCCCTTTATCCCTTTCACTGGTTGCTTTAATACCATTCCCTATATGCATTTGTGCTACTTCCTAAAGGAAAAGCAATCAGACTAAACTAACACATACTAAAGTGTGGATCAATGATTATCATCTCTGCCTCCTTTTAAGTGATTGCTTTTTAATTCAAATGAATATATATTTGATAGAATCAGATATTGTTGGCAGAGGGCAGAGGAGAGAAGGGCTCATTCAACCCACTCCACCTTTATGTAAGTTTCTTGCAAGTATCTGTTGTGTCTTTAGTTATTTTTATAGCTCAGGAAACTGTGCAATCTAATACTCCAGTGAATCTGTGTTTTCCTCAGTGTGGGTATTCCTGCCTACCATGTAAGCATGTGGTTTATAACTCTTGTCATCCTCCAGTAAATTGGCTATGGCAGGCCTTCCTTTTTCTGCTCTTGATCTGATTGAAACCAATGAACATCTAGAATTATAACGGCTTTTAATACACTATTAGCTGATTTTTCTCTTCATTGTGCATGACAGACACTAGTTAATATCTTGTAAATGAATATAAGGCCAGCCCTTGTAGGGGTGAGAACAGAGCATTTGTGAATGCCCAGTCCCTTCCTTCTAGCTTAGGGAGCAGAGAAGTGAATAAGAAATTGCACAAAAGTCATAATAACTACCATTTACCTAGCACTTTAAGGTTGGCAAAATGCTTTACAAACATCTCACTTTTATCCTCACTTCCATCCTAGGGAATAAGTATTATTTTTACTCATTTTAATTATGTGAAAACTAAGGCAGAGGGAGTTCAATGAGATGACTTTAAATCACATGAATAATAAGGTATCCTCACAGCTAATAAGTATCTTCCTTACTCCATGTTCAGTACTGTATCTAGGCACTAACTAACTGCATCTAAACATAAAACAAATATAGCTGTAATATAAATTGGGACCTATCTCAAGACACTTACATTTTTATATAACCCAAGGAACTGAAATATGGGTTTTGGTGGAAGGGAAGGCAACCAAAAGCGGTGCTGAATTCAGTCCCTTCTTTTTTCCAGAATGAATCATGAAATATTCAACTATTTCTTTTCCCATACTTGCCTCCTTGTTGTTAGAGCCTAACATCAGTTGATCTCAGGTTCATCCTTTATGTTTCCTTAATAATAGCAGAGAAAGGGCTCCTCTACTCTGAGCCAAGCCTCCCTTAGAATTCTACTATCCACAATGCTCTAGCCTCTAACCAGTGAAGGGTTTGCTTAGATAAAGAAGTTGTAGCCAGGGTCCAACTAGATTTTTAAGAGGGACAGAGTAACTGCATATAATAATTTTAACAGAATCATGATTAGACATTTATTAATTACTTATTAATTACTTCAAAGGTGATTTTTAAAAAAAATTATTGTTAGTTTTCAACATTTCCACAAGATTTTGAGTTCCAAATTTTCTCCCCATCTCTCCCCTCTCCCACCCCAAGACACCATGCATTCTGATTTCCCCTTCCCACATTCTGTCCTCCTTCTATCACATCCCTCCCTTCCCTTACCCCCATCTTCTCTCTTTTCTTGTAGGGCAAGATAGATTTCTGTACCCCATTACCTGTATTTCTTATTTCCCAGTTGCTTGCAAAAACAGTTCTCAACATTCATTCCTAAATCTTTGAGTTCCAACTTCTCTCCTTTCCTCCCTACCCATACACCCCCACTGTAAAGGCAAGCAATTCAGTGTAGGCTGTACATGTGTAGTTATGCAAAAGACTTCCATAGTAGTCATGTTGTGAAAGACTAACTGTATTTCCCTCCATCCTATCCTGTCCCCCATTTATTCTGTTCTATCTTTTGTTCTTGTCCCTCCCCAAAAGTGTTTACTTCTAATTACTCCCTCCTTCCGTTTGTCCTCCCTTCTATCATTCCCCGCCCCCACAACCCATATATTCCCTTCTCTCCTGCTTTCCTGTCCTGTAAGATTGATTTTCATACCAAATTGAGTGTGCATGTTATTCCTTCCTTAAGCCAAATGTGATGAAAGTAAGCTTCACTTTTTCCCTCTCACCTCTTCCCCTTTCCCCTCCATTGAAAAAGTTTTTTCTTGCATCTTTTGTGAGGGATAATTTGCTTCATTCCATTTTACCCTTTTTCCTCTCCCACACCTTAATTTTATTTTTTTAGATATCATCCTTTCAAACTATTCAACTCATCCTGTGCCCTCCATCTATATGTATGTAATCCCTCCAACTACTCAGATACTGAGAAAAGTCTCAAGAGTTACAAATATTATCTTTCCATGTAGGGATGTAAGCAGTTCAACTTTAGTAAGTCCCTTATGATTTCTCTTTCCTGTTTCCCTTTTCGTGCTTCTCTTTATTCTTTTTTGTTGTTTTTTTTTTTGCATTTTTAACACAGTTTGTAACAGTTAAAACAATTCAAACTTTTGTTTATGTGATACTCCTTTTTAAACATTTACAATATGGATCACAAAAGAATTTTTTTTTTAAACATTAACCAACTGAGACACAAATAATATTTATGTTGCTAACTTCACAAGCTCTTGACCTAATTATCTTCACAGTATTACTAAGAATTAAAGGACCCTAACTTATTGTTGTTGATCTAAAGTCCTATGCCTAATAGTTTTATTTTAGACTTAACCTCGGATTTTCCCCTGCCCATAATCTATAATTGAATAGATCTGGTATTAAGCTTACCCATCTTTTGACTATAGGAAATTGCCACCAAGAGTAGGGACATTGCAGGGATACATTGTCTCCCCAACATCATGTCAATTCCAGGCAGGATTAGATTGTCCACTTGCATTCAGTCAGGTTTAAAGTCTGCCAGGTGTCAGCAGGAAAATTGAGTTAGGAGAATCCTGCCTCAGTCCAGGCTGAACAGCCACTCTCCCACCCTTTCCATGAGATCACCTTTTGCAGTGCATACCAGCATCTCACAGGCTTACTGGCATCATGGATTGGAGGCTCAGACTGTCTTTCTTGCTATCCATACCTGGAGTTAAAGTCAGAAGAGCAGTCACTTAATAGTCCCATAACATCTAAAAACAGCAAGTTCCAATAACCAGATTTCAAATATGATTCCAGGCTACAATATTCCTAGGAGTTTTTCTTTTGGGATCTCTTTAAGAATGTGATTGGTGGATTCTTTCAATATCTATTTTGCCCTCTAGTTCTAGAATATCAGGGATGTTTTTCCTTGATAATTCCATGAAAAGTGATGTCTAGGCTCTTTTTTTTGATCATAGCTTTCAAGTGGTTCCAAAATTTTTAAATTATCTTTCTTGGATATATTTTCCAGGTCAGTTATTTTTCCAATGACATATTTCATCTTGTCTTCAATTTTTTCATTCTTTTGGTTTTATTTTGTAATTTCTTGGTTTCTCATGAAGTCATTAGCTTCTGTCTGTTCCTTTCTAATTTTTAAAGGACTGTTTTCTTCAATGAGCTTTCCATTTGGCTAATTATGCTTTTTAAAGCATTTTTCTCTTTATTGGCTTTTTGGACATCTTTTGCTATTTGGATTAGTCTATTTTTAAAGGCATTTAGTTTTTTCAGAATTTTTTTGGGTCTCCTTTAGCAAGCTGTTGACTCATGTTTTCATGTTTTTCTTGCATAGCTCTCATTTCTCTTCCCAATTTTTCCTCCACCTCTCTCCCTTGATTTTCAAAATGATTTTTGAGCTCTTACATAGCCTGAGACCATCTCAAATTTATTTTGGAGGTTTTGTATGAAGAAGCCTTGACTTTGATGTCTTTCTCTAATGGTATGCTTTATTCTTCCTCATCTGAAAGGATGGAGGAAAATACCTGTTCATTAACCTATAGTCGTATTTTTTTCCCCTGTTTTGGACATTTTCCCAGTTACTTACTTGACTTTTGAGTCCTTTGTCAAGTGGAGGGTGTACTCTAGGGAGCTGTAATTTCTCAGTTCCTCCAAGGTGGCACAATCAAGGGAGAGGAGTTTATTCCTCTCCTGGCCTGAGCTCTGGTCTGGGAGCAACCACAAGCTTTTCTGCTCAGGATCTTCAAGTAGGGTTCCTTCTCCACAACTGCCTCCAGCTCTACTAGCCAGTGCTTCTCCTCATCCCTGGACCACCACTTGGTGCTGAGATCCAGATCAGCAGTTTGATTCCCCCAGGGTCTTTAGGTCAAGGGCTCCAATGGTGGACACTGTGCTGCAGTGACTTCCACTACCTTGGGCCAGAGGCTGAGGCTGGATTCTGCTCCCTTCTCACCCAGGTGAAAGAGATTTCTCCCAGACCTTTGAAGCTGTCTTTGGCATTTGTGGGTTGAGAAATCTGGGAACTACAGCTGCTGCCTGGGATTCTGCCTGCTCTGGTAACTGTCTGTGCTTTGCCACAGCCAAGGTTGGGCTGTGCTCTACTCTGAGCCCAGTGCAATAGACCTTTCCTGTCAGCCTTCCAGGCTCTCTTGAGCTGGAAATCTCTTACACTGTCATTTTGTGACTTCTGCTGCTCTAGAATTTGTTTAGAGTCATTTTTACTGGTATTTTATGGACTTTGGGACAAGAGCTACAAGCAAGTCCATCCCTCTACTCCACTATCTTGGCTCTGCCACCTTATTTTTTTTTAGAAAAGATCTAGCCAACTAATGTTGCAGGCAAAGCTTCATTGGATGTTTTGGTTCATTACTCAGTGCTGTGGCAACTTAACAGGTTTAGGATCTAAGTTCAAAAATCTGGCTTTTTAGTTAATTTAGTAGTCTTCAGGATTTTGAACACTCGGTTAGTTATATTAACCAAACTCACAGGAGACTAATTTAAAAACCAGAGTCCTAGTTTATTATTTTAAAATGGAATAAAGTAGAATTAATTTTACCATTATATGCTTGATACCCATTCTGTTTGGGTAAGACCTACTTAGGAGATAAAATTACAAAATCTGTTTGCTCAATGAGTATAGGATCTGAGCTCAGAAATTTGAGTTTTCTGTTAAACTTGGTTAACTTGATCCACTCTCTTCTATTCTAAGAGTTTTCGAAGAATTGGTCACAGTCTTCTGAAATCAGAGAACTTTCATCTATGGACAGTGGCAGAGATAATTTGGGCGCTTCTTATTTTTTGTATTTCTTTTTTAGTTTTTTGAAATGGCAACTTTACCTTATATTAGTTATATTGAGAGACAAGTTGGTGTAGTAGAAAGAATACTGGCTTTGGAGTTGGTGGAATTGCATTTGATACCTGCCTAGTTTCTTTGCTTATTTCTAAACTGAGATGGGTTCATGATATAATTTCTTCCACTTCTAAATTCCTGATCCTATGTTACAACAAAGTTTGGTTATTGTTAATTGCATTTTTAATTAGTGTTTCCTTTTTGGGGGGGGCGGGAAGAGACCCTAGTCTCATCAGTGACTTACCTATCAAACATTTCCTAGGATGGTTTGTATATAGTTGGCTTTTGATTTTTATTGTCAGTCATAGGGATAATATTTCATACCCTCAAAACTTCTGGAGTTTAACTTTATTTGAGATTTCCATTGTGCAGTGCACAGACTATAGATGTATCATTAAGTGTGTGCCAAATTAAGATTTTTGTTTGTGAGACATGGTTGTCATCTCCCAATTTAAAAAAATATTTAGAAGGAACATTGCAAGGCACAAATGAATATATAGAATTCCATCACATACCTCTTTTAGAATGCTCAAATAGATGTGCTATTCTAGGTTTCTCTGGGATCTGGTTTTTATGCTTCATAATTCTTACTTTGCTGTCTTTTCCTTTTTGTCAGAAATTGTTGAAAGTCTCTTTTAAAGATCCAGCTTTTCAGTTTAAGTTATGAATGATTCTAAGTTTGGATCTTTTATCATATTGCATTCTTCTTTGATCAACAGTAGAAGCTGCTAGTCTTTTGTGATCCTGAATGTAGTTCCTTAGTGCTTGAACTTCTTTCATGGTACTTAAGGTATTTTTTCTGTGATGTGGGAGCTTTGTATTTTGGCTGTGATATTTCTGGGGCTTTTATTTTGGGGGTTTCTTTCAGCAGGTGATTAGTCAATTGCATTTTTGTTTGTTTAAATATTTATTTTTAAATAGGAAAAAATTAAATATACATATAACCCTGTTTGGTTGCTTAGCTTTTGCCTTTTTCAGCTTGGCAATACGACCCACTGATTTTGGACCCAGATCATCATCATATCTGTTATTGTGATTGGTTTTGATGGCTTCTGCCAGCTTAGCCAGGGCTCTCTTATCTTCAGGGTTAACCTGTGTGAAGTCAGTGCCTATGGAGGTCTTTCTATGAACTAAGCAACCCAGTCTAGCTTCATCTTTGATAATAATACTTGAAGGAACCCCCATTTTTCAGCACAAGGGAGGTAGTTTAATTGGGTCCACATCGTGTGTAATTACCATGCTTACTCGTTTTCTGCCAGGGCTACTTCTCAAACAAAAGATTGACCACTTTCTTGGCCTCCTGTGTTTTTACTGGAGCGAAGGCCTGAGTCACCTTTTTTCCCTTGGCCTTCTTCCCTTTTGGCATCTTGGTCAGCAGAATGAGACAATTCCTTGTATTTTTTTTTACTTTGCCCTGTTTCTAATAGATCTGGGCACTTTTTATTTATGATTTCTTAAAATAATAATGTCAAAGTGGTGGAGTTTTTTTCTTAATAATGATTTTCAGAGAATCCAATGATTCCTAAATTCTCTTTCCTTGAACTGTCCTGTGTCAGTTGTTTTTTAATTCAGATATCTTAAATCTTTTTCTTTTTTTTTCAGTCTTTTGATTTAGCTCTAGTATTTCCTGTTATTTCCTCAAGTCATTGATTCTATTTTGTCTATTGTAGTTTACAGAGATTCCACTTCTTGGGTAAGTAGCAAGTAGTCTTTTCTACTTTTTTTGCTAAGTTACTTATTCTCCCTGGGACAGCTCGGTGGTGCAGTGGATAGAGCACTAGTGCAGGAGTCAGGAGGATCTGAGTTTAAATCTCCCCTCAGACACTTGACACTCACTAGCTGTGTGACCTTGGCAAGTCACTTAACCCCAGTTGCCTCATCCTGGGTCATCTCCAGTCATCCTGATGAATATCTGGTCAC
>CM053773.1:130096145-130185143 GCA_028658325.1 Potorous gilbertii | reverse complement strand
AATACACTGGGCAATGGGAGGAGGGAGCAATTTGAAATCAACTCTCTTGGGGAGGGACAGGATCAAAAGAGACAATAGAAGCAATGTGGGGCAGGATAGGATGGAGGGAAATATAGTTAGTCTTATACAACATGACTATTATGGAAGTCATTTGCAAAACTATGCAGATGTAGCCTATATTGAATTGCCTGCCTTCCCAAAGGGAATGGGGTAGGGAGGGAGGAATAGGGAGAAGTTGGAACTCAAAGCTTTAGGAACAACTGTCAAGTATTGTTCTTGCTACTAGGAAATAAGAAATATAGGTAATGAGGAATAGAAAGTTATCTGGCCCTACAGGACAAAAGAGAAGGTGGGGACAAGGGAAGGGAAGGATGATAGAAGAGAGAGCAGATTGGTGATAGGGGAAATTAGAATGCCCAGTGTATTGGGGTGGGGGGGAGGAGACAAATGGGGTGAAAATTTGGAACCCAAAATTTTGTGAAAATGAATGTAAAAAGTTAAATAAATAAATTTAACTAAATAAAAAAGAGAAAGAAAGAAAGATGGGATTTGAGTTGAGTCATGAAGCCAGGGAAGTCAGGAGGTGGAGGTGAGAAACAAGAGCACTCTAAGGAGTGAAAATGCATGGAATTAAGAGATAGAAATACCCTGTGCAAAAAAATAACAACAAAACAGTTAAAAGTCCACTATCATTATACATATTGAGTATGTGAATGAGAATTGTTGTAAAGAACTTTAAAATCCAAACAAAGGGTTTTAATCGTGAAGGTAATAGGATGAAATCCACTGGAATGTACTGAGTTGGGAGGGGCAGTATGGCATGCTCAGAACTGAACATTAGAAAAGTAACTTTGGCATTTAAGTGAAGAACTGACAAAAGTGGGAAAAAATGGGAGGCAGGGAGAACAACCAGAAGGGTCTTGCAATACTCTAGGAATGAGGTGATAAGGTTCTATACTTGCATGGCACCCTTATAAGTGGAGAAAAGGGGATGTATATGAAGAATGCAGTGAAAGCAAAAATGACAAGATTTGGCAAAAAAAAAAATGGATTATGTGTAATGAGGGAGAGGAAGTAGTCAAGGATGATTAAGGTTTATAAGGTTGAATAACTGAAAGGATAGTGACCTAGACAATCAGAGGAAACTTCAGAAGAAGGGAGGGTTTGGGCAAAATAAAATGAGTACTATTTTGGATATGTTGAATTTGAGGTACCTTGAAGATACACAGTTCAAAATGTCCAACAGGCAATTGATAATGAGACTGAAACTCAGACCAAAGGCCTGAAAAGAGAAGATCACTAGTCCCATGGGAGTTGATGAGGTTAGGAAGTGACTGATTACAGCATGGGATTTTAATATTTTGGGGTCATGCACAATGTGATAAAGACCCCTTAGGGATAAGGAAACCAATTATACTTAAATACAGCTATTAAAAAAAATTTAAATCATAAGTTCAGGTTCAGAACCTTTGTTAGAAAAGAAAAAGAAAAGGGGGTCCAGGAAAAAGTTTCAGTGAAAACTGATGTTTAAATGATAGGACTTGGAGAAAAATCCAGCAAAGACTCAGAAGTAGTAGTCATACACGTAAGAGTAGAATCAAGATTCAGAAAACCTAGAGATGAGGTATTGAGAAGACATGGTAGAATGGAATCACTTGTGAACTTAAAAGTTTTTGCCTTGGGGAGGAGGTTCGTTGGTTGGTGTCCTTTGCTCTCGAAGAGGATCAAAATGGCATCACCATGATAAAGCGAAATTTCAGTGGGTCCGACTGTGACTGATCAGACCAATATGAGCTCGAAATGCTCTACCACAGGTTGGGCACAGAGAGTTCCGATGAATATGTGGGGCGGATACTTCAAATCTGCACATCCTATGTTTCCTTTGTGCTATATCAATTCTGCTTTGCTCACTGAGCACAGCAACCTTTCTGATGTGGGCACACCATACTGAGCAGTCCTGTGCCAGTGTCTCCCATGTCGCACAATTAAATTCAAAGATCTTAAGAGGGACCTAGAGAGTGTCCTTGTATCACTTCTTCTGACCACCATGAGATCGCCTGCCCCATGTGAGTTCTCCATAAAATAGACTTTTTGGCAAGCTTACATTTCGTATCTGAACAACATGGCCAGCCCATAGGAGTTGTGCTATCTGAAGCATAGTTTAAATGCAATGCATGGCACTTTAGTTTGATCAAGGACCTCAGTGTCTGGTACCCTATCCTGCCAGGGGATCTTCAGAATCTTCCTAAGACAGTTCAAATGGAAACGATTCAGTTTCCTAGCATGGCACTGGTAGACTGTCCATGTTTTGTAGGCATACAATGAGGTCAGCACAACAACTGTGTAGACCTTCAATTTGGCAGTCAGCCTAATACCTCTTCTCTCCCAAACTTTTCTTTGGAGCCTCCCAAACACTGAGCTAGCTCTGGCAATGTGTACATCAATCTCATTGTCAATGTGCATATCCCTGGAAAGTACACTACCATCGGAAGAAAACTTATCCACAGCATTCAAAACTTCTCCATTTGTTGTAACCTCTAGTTCCACGTACGAATGGCGTAGTGGTGAGAGGGTAAAATAGATTAAAGGAAGAAATAGTGTGGAAAGGCATCTGATGATGTGAGATGAGGAAAAGGGGAGGAGCACACAGCCTTAATCATATCAATGAAATGAAACAAAGTTTTTAGGTGAGAGAGTGCATCTGATGATGTGAGCACACAGCCTTAATCATATCAATGAAATGAAACAAAGTTTTTAGGTGAGAGAGTGGAATGATGACAGAAGAGAGAGGAGCCATGGAAGGTTTGTGAAGAGATGAAAAGTGTCTGTGATGAGTGGGATAATGAACCCATTAGAGAGGTATAAAACGTTTGTGCACTGAGTACACATTTGAAATTAAGTAACATAAATCTGCAATGGACTTATTTAGGAGTTTTCTCCATATCTGCCAATAGCATAAAGGGAGGAATCACTGCAGTGAATGATGGGAGTAACCGAAGGATGACGTTCGATATAGCAATACAGAACATAGGTTAAGGAGCAAGGCACTCAAGAGAAAAAGTATAAAGTAAAACTAGTTCATCAAGGGGTCAAGATAGGGAAGAAAGGAAAGCGCTGCCAGTGCAAGCATGATGGTCTGGGAAAGAACTATGGCAGGGGTGGGAAACACAAGGTAGGGGTGGGAAACACGAGGCTTCAAGGTTACATGTGACCCTCTAGGTGCTTGGGTGAGGCCTTTGACTGAGTCCAAGTTTTACAGAACAAATCCTCTTATAAAAGGAAATATGTTGCGTGAAGTTTGGATTCAGTCAAAGGGCCCCACTTGAGGACTTAGAGAGCCACACGTAGCCTTGCGGCCACAGGTTTCCCACCTCTGAACTAAGAGGATGAATAAAAACATCCTCAAGGAGAATGAAGAATTTTAAGGTTGCAAGGCAACAGAAGAAATGGAATGATTAAGAGATCAGGGAATTTCAGAGTTCATGAATATGGAAGTGGTGTTTTTATGAGTGTAGGCAAGATCAAGGGTATGAAATATTTGCATGTGGCTGAAGTGGCAAAGAGTAGTAGGTTATATGAAATGCATAGCAAAGAGTAGTAGGTTATATGAAATGCATAAACTAAAGAACTGGAATTTCACCATTTAATTTGAGAGTATGGAAAGTCATGGAAGCTTGAGGAAGGATGAAATAGTCTGGGATAACTCTTGGGATGAAGGAAATAAATCACTTTGGGAAGCATAAAAGAACTGTTCTGCTGCAATGAGGGCTCCCTTGAGATTATGTAACATGAATCTTTAGTAGATTCAGTCAGCACAGTTTCTGAATTTTCTCTAGTTTTACTCAGTTACATCTGAATAGATGCAAAGGTGCAGGACAGTGGAAGTCATGCAAGGTTGAGGTTTGGCATATTAAGACCAGAGATAAGATAAAGGAGTTAAACTGATTTACCAAGAGGTCAAGCTAACTAAGGTAGGAGAGAGTAGCCAGTGCAGAAATAATTGTCTGAAAAAGAACTAAGGGTAATCACAGTGAGAATGAATTAGGTTTGTTAAGAAGAGACAAAGGTGTAATAATAAAATGCTGGAATCATACAAAGGAATTTCTGAACTCATGAACATGGACAATGCAATATTTGTGGATGGTGGCAAGCCCTTAAGTTATGACCATCTCTGTATGTAGCTGAGGCGGGCTAAAGGAATAACCTTAAAGTAAAGGTAAGTAACATCAACATTTATATAAAGATCTGACTAAACTACTGCTACTACAGAGGAAGAATAATATTTGATGGTAACACTGAAAAGGGATTTTACAGTCAAATTCTTTTAATTGAGCACTTCATGAGACAATGAATTTTCTCTCATACAACTTCACATCTTACCGGAATTACATGAATATGCCTCTTTATATTAGTGTCTAAACTTCACCTAAGGTCCCTCAGGAATAAACATTTGCATGTTTCTCAGGAATCTATCTGATTTTTAGACCTGAATTTCCAAGGGATAGCAATGATGTTTCTTGTACGTATTCCCCACACCAGTAGCCAAAACTCTACAAAACTACAGAATATAAAAATATTTTTAAAGAATCTGTTATTATTTTAACCCCAAAATGAATTTGATTTTCAAAAGTTATAGCTGATAAGCAATCAGTCTCTAGTATGAATAAGAGGAATAATCAAATGAGAATTCTGAAGAATATCTACTGTCAATTTTTAGAAATTCAATTATCTAAGTGTATTATTTTGAAAAGACTGGAATAAGCACATCTGACAACTTAGGTACAAATCTTAATGGCTCCTCAATAACAACTCCGCAATTATTGAATGGCCATTCAGGTTTTAGTCCCCTGGAGTCTCAGACCATCAATATCTCATTTGATTTTAAAGTTCTTGCCCTCTGTTTCCCAGCTACTACAAACAAAAGGTTGTGAGAAAAAAATAAACAACGAGCAAGCGTAACTAAAAAAAAGAATAAAACAGAAGTAGTTCACTTTTCTAAGATGCTCCACCCTAAATTTTGAAGGTATTCCTCTTAATTCCAAAGAAAAGGAGGAAAAAAGGGAAGGAGGAATGGGAAGTGAGATAGGAAAAGGGGAAATAATAAGAGGAAGGAGGAAAAAATAAAATTTTTGAAAAATTACTTTTGTGCACAAATTAATTTTGCACAGCTTGAAAGGTATGATGGTAACAGATTGTGAAGAACTCCAAGTGTCAAAAAAGGGGTTACTGAGCAAGGAGGCTGACATTTTCAGATCTGTGCTTTAGCTAAAATCATTTTGGTAACTGTGTAGAAAACCAATTAGAGTGAGGAGAGCCTTGAGGCAGGGAGACCAATTAGGAAGTTATTGCGCTAATAGATGTAAGAAGAGATTAGGAGTGTGTAACATTGAAAACAAGATCCCGTGATTTCAATGATCATTTTTATGCTGATAATTCTCAGATCTACTTATGTAGTAATAACTTCTCTTTTAAGCTTCAGGCTCATATTCAATCTGTTGCTAAGGTCTGTTGGTTCTACTCTCATAACATCTCTCCTATATAGTTCCCTTTCTCTGCCAACACTCCTAGGCCCCTGGTACAGACCCATATAACCTCCCCAACTTGTCTCTAAAACCTGTAGTTCACCTTTCATTCGTCAAACTGATCTTCCTATAAAGCACAGGTCTAGTCACACCCCCACCCCTACTCAAGTATATAATCTCCATTGATTCTATCTTCTCCAGGATCAAATAAGAAATTCTCTGGCATTTAAAACCATTTACAACCTAACATCCTTCAAACTTTCAAATCTCCTTACACATTATCCTTTTCCTACCCCCTCCCTCAGTCCCAAAATTTACACTTTGACCCAATTATACTGGTCTCCTTGTTGTTCCTTATACAAAAAACTATCTCTACACTCCAGGCATTTTCACTGGCTGTCCCTCATGCCTGAGATGCTCTCCCTCCTCATTTCTGGCTTCTGGATTCCCTGGGTCCTTCAGGTCTCACTTAAAATCTCACCTTTACCAAAAATTCCTTCCTAAGAGCCCTTAAGGCTAATAGTACCTTCTCAAAATAAACAGGCAGTTTTCAAAAGAAGAATCAAGGCTATTAGTAGCCAAATGAAAAATGATCTAGAATCATTAATAGAGAAATGCAAACTAAAACTCTGAGGTACCACTTTATACCCATCAGATTGCCTAACATGACAAAAAATAAAAATGACAAATCTGGAGGGGATGTGGAAAACAGATACACCAATGCACAGTTGGTAGAACAGTAGAAGCTAGTCATTCTCAAGAAAAATCTGAAATAACACCCAAAGGGCTATAAAACTGTGCCTTTCCTCTGACCCAGCAATACTGATACTAAGTCTGTACCAAAAAGATACAAAAGAGTAAGGAAAAGGACCTATAAATATTTATATCAGCTCTTTTTTGTGGTGGCAAAAAAACCCCAAAACACCAGAAATTGAAGGGAGGTCCATAAAGGGAGGACTTAAAGGTTGTGGTATATTATTGCAATGGAATATTATTTCTGCTATAAGAAATAACAAGGGGAATGATTTCAGAAAAACCTGGGAAGACATTATTTGAACTGATGCAAACTGAAAGGAACAGACCTAGAAGGACAGTGTCAGTAACAGCAATATTGTAAGAATGAGCAACTGTGAAATAGTTAGCTCCTCTAATCAACACAATAATTCACAACAGTTTCAAGTCATGATGAAAAATGCTATCCACCTCCAGAGAAAGAACTAATGAACTCAGTGCATGATGAAACATATTTTCTACTTTCTTTATTTTTCTTGCTTTTAACTGTGCTACAAAGCTAAGATAAATCATGTTTTGCATGACTTCATATGTATAATGGCGATTATATTTCTTGACTTCTCATTGGATGAGGGAGGGGGAAGAGGGAGAAAATTTGGAACTGAAAAGAAAAATAGGTTTTAAAAAAAATGCTAGTGCCTTCTCTCTATTGATCATCTCCAATTTGCCATGTGCATATCTTGTTTGTACAGAGCTATTTTCATGTTCTCTTCCCTATTGGAATATTAAAATGTCCTTTGGAACAGGGATTATCTTTTGCCTTTCTTTGTAATCCTAGCCTGATACACAGTAGGTATTTAATACCTATTTAATGACTGATTGACTGTGAAGTGGCCCATTTTGAACCTTATAAAGAATGCCCCTTTCTCAGACTTTGATTGAACACTGTAACGAAATTCTTTAATCATTCTGAGAGAGTTATAAAGCACTGGTCCTTAAATTAAGTTAACTATAGTCCATGCTCTGGTTAATGGTTGAGAGAATCTATCACACCCCAGAAAAGGGGTATGTAGAAGGGTGTTTAGACTAATGGGAATGGGAGAACAGGGGAGGGAATCTTGGAGGGGGTAGGCAAGGTAGTGGGCAGAAATAAAGTAAAGCAGACAGGAGGAATAGGAAACAAGAGATATACACAAACATAAAAACAAAGATCAGGAGAAGAATATGTGTAGGAAAGTATATGTCTATATATGTATATACACATATGTGTATGTGTATGTATGTATCTATAGCTATGGAGAAACACATCTAAACTTTATTGTAGCCTTCTGGGTAGGTGGAGGGAGAGGGGAAAAGGAACAAAGTAAAAAAGTGCACAACAGAGAAAAAAAGGAAGTTGAGATGGACAATTCTTGATACAACATGTATTATTTATCATACAGGCTTTCTTGAAATGAAAATTTATGGTTACATATTTTGAATTCTCTTATGCTATTTTTTTCCTTTCTAACTTTATATTTAAGCTCCAATATTTAGATTTATGATACATTTTTTGTTGTTTTTCTCTATTCTGTATTTGTGTTCTGGTGCTTGAGTCTAAAATAAAATTTTTTACAAAAGAGAAGGGAATGAGAGGAAAGGTAAAAAAGGTACAGGTTTTAGGCAGGAGGGAATGTATAGATCAAATGAGGGTTTCTTAAGGATGGGAGAGACACAGGCATGTTTATAGGTAGCAAGACCAGGAGAGACTGATGATTAGTGAGAGGATAAAGAGGTCTATCTAGAAGAGAGAATAGAATGGAGAAGTCACATCTTCATGTGAAACAGAGGTGAAGGAAGAGACAGTAGAAGGCATTTGACTACTATGATGTAAGGAGGGAAGAAAAAGGTGCTCTTGGCAAATTGTTTCAACTTTTTCAATGAGCTAAGAACTAACAAGCAGGGGATGCAATAGAAGGTTTGAGGGGGGCTGAATGCACATTTGGAAAAGCTGTACACAGCACTTTTACAAAAACATAAAGACCTCTCCAAAGAAATGAAGAAGAGCAAAAATACTACACACATCATATACTGATCATAATGCAATTAAATTATATTCAATAAATTGTCTTTAAAGAAGGAACATGACTAAATAATAAAACTCTAAAAAAAATTGGGTTGAAGAACAAAGCATAGAAACGATGGAAAATATCATTAAAAATGACAATAACGAAATAACATACCAGAGTTTCTAACATGCAGCAAGAGCATTTCTGAAGGGAAAACTTTGAATTAAATGAAATAATTAATAACTTGAACAAAGTTGCAAGGTACACTGACTAAATACACATAAATTTTAGCATTCCTACAAAAACAAACAAAAACAAATACCCAGGAGAACTAAAATGATAAATTCTACTCAAAGTAACTATGAAATATATAAAATATATGAGAGTATATTTTCCAAGATTTACTTAGGGACAATATTAACCTATCTATAAAACACACTTTGCATAAATACAGACAAGACTTAGCTATTTGGTTAAAAATTCACTGCTAATGGGTAGGTCAAAGTATTTGAGAATGACATGGCTATGCCAAATCACTAATAATTAAAGAAATACAAGTTAAAGAAATTCTGAGGTTCCATCTGATACTTATGAAACTGGCAAAGATGACAAAAGAATAAAATTATAAATGTTGGAGGGGCTGTGGGAAAACAGGCATACTGGTGAAGCTATGAATTGGTTTGGCCATTCTGTAAGACAATTTGGAAGTATGCCCAGAAAGTTACCAAAGTATACATACCCTTTGACCCAATTATTCCACTCCTAAGCATAACCCAAAGGAACTTAAGAAAAAAGAGAAGTAAATAAATTTTTAAAAAATTTTACAGCACCTCTTTTCATAGTAGCCAAAACTTAAAAACCAAGGGGATATCTTTTTATTATGGCTAAACAAATTGTTTTATATAACTATAACAGAATGATAATGTAACATAAAAAAATATAAATTAACAATTTCAAAGGACACTGGGAAGACTCTTGTGAATTGACAAAGATAGAAAAATTTAAACAGTGACAAAAATATTTTAGAGCAAAACAACTTTGAAAGACTTTGGAACCCAATTAATGCACAAGTCCAAAAGAATGAAGACCTAACACATCACTCCCGAAACTGGGATGAAAAACTTAAAATATGGAAAAAGACAGGCATTTTTTAGATTCTCAGAGTTCCATGCAACTCTCTCAGACTGTAAATTATGGAGATGGAGTTGTACTACATTAGTAGAGAGTTTCCTCATTCAGTAGTTCCTAATAACAATGAAATCCAAGTTCAATTCCTAGCCCATTCCATACAAACTATATGAGTTAATCTATAATAGTATTGAAAAGTTCTGGTCTTCCAGAAGTACACAGATGTGTCCTCTCCTTTTACTTCAGTCCCACTTACATACAGTCTTTTTTACAGTCTCTTCATCTCACTCCTACCTTTACCGAAGTACAGCCAAATGTAGTCATGATTACCTTTCCCTATCCCAAATCCAAACAGCTCTTAAAGTATCGGAAATCCTGCGTTCTCCAGGAAGCCTCCTCGGATTAATTAAAGGACAGGTCCCTCTTCTCCTCAGGCTCTCCATTAAAATACCCAAATGGGGTTTTTGTTTATGATAATTATATTAACAGTTGCTTCCTTTCATTACAATAGCACTCCTCAATACAACAGGCCTGCTGAGCATAATAATTAAATAACCACTCTGTTGATACCAGGGTTAAAACACAAGGTGTCCACTTCATGGAGAGTGTCTACACTCTTCCAGATCACGGCATAGTACCTGGTGCAGCTATGAAAATAACCACTAGCTCACACGTTCAGGCCCTTAAAAATCATTATAGGTTTAATATGAAACATTTTTCTTCTTGATTCCCCTTGTCCTGAATATATCTTACGTTGCGTATGGCAAAACTTCATCTGTCAACCAACAGTCCATCTTTATGCTATCTACCAGAGAGTAACAGGAAAGAAAAGGTTGGTAGTAGCCAATGTGGTAAGAAAAGACAAACATTTTTGGAAGGGTCAGATGCTTTCTGTTTCATTATTTTCCATAATCACTTGCAATTCTGTACTAATAACCTAAAAGAATTACGGCATCTTGAAAAAATGAGCAAGATTAAAGAATTTAATCAAATTCTCTCTTCCCACTGAAAACAGGAAAATGACTAAAGTTTTAGAGTTTTCCAAAGTAACATTAAAATTTATATATACAATTTAAATAACAGTGATAAATAGAATTCCATATTAGTACACAAAAGAAAATATAAAAAGGTCCTTGTTTCTTCCTTAAACATAATCTATTTCACTACCAAGTTACCAGCAATTTTCATATACTGTACTACTATGTCTAGATTGACAGTTTCTTACACCAGGAGGATATTAACCTTTAATCCCTGAATCATTAAAGAAATGTTTGCAGGAATATTTTTAGCCTCTTTATCTGGTCGAAGCACTAGAAGCTAAGTGGTATCTGTACAAACCAATCATTTCACCAGCATTTTATATTTCTTTAAAGCCTCCTATAAAAAGCACCTGCCTACAGTGAGTAATGGAGTTTTATATTCATTGCACTCAGGAACAGCGTATGTAACCTATTCCATTTTCCTCCCTCGTGGAATATATTTCAGCTTATATTGCACAGCACATTACCAATGCTCAAATAAAGTATTCACTTTATTCAACAAGTCAAAATAAAACAAATTTTTTTAAGGTGTTAATCTTAACTTCATAATGAATATGCACAATACATGTATGCATATTAACTATGTTTGATAAAACATACTAATGTGTATTTTCAGAAGTGTAACAAACTTTGTTTGGTTGGTAGTCAAACATTATTTGCACAGCCCATGCAGGAAAATACAAAGAGACAACCTTAGGCTACCTTCATGAGAGAACCTACTCCTAGGCAACTTCCTGTTAAAATTACTGTAGCCACCCTGGAAAGCAAATCTGAGATAATTTTGGATTTTCCTTTAAGGCAGTCTTAAGATTTACCTATACTGGACTTATCAAGTCTAAACATAAATATTAGTCACTGCATTAATAACTAGAATAATTAAGAATGGAAATGATCTTAAAGTGAGATTAATTTAAGTTAACAAACATTTATTAAACACCTGCTGTATACAAAATACTGCTATACTGTATGTACCAGGCACAAATCTCAGGTAAAGAGTGGTCACCACCTTCACGGAGGGGAAGAATAAGGGGGACAGATAAGGAAAGATGCTAGAAATATTCTTGGCTAAGTTACTAGGCTTCTTATTCATATGGTCATATCACCTATTTGAAAGATAAAAAGTAAATGTAAGGCAACAGCTCCATGCTGCCCCTTGGTGGTGCCCTGCCAAATTGAATCCTCCCTGCATAAGATACAAGACCAACAGCATGACAGAAGCTTTCTGACACCAGTATTCAATCAATAAATATTTACTAAACATATATAATGTAAAAGGTAGATCTCGTGGGATACAGAGACATTTACGAGGCATAGTATATAACCTCAAGGAACTCAAAAATCTGATTGGACAGAGAATTTTTAGAAAAAGAAACAGTGCACAGTGCAGAGCTACCTCAGACAGGCTTGCCATCAAACACTGAAGTATCAATAAAAGCAGCAAAAGTCAAATTGAAACACAATCCTCTCTAGATACCAGGTGTTACAAGTGAAGCTCCCAACCCAAACTGGGTCAACAACTGAGAAGGTGGTACAGCAAAAAGGGCACAAGAGTCAAGAAATCTGGATTTGATAATTCTAGGCTGTATGACATGAAGAAAATAACATATCCTTTACCCTCAATTTCCTCATCTGTAAAATGGAGATGTGACTTTTGAGATACTTCAAAGGGATGTCATGAAAAGAATGTCTTTTTATCTTAAAACAATACAATAAAACAATAGAAAATATTACTATAAATGTGGTAACTCTAATGACAACTTAACCCTGTTATTTCTTCCCAGACATTTTCAGGCCAAAGACAGGCCAAACTAGCAGCAAAAGCATTTCCTCTGCTCCTTTCAGGGCTCTCCTACTCAAAGGAGGCTAAAGCTAAGATTGAAAAGAAGAATAAGCATCCAGACATGTAAGGAGGATGGGGGGAAGGGTGCTTATAACACCATTAAAAAGTCAACTAGTGGCAAAGCAAAGAGTCTCTATTCATCAAGTTTTTAGAATTACTCTATTGTAAAGAAGTTAAAAAACAACCCTGCTAAATATTGATGCCAAATAAAGATTTCTCAGACAAATACTTATATTTGTTCTCCAAATCATGAGTATTACTTTTGGTCAAAATGAATACAAAAGGTCTAATCCTTTTCCTTTTCATGGACTATATAAACTTCAACTGACCTCATAACTCCTTCACTTAGTTTTCCATTAGTTTTTATCCTGTTTAATTTTCTTACTTACATGTTCTAATACTAGCTGATAATACTACATTTATTCAAATTATTCTGACAAAGTTGATCAGTTTAGCGATCCTTGGATAAGATATTTCACAGCCTTAATCCTTGGATTATATTTTTCTAAAAGATGACTGTTTCAGAGTCATATTCCAAAGGCAGAATCAAAGACAAATAAATAAAAAGAATAAACTGTTAATTGTACTAGCGCTCACATATGTTTTCCACACAAAAAAATTATGTATACATTCCACATTATTTAATATTTAAATCTGTGACATATATAACACAAGTTTCTTTTTAGTAGATCTTTAGCAGATCTACACAGTAATTTAAAGCAAGAGTTTATATTTATAGAAATAATTTTGACAAAAAAAAAGAAAAATTCAAAATTTCAAAAGCAAAACTAAATACAAGTTTAGCTTACTTACCTGGGAAGTACATTACTTCTTTTCAACTTTTTGAAGTTAAAATGTTTAATATAAACATTGCTAACATTCAAGCCTGTGCTTTCTTTTTTATATCACTAGCCCTTTTTACATCACAGCAACTTGAGGACATGTTCACATAAGGGCATTCCTGTGAGTTTCAAAGAATTATTTTATTACTTGGCTAAATTTGTGAGAAAGCAGTTTATATGAATGCCAGTTGTACCTCTTTGGAAAGGAGGATGTAAACCTATTTAGTGATCTGCCTTTTTCTTTCATCTTGTCTCTAGTTTCTGTGTAGATTTATAATGTTCATTGTTTCCAATTTTAACAAATCACCTAATGGCAGAAAGGAAAATATGTTAACCTTGGAATTATTTGCAGTTGGAGAAATCTCTTTTGTCTGGCCCAAACTGGGCCTGCAATCTGTTTTAAACACAGATTGTCTGTCTTTCGTCTGACAGCCACCAAGCTGCACAAATTACTTTCTGCCTGTTCACCTGTTTGCAGCTGCATCTGTAAGCTCAAGACTCTGCAGTCTGACTTGAGCAACCACTTCAGGATTGATGACATGTGCTGCTGATAAACTGAGCAATTTGAAGAAATTACTGGCTATAGTTATTGAAAGCCATCTGGGCATGAGCTGAGTGCTAGAAGCCTTCAATCATGTGTTTGCAACCTGCAGTGGCGGCAGTAGCGTTTGAAGTGATACCCTCCTAGAAAAGGGTTGGCCCTGGCACTCATGAGAAGTCCTCTTGGAACTATAATTTGAGGGTTAGTACTTTCTCAAAAATTTTTTTTTCTTTTTTGGAAAAATGGCCTACACTAAGAGTTCAAATTTCCTATTTCCCCTCACAAAGGATGGGTTCCTTCTTTCCCAAATCAACATCCTCTCTGCCATCCCCCACTGCACATGCTTACTTCTCTTAATTTCTCTGTCAATTTGTTTTCAACAAGGTGATTTAGCTGGACTACTTATAGAATCACTCATGTCAGCCACAAAGTAAAGCTATTTGGGTGTTTTATATGTGATCATTTTACTTTTTCACACAATTTCTCTGTAAGGCTACCTCCGTGTTTTAGGGACTAGAAACAGCAGACAATATAAGACCTTTGTGAATCAACATTTCTTTCCAAATCAGAAATTAGTAGTAAAAAGAAAGCCTGGACCATAAAAAAACTACACATACACTTCTGTTCATTATAATGCAGTTCATAAATACTGAGAAGTTATTGACCAACCTCTGAAAGAATATAACACTTGGCTATAATCAATGATCAAATTACAAGTGACACAAGCTGTGTGACCACAGGCAAGACACTTCTAAGTTTTCAGAGAACTGTCAGAGACTTGGAGAGATTAAGCTGTAGACAGACTGTGTTCTGAGAACAATGGAGAGTTGTTCCCACTTCACATACAGATGAAATCAATACTTAATCTTCATATTTTAGGTAGAGGCATTATTTCAAATAACAATGATGATCACTGGCAAATTTTACAAAATTATATTAAGATACAAATTAAATGAAAAACCATTCATAACACAGCATGCAAACACTCTATAGGAAGGACCAAAATATTATAAACATACATTTAAAAGTTCACTAAGTTTCATGTCTTTTATGCACGACTCACATGCACAGTTTGAATGAAAAATACTAGCGGCTTTACTTTGAAAGCATCCTCAAAAGTTGGATAACCAGAAAATCAGTATTAGTTCAGATAAATATTTGGAACCTCTCCCCTATACTTCTACATTTGTATAAAACATAACAAAAGAAAAGAAAAGAAGGGCAAGTTAAATAAACAATTAAATGTAAAATGGATCCAAAAATGGCAATAACATATGCAACCTTAAAAATTTCTCCTTATGTGTAACTATGTCAAACAGAAGGAAATAACTTCAAAATTTTCCTAAAAGGATATTCCACTAAATTAATTCTATGAAAAAATAAACTGTCATTAATAGTAAAAAATTACAATTTCTTAATAGAAACTAACTCAGACCCTATCTGAGAGGACAGTGGAACCTCACACCTACCACCAAAAAAGAAAATAGAATTAAGAAATATAAAAGAAGAAACAGTTGAAAAATTACTATGTATACAATCAATTCTTTATGGCAGTATAATTCCAATCCTTAGCTCCCAATATCTGTTATTTCACCTGCAAGGAAAATGGAGAAAAACACAAACGAAAAGATATAAAACACTCTTTAAATTCATCTTAAGATATTGGTATATAATATTGATATTATCATAGTCGCATATATTTGGTAAAATATTTTTGGAATATAATAAATATATTATGGTATTTCTAGAACAAATTTGGAAGTGCATTGTTAAAATATACAGTATGGGCTTATGTTTTATTCTGAAAACTTTCAACCTGTTAAAAATTAAGTGCACTTGAAAAATAGAAAGACCAAAGCTTTAAAGTTAAGTAACTATATAAATGTGGCTTTCACATTTCAGAACTCATAAATTATAGTCAACCTAAAGCTAACTGAACTAAAGGAGGATATGAATCATTTGCCCATTCAATAAATCAAATCTTTATCATTACTTACATATAATAACAACATATCAATAAAATCTTTATTACACATTAGCATACTACTGAAGAAACGGCTTCTGTGCTATCTTTCTTTTTTAACCATATCACGAGTTCATAATTTTTTTAGCATCAGCTTTTATTTTTAAAGGGCTAAATCGTGAGAACATTCTTATGTACCACTTCATAATTCTGACACCAAATATATATAAAAAGATTAGACTTTATTTGGTATAAAATCAGTTGGCAGTTTTACATCTGTGCAATGCAACATAAATATACCAGCTGGCATCTCAAACACACACACATATGGACTTCAAAACAGAAACTTCCTTATTTGCAGCACTGCCAGGGTAATTTTGTATCCTCTGCATACTACAGCTATTTGTCAGGCCCCTGCAGGTGTGCACTGCACATAAACACACAGCTGTAGACTAGCAAGCCAAGTGTTCCATCAAACACATAAAGGGAGACCTCAGCAGTTGGATTAGTCATCCTTGCAACAGGTCCGGGGAGAACAATATGGGTTAGTATTTTTGGAAAAAGCATGGATGGTAAATTTATGATTATGCTAGCCTTACCAAATAACTGCTGGATTGTGTCATTTTTTAAATGCAATGTCTACTTATTAAAGTTTTGGTTAGAATGGCTAGAAAAAACAGAATGCTTTTGAGTTTTAAATATAAACAATAAGGTAGTTTATATATTAAATAGTTTATTAAGTGTAATATCTTAAAAGGTTTCCATGCTAGAGGTTGGTTTTTGACAGATGTTATAATAATTTGCATTGAATGTAACAAAAAAAAAAATCACTGGAATCAATTATAGTTGGCATATTGAATATTTTTGCAAGATATCCATCTATTTTGTTATGATCATTGTAACTCCATTGCATTTTCCTCTTACTATGGATATGTTTGTTTCTACAGTAAATACGCATCACACTATGGTGATCAAGCAAAACTTCTGGAAGTCTCAGTTTCCTTATTTATATAAAAGGGATAATACTGTTCCTTCTAACTCACAAAGCTGTGAAGATCAGATGAGAGATTTTCTGTAAACTTTAAAAGGTCATATAAATGTAAGTGATTATTATTAAATGGAGAACTGTGAATGTCTATATCAGTTTCCCTAATGTCACAGGGTCTGTCAGAGAGTAAATAACTGGGGTTTTTTTTTTAAATTCATTGTGAAAATACAGTAAGTTAATATTTCCCCCAAAATATTTTCCTGTTGACAATTTTTACAAGGAACAGGGGACAAGATCATTTTTTGTGAAAACCACAATCATATATTTTAAGAAAACTGGTAAATATTTCAGGTAGGTGGGAATTACATACTCTCATCTAATTTTTTCAAAGAACACTCAATTCACTTGGCAACTGATGGGACATAAAATATACATCAGATAATGAACTTAAATATATTCATCTAGAATGTGGCTGCCAATAAATTTCAGTAAAATAAGATAACAAACTTAATAAGAAAAAATTATAATAGCTATCTAAAGTTAGGGAATTTATTTGTTAATGTCTGAAAAGGAATTCAGATATCTAAATATATTGGCCTACTACAAATCCTAATTTCTCCATGAAGCTGATCAACTTTAGCTGAAATATAAAGTGAATCGTTATTTTTCTTTAAGTAAAGAGAGAAATAATGACTGAGATGCGTGCATGAATTAACTGATTCACATACATCTAGTTTCTCTAAAATAAATTATTTTCAAATGAAATGTGTCATTCTTGTATTTTATAAAACAATGCAGTAGCTAACAAATGTCACAAATAGGTAGCATGTAGTTAAAATTTTGTCCCAAAAGTCAATACTGCAGGAGCAAGGCAGGGTGGTCGAGAATGCACCATAGATATGCACAGAACCTCCTTGCTCCTATATAATAAGACTAGTGGGAGTTAAAGCTGTCTTAAAGGAATCTTCAAAACCTTCTTTCATGGTCTCCACAACCACCATAACTAGATTCATTTATTTTTTAGGATAGAAGCAGTGCAGGTATTCAAAGAGTCAAAGAACCTCTGAGCTCAAATATATCTTGGAAGTAAATTTAGTTCAAAAGAAACAAATAAGAATATCTGAAAAGTGATGTACTTTCCTCAAAGATATCTAGAGAAAGGTAAGGGGAACTTATTTCATTTTAGTTCTACCTGATACTTATTAAAAAAAAAAATCAAGTGATCTATCAGTACGAATTCTGTACACTGGAACCTCAGAAAATAAATCTAATCCCTCTCATGTACTCAGTCCTTCAAATATTTGAAGTCATTCTTTACTCTCACTTTTTATTTATTCTCACTTTTTTTAAAGAAAACCTCATATGACTTGAATTCAAGTCCCTTAACAAGAATAATCAAAATATACTAAGTTTTAGATATGGTTTCTCAATCAACAAAGAATATGCCAAACTGTACTATTATCCAATCCAATTCAAATATCACCTTATTAAAACTAGGATATCATGAAAGCCTTTGCCATCTGCCTTACTGAAATCCAATGACACTAGTTACATCTACTGCATTCTCATGTTCTTCCCACCAAGAAAGTTTATCAAAAAAGAAATGCTTTTATTCTAACATGACTTGTTCACAGTAAAGGCATGACAGTACCTAGCATCGTCAGGCTCCAAGAATTTTTGCTGGTTCTTCTAAAGAACTGTTGCTTCTTCACAAATGATCTACTGGAAATGAATCCTACATTTGGTGGAATCCATCACTTTTCCCCCATTTTTAAATATTTAACAAAAGTAGTATATTTAACATTGCCATGAGAAGGACATTAAGCAAGGATACAGTACTGACTGAAGTGAAAGCAGCTCCCCCATCTCTAAATTTGTAGCACTGAAAGCCCGTTGAAGGGATGTCAAAGCTCAAAAGGGCAGACTCCTTGTGACCTTGCCTTAGGTTACTGAGAAGTTATGTGTATGTTTCAAGCCTTAGTTCCAGGAAGTATTATGTCACCAGGAAAATTTAATTGACTTTTAAGAGAAAAACTACTTTTGTCAAAAAAGTGTTGTTCCTGCCAGAAATATCTAAGACATCCAATCTGAAATGTCCAGGAGGCAATTGTTGATAGAGATTATAAGAGAGATTGAAGTTTAATATCTATTCCAGATATCCTTCTTGCGGTCATAGAACTTATAATCTGCTGGAGAAGTGGGTAAGGAGACATCAGACATGTAGGAAGAAGATGCTGTCACCCAAATTTTGCAATTTCACCCACACTCAATCATCTTTCACAATTTCACAAAAAAATGACTGATGGGGGCAAAGCCAAGATGGTGGGGTAGAAAGTTAGATCTGTAAAAGCTATCCTACAAAGCTCATAAAATATCTGTAAAAATAACTCTAAACAAATTCGAGAGCAGCAGAAGTCACAAAACAACAGAGTGAAAGAGGTTTACAGGCCAAGACAGCCAGGAAGGCTGACAGGAAAGGTCTATCGCACTGGGTGTGGAGCAAAGCACAGCCTAGTGTGGGCCACATGGTGCAGCAGGGTCAGGACCCAGAACAGGCTTCAGAGAGTCACCAGCAGCAGCAGTTCCCAGACTGCTCAACCCACGAATGCCAATGACAGCTTCAAAGGTCAGTGAGAAAGAACCTTCACCCAGGAGAATGGAACGTGGTCTGGAATGCCCCCAGCAGCCACTGCAGGGGCAACATCCATTTTTGGAGCTCTCCGCTTTTACCCCTGGGGTAACTGACCCACTGATCTGAATCTCAGCCCTGAGCCCAGCTCTGGGGTGAGTAGGGCTGGCATGGTGGAGCTGGATGTGGTTGTGGAGAGGGAATTCTACTTGCAGATTCTGCGCAAAAAAGTTTTTGGTTATTTCCAGACTACAGCACAGGCCAGGAGAGGAGTAAATCCCTCTTCCTTGATTGTGCCACCTTGGAGGAACTGAGAACTTACAGGTCCCCAGAGTATACTCTCCTCTTGACAAAGGACTCAAAAGTCAAGTAATTGGCTGGGAAAATGCCCAAAAAAGGGGGAAAAAAATAAAACAACAGAAGGTTACTTTCTTGGTGAACAAATATTTTCTTCCATCCTTTCAGATGAGGAAGAACAATGCATACCGTCAGAGGAAGTCAAGCTTCTGCATCTAAAACCTCCAAAATAAATATGCATTGGTCTCAGGCCATGAAAAAGCTCAAAAAAGATTTTGTAAATCAAGTAAGAGAGATAGAGGAAAAATTGGGAAGAAAAATGAGAGAGATGCAAGAAAAGCCTGAAAAGGAAGTCAACAGCTTGCTAAAGGAGACCCCAAAAAAATGCTAAAGAAAATAACACCTTTAAAAATAGGCTAACTCAATTGGCAAAAGAGGTCCAAAAAGCCCATGAGAAAAAGAATGCTTTAAAAAGCAGAATTAGCCAAACGGAAAAGGAGGTTCAAATAGTTCTTTAAAATAGTTCTTTAAAAATTAAAATAGAACAGATAGAGGGTAATGACTTTGTGAGAAATCAAGAAAATACAAAACAAAACCAAAAGAATGAAAAAATAGAAGCTGGTATGAAATATCTCACTGGAAAAACAACCGACCTGGAAAACAGATCCAGGAGAGACAATTTAAAAATTATGGGACTACCTGAAAGCCATGATCAAAAAAAGAGCCTAGATATCGTCTTTCATGAAATTATCAAGGAAAACTGCCCTGATATTCTAGAACCAGAGGGCAAAATATTGAAAGAATGCACCGATCACCTCCTGAAAGATATCCAAATAGAGAATATTCCTAGGTTAGATTTATGCCAGGAACACAAAGCCCAGCCAATATTTTAAAAGTGTAAACGTAAATGAACGTATTTTCGGAATACTTCTGGTTTTATTAATTTATTTGTTTTCAGTTTTCAACAATCACTTCCATAAGTTTTAAATTTTTGCCCCTTCCTTCCCCCCATCAAGATGGTATGAAATCGTATATGGGCTCTATACATAAGATACTTATTAAATACATTTTCACATTAGTCATGTTGCATAGAAGAATTAAAATGAATGGGAGAAACCATGAGAAAAAAACAAAACAAAACATAACAAAAGAGAAAATAGTGTGCTTCATTCTGCATTCTGGTTAGTTTTTCCTCTGGATGTGGATGGTATGCTGCATCATGGGTCCTTTGGATATATTTTAGGTCCTTGCATTGCTATGAAGGGCAAAGTCTATCAAAAACAGTCCACGCACACTGTGGCTGTTATGATGTATAATGTTCTCCTGGTTCTGTTTACTTCACTCAGCATCAGTACATATAAGTCCTTCCAAATTTTTCTGAAGTCTGTCCGTCATTTCTTATAGCACAATAATATTACATTACATTCATATACCACAACTTGTTCAGCCACTCCCCAACTGATGGGCATCCCCTCGATTTCCAGTACTTGGTCACCACAAAAAGAGCTGCTATAAATATTTTTGTACATGTGGGACCTTTTCCCATTTTTATGATCTCTTTGGGATACAGCCTTAGAAGCTGTACTGCTGGGTCAACGGGTATGCATATTTTTATAGTCCTTTGGGCATAGTTCCAAATTGCTCTCCAGAAAGACTAGAAAAGCTCACAGCACCACCAACAATGAATTAGTGTTCCAACTCTCCCACATATTCTCCAACAATTTTCATTTCCAATTTAACATATTAATACAAAAAACAAAAGTTATATGATTATATGAATAGATCAAAACAAAGCTTTTGACAAGACCTTACCCATTCCTCTTAAAGACACTAGAAAGCATAGGAATAAGTGGGTGTTTCTTTAACATTACAAGAAGAGTCTCAAAAACCAAGAGGCAGCATTATCTGTCATTGGCAAAACTAGAAATCTAGAGTAGAATAAGAATGTCTACTGTCACCATTACTATTAAATATAGTGGTAGAAATGCCAAAGAAATTGAGGGAATGAACATAAGCAAAGAATATCAAAAAAAAAATCACTTTCTGCAGACAATATGATGTTTTGCTTAGAGAACACCAGAGTCAATCAAAAAAACTAATTGAAAGATTACTGACAATTTTTTGGTCATTTCATCCACAAGTTCTTTAGGTACTCTTGGATATAATCAGATGAGATAATATATGTAAAGAGCTTTATAAAATCAAAAGCCCTATATGTTAATTCATATTAAATAAGGTATTGAAGCTTGAAGATGTGAATGTATAGGGTTAGATTTGGACTCAAAGAATCCAAATTCCACACCTACCATCTCAGTACATATTTAAGAGAGCCACGTAATTTCACACTCTATCTCTGTAAAATGAGGGATGAGCTTGGAGGATGAAAAACAAATGTATTAGATTAGAGACTTCTAAGTCCCTTCTAGAACTACCAGAAAAGTCTTTTTTACTTGTTTTCCTCACTTATGTTGGACTTCTTCAACCTTTCAAGGCTTATTTCAAATTATTACTCTTCATATATTTTACATCCTAGTAAAACTAGTCTTCCAGCTGTTCCCTAAATTCAAGATTCCATCTCCTGTCTCCAAGCTTTACCACACAATGTTCCCCATGCCTGGAATGCACTGCACTCTTTCCTCCTTAACTTGTTTCAAAGATTGCCATACCCTTGCAAATGTCATTCCTAATATCCTAGTTATTAGTACTCTCTCCAAATTGTTCTTATTTGTTTTTGTACTATGCTGTGTTCCCTAAAAAAAAAATACTCCAAAGAGCAGAGAGTATTCTATTTTTGTCTTTGTAACCCAAGAACCCAGACCACTACCTTGTGCACAGCCAACACTTACTCTCTGTTGAATTAAGCAAAACAATGCTCTGTACTTTCAAATCTAAAAATCATTGTCCTTGACAAAGATTAAAGCAAAAAATAAATTGAATAATTCAACTGTATGTGTGTGTGAGGTATTAGCATTAAAACATTCACATCTAGAAACAAGCTTATTTATTTATCGTTATTATTTTCAATATAATCTAAAAAGTTTGCCACCATCCTAAAAACTTTTCCTAATCCCTGGCTAATTCTAATGTTTCAAGGAACACAATTCAATTCCCCAAATACTTTATGAGCAACTGAGCACCTGCAATTGAGGACCTACAATGTGAGAGGAAGTATGCTAGGTTCTAGTGGAAGGAAAGGAAATGGGAAAATGTAAGGGAAAAGGAAAGGAAAGGAAACAATCAACACCTTCAAGAGTTTGGGGAAGATATACTACTTAGTGAAGTATGACACAAGAGAACAATTTAAGTAAAGGAAATAACACATAATGTGTTCCTGGAATATTTGGAGAGAGAAATAATCAGTTGGAAGGATAAGAAAATGCTAAACAGGAATAAATGACATGAAAAGAAACTAAAGGATAACAAGGTCAAAATAAAGGAAGGAGCATTTCAGGTTTAGGGATGGTTCATGAAAACAAACAGTGGGAATAAAACGAAAAACCAATCTATGGAACTGTTATTTACCCAATTTGGCTAAAAGCAGAGTATGTGCAGAGGAACATGTAAAATAAGGCTAAACAGGTGGGTTGAAAACAGAGTGAAGAGAGCAGTAAATGCCCAACTATTTTACCCTGGAGGAGGCACACAAAACTTTCAAAAAGGGGAATGAGAGGAGATGAATCAAGATGGTGGAGGAGAAGCATGGAGCTGTTCAAGCTCTCCCACCAAAGCTCTTAAAATACCTGCAAAAAATTAAACAAATTCTAGGGCAGCAGAAGCCACAAAATGACACAGTGAAACAGATTTCTAGGCCAAGGCAACCTGGAAGAGTTATAGGAAGGGCCTATTGCACCAAGCTCAGAGCAGAGCCCAGCATGATCCAAGCCAGCATAGGCAGAACTGGAGTAGGCTTCAGGGTACTGAATCACAGGCAACTGTTGTGGTTAGCAGATTTCTTATCTCACAAACTCCAAAGGCAGATTCAAAGTTCAGTGAAAAAGCTTGTTCACCTTGGTGAGAGGGGAACATGGTCCAGCCCAGTCTGGCCCCAGGCCAAGGGCAGTAGCCACTGCCTCAGCAGCAGCCATATCTGGAGCTCTTAGCTTACAGATGGTGGGCGCACTTAGCAGCTGATCTGGGTCTCAGTCCCAAGTGGTGGCTCTGAGGTGAGGAAGAGTGCTGGCTTGGCAGAGTTAGTGGAGAGGGAATCGTACTTGCAGTTCCAGGGTAGAAAACAGTGCTCATGATTGCTCCCAGGCCACAACACAGGCCAAGAGACACCTCTCCTTTGACTATGTTACGAGGTACTGAGAACTTGCAGATTCCTAGAGATATCTCAGAGAACAGCTCCATAAAACCACTGGAGCCTGGGGTAGTATACCTGCCATTTGACAAACAGCTCAAAAGTCAAGTAATTGGCTGGGGAAATGCTGAAACAGAAAAAAATAAGACTATAGAAAAGGTATTTTCTTCCATGTTTTTGCATTAGAAAGAGCAAAGTATACAACTGGAGGAAGATAGCAAGGTCAAGGATACTACATCCAAAGACTCCAAAAAAGAAAAAAAAAAAAATGAAATTGTCTCAGGCCATGGAAGAGCTCAAAAAGGATTTTGAAAATCAAGGAAGAGAGATGGAGGAAAAATTGGGAAGAGAAATGAGAAGGATGCAAGAAAATCATGAAAAATGAGTCAACAGCTTGCTAAAGGAGAACCTAAAAATGCTAAAGAAAATAACACCTTTAAAAATAGATTAAACCAAATGGCAAAAGAGGTCCCAAAAGTCAATGAGGGGAAGAATGCCTTAAAAAGCAAGATTGGCTAGATGAAAAAGAAGGTCCAAAAGCTCACTGAAGAACATAGTTCTTCAAAATTTAGAAGGGAGCAGATGAAAGCTAATGACTTTATGAGAAATCAAGAAATTATAAAACAAAACCAAAAGAAAGAAAAAATAGAAGACAATGTGAAATATCTCACTGCAAAAACAACTGACCTGGAAAACAGATCCAGAAGGAATAACTTAAAATTACTTGTCTACCAGAAAACCATGATCAAAAAAAAGAAACTGCCCTGATATTCTAGAATCAAAGGGTAAAATAGAAATGGAAAGAATTCACTGACCCCAAAAGGAAGACTCCTCAGAATATTGTAAACAAAATCAGTAATAATAGAATTAACTCTCTTTTGGAAACTGGACTTGTCTCTGTTCTTCACACCTCCTGCTGCTTCTCTCCCTCTGCACATTTACAATGTTCTCTCCTGTAACTGGCATAGACTCCCTTGTCACCTCCACCTCCTCCTTCAAGACTGAGCTCAAGAACCACCTATGACATGAAGTTTTTCCTGGTTTCCTCAAATGCTTCCGACTACACAACTTTATTATTTCACTCCTTTTTGTCTGAATTTATGGTAGCATTTATTCTATATATACTTACACATGTACTAGTCACCTCTCCTATATATATAAGTTCCTCAAGAACAGAGATATCCATCCTTTGAATCTGTATTCCTAGTGCCTAGTACAGTGCCTGACACAGCATGTATTAATGAATGCTTGTTGGACTGATCTGAATATTAGATAGAATTCATTTGTGAATCTGCCACCAGGTTCATTGTGGGGGGCAGGGGAGGACAGAGAAAATGTTAGGAAGGGTAAGAGATACTTTGTATCTCACTCAATTTTTTTTCTCTGAAATCAAGTTATTGAGAACCTCTTATTCTGATCCTGCTCATCTAGGAATTCTATGTTTTTGTAAAACTATTTAACCGTTTGCCTGGCTTAAATTAACAGTTTTATTAAGTGTTGTTGAATAGTTGATATGAATGGGCAAAAAAGAAATTTATTCCATTCCTATCATAACATGAAAACATATCAAAACTGTTGCTTGTCCCAAGAAATTTCTGTACTATTGAATATGCCAAGAAACCACTGGAAAGAAAATTGTTACATGAGCCCATTAATCAGTGGAACTCATTATCTTTTCTCTAAACCATCTTCTTCACCCCCTTCCCTATTACTTTAGTAGTACCATTCTTCCAGTCCCTCAGGCTTGCAACCTACGTGTCACCCTCAACTCTTCACTCCCTGTCACTCTCAGCATATTTATACACTTCTCAGAGCCAGAGGGCAGGACTCTCTGACCCACTGCCTTAAAAGAAATTAACAAAAGGTACCGACACCTATTAATGGGCAGGGAAGATCTTTAACTCTTCCCAATTACTATAGCTACAGTAGAGACTGTGATCTGGATGAGGATCTAGAAAAGAAGACTGAGAAAGAACAATCAATGATGTAGGAGAAGAACTGGAAAAGAATGGTGTCCCCAGAAAAGAGTTCATGATGGTTCTTCAGTGGAACTTAGGGCTCCACAGGCAACTCTTTTGTTTCTCTTTATAGAGTATTTTATGGCTTTTAAAAAAAGAACCAAATATTTTAAATTAATAATAAATATAAAAGAATCAAAATTTCATGAGTGCTAACTTTCTACAAAGTCATCTGAGAAAACAGTACAATTATTCTAATGGTGCCGCCATTGCTTCTTTTGGAAATGACTTCAGAGACAATGTATATGCCACGTAAGAAAACCATGTCTTTATCACCACTACCCTAAAATCCACAGTACTGCTTATCATGATCAGATGTAACTATGGCTTTAACTATTTCCAGAATTCAAATCTATGCTCAGAGAGTAAAACTGTACCAATATTGGGGCTTTGAAGGCAATCCTAAAAGAGTTAGAAAAATGTTTTGAGCAATGGCAGGTTGGTGTCATAAAGTGGGAAGGGATAAACATTCATATAGTGTCTACTATGTGCGAGGCACTGTTGGAAGTGTTTTATATTACCTCATCTGATTCTCATAAAAGCCCTACCAGATAGAGGCTATTATTCTCATTTTACAGTTAAAAAAATTTGCCCTGAGTTAAATAGCTAGTAAGTGTCTCAAGCTGAATTTGAATTCAGTTCTTCCAGACTCCAGTCACATGTATACCTTCTTTGAAAGAGACAATACTCACTATTATATGGATGAGTTTAAATACTCTCACTCAATGTTTCATGACCACATCCTCTTATGTGGCCAAATAGTTCAGGAATACTCATCTAAGAAGTCGATCTGTGCACTTCTGTGTTTTAAGAACATTTTGTAGGCAAGTACTTGGATATAATCAACACATGCCTAAACATTAAAGGTTCAGAAATTCTCAATGTTTTACCAATGGATGGCTATATGACAATGAGAAATGCAGAACTTCAGTTTTCCCAGCTTACAAAATGAAAACAAAAAAGTACATGTTTTACAGTTATTTTTTTAGAATAGTCTAGATAAATACTCATAAAATACTTGCCAATATAAAAACATGTTGAAATTATGAATATCAACTAATCAAGCAAGCATTTAGGTGCCAACTACATGTCAGGTACCTGCTGAATGCTGGGAATACAAAAGCAAAAATCAAAAATAGTTCCCATTCTCATGAGTTTACCATCCAGTTTAGAGAAGAAAGGGAGGGAGAGAGAAGGGATGGGACCAGCAAGAAGGACAACATATGCATGTATGTAAAACAACATTATTTGGGAGTAAAGGCCTTGGCAATTTCAAGGATCAGGAAAGGCCTCATAGAAAAGGAGATCCTTGAAATTACGCTTAAAGAAAGAAAAAAGGATGAAGGATTTTGAGATACAGAAGTGAGAAGGGAAAGCATCATAGGTATAGAGGATAGCCTGTGCACAGGCCCAAAGTCAAGAAAAGGAGTGCTGTACATGAGGAACAACCAGGATGTCAGTGTGGCTGGATCATAGCATATATAGAGGAGAGTCATGTGCAACAAGGTTGGAAAGGTATGTTAGAACTAAGCTGTTACATGTTTATGAACCAGAGTTTATATATGATCATGAAATCATAGGAAGCCACTAGAATTTACAGAATAGGAGAGTAACATAGTCAGATTTGTACTTCAGAAAAATAAGTTTGACAGCTATGTGAAGGATAATTTGGAGAAAGGAGAGACTTGAAGCAGGGAGACCAATTAAAGACTATTTCAATAATCTGGGAAAGAGGTGATAAAAGCCTGAATTAGGATATTGGCAGTATGCATAGAAACAAGGGACAGATATTGTAAAAACAGAAATGACAAGATTGATCAACTATAAATAGTTCTTTATCCCAACATGACAAAGTAGATGTTAAGTACCAGGACCTAAGTTTCCATTAAATTGCAAGAATTACACAGTAACTATGATGAAATAACCAAGGTCAATGGGAGAACAATAAGAAATCTAAGTCATAAGCAGAGGAAAGATAGCTCAATTAAATGCAGAACTGGCTACCAGTAATTTTCTTACCTCACCAAGCCACCTATTTACATTTAAAAGAAATTATTTCCGCAGTCAGCTTTCAAGAAATAAAACAAGAAAATTCATTTACATTTCCTAAAATCTTTTAAAGCATAGTAGTTTTTTTTTTCAAAAGTATCCTAGTGTCACACCAAGTTTGTATAAAACATGTAAAAATGCAGGTGACCAAAAGCAGTTACTATATAAATTCAGAGTTCTGAAAGAAAATGTATGAAGTAATTTAGAAATTATGATTAAAAGCAATAATATTATTTAGACAGTACTTTACAATGCCATCTTTTTAAAAGATCTCATTCTCAAAATAATATTGAAAAGAAAAGTTGAAAAATTGTTTACATTTAGCCAACAGAGAAAAATGTAGTACTGCAACTTCATGAGGATGAGTATCAGGTGATACAACAACATGCAACTGTAGCAGGCTCCAGAATATTACAGACCACTCACAGAAGTGAACTTTTTTTCTATATTCTCCATTCCCTTCTTTTTAAAAATACAGCCTGCTTTATAGGGTGACTGTAATAGGATACTATGATCATTGCTGATGTAGCGAGAAACAGACTTTTCTAATCTATCTGCTCGCCACCCCAACAAATGCCATTAAAAACAACTTCATAAAACCATTACTGCTTCATACTTAAAAGACATTAAGTCAAGATTTTGGAAATGCCATTCATTTGATATCAGCAAGTGTACTCTATGTTAGGTTTATCATTAAAGTGAAATCCATGAGAACTGTTTTCCAGACTTTAGTTAATGTTCCTATGACACATTTGGCCAATGAAAGTGGATGAAAAACAGTAGTGCTTTGAAGCATTAGCCAGTAAATGCCGCTGTGGTTTGCCATGAGTGGGATGCACAACATATTGGACCACAGTTAATTAAATTAAACTAGTTCTTATGTTTTTGAAATGTGTCCCATATTACTTGTTTGGAACCTACACAACTGCTTTTAAACTTTAAGATTTTCCCGCTGTAGTAAACATTATCTGCTGCATCTACGCATAATTAAATCAATAAGTTGCTACCTCTGTTTTGTGCTTTACTGTAGTATCTCAAGGCAAAGTCAAATGAAAAAGTCATTTTATTTCTGCTTCAGTCTCAGTTTCATGTTTTATATGAAAGTAGTTTCAGTTAGTCTAACATATGAAGAACAGGAGAAAAAAAGATCAGTGCTTACACCTAAAGGGGAAATGATATAATGCATACAAAATATTTTGCATAGTACTTTTTATGTACAAACTACTTCAGAATGTACTTTAGTTCTTATATGAATTTAATGTAATATTTGGTTGAAAAGAAAAATGTTTGGCACAGTTTTGATGCTCTGCTTTTGAAACTTCTAAGAAATCCTTCATATTCTACATTTAGCTATGTAATCTCCTGGGTTATTAAATAAACTAGAAACTATCCCTCATCCTCTGAATAATTTTAGTTAGAAACAGCTGGTTTTAAATCTAAAATTTTAGTCTGTATTTATCTAACATTTTGTTCATTTTAAATAGTTTCCTAATTATATTGGGATATAGACTAGCAACATGGTTGTATTATTCTGCTTTCTTTTATAAAGTATTTCAGCTTCAGTGTATTCAGACTTGAATATTATTTATAGGACTGAGATTATCCAAATCTCCTCTTGTTGTGAATTCTACTCCACTGAAAGGTAGATTTATGAAGCTTATGTGAAAAGTCACATAGTTATTAAGATATTTTAAGGAAGAAACTGAATTTCTATCAAATAATTACTCAGAAAATATCCAAACCTTCCACTTAGTTTTGGCTACAAAATACGTCTGAATATTTGTATTTGGAAAATTCAACGAGGTCAAGATCTGCCATAGCAATATTTTAAGCAGCTGCAACTCTAAAGAAATGTGACAAATGACATTCAGGATTATCCATTAAACACCCATCAAATTTTTGAAGGCAACCATTATGTCTGTTTCTCCCTGGCTGGTTTGCTCCCCATCTCCACTTCCCTTCACTGAATCTTGTATGACAGTTTTCAATCACATGAACTAGTCATTTCCCTATGTTCTGGCCCTGCTACAGAAAACCCTGTAAGGTAAGCAGTATTAAGTATTATAATCTCACTTTTACAAGTGAAGAAACTGAAGTTCAAGTAGCTTAAATGAGCTATTTATGGTCAAAGTCAAGAACTGTCTAGCTCCAAATTGGTCCTAGAGTCCAAATCTGATTGCAAAAGCAGCGCTTCTTTCTCTGTTATGCCCTTCCCTCTCAGAAATCTTCACCTCTTCTCTGAACAAGAAAAAAAAATCCTGTCACCCCCTCCTATACACTTTCCATTTGTTCCTTCCTGGAGATGTAGATTCCTCATCCCTAATAGAACAGAAATTCCCTGAAGGCGGAAACTTTTATTTTTAGCTTTGTGTCCCTAATAGCTAAAAGACTGCCTTGAGCTTAAGAAATATGCACTGAACAAGAATGAATGATACCGTGGCTTTGTCTGGAGTAAACTGAGATGTAGCAGCAAAGTGATTCTTCACAATTCAAAAGCATGCTTTTCTAAGTTCTAACAAGTTATCACACAGATTCTGCCTGAATACATCTAGTGACAGAGAACTCATTAGCTACCAAAGTATTTTATTTTGAGGATGATTTCAGTTATTACAAAGTTTTTCCTTATTTTAAATGAAAATTGACTCTGCACCATTAACTGGTACTTTGCACCATATAATAGTGGGACTGGAGAGGAAAAGGGAAGAAGAGAGTGAAGGAGAGAAGAAAGGAAAAAATGAGAGAGTAAGAGAGAGCCAGAGAAAGAGGGAGGGGGGGAGGGAGAGAGAAAGAGAGAGAGAGTATGCTTTTCCTATATATCTCTTTTATGGTTCTCTGTATTCTCTTCTCCAAGTTACACATTCCTATTGACTCAATGACATGGTTTCCAGACTCATCAAACTGCATGCCTTCCTCTAGACATGCTAAAACTGATATATTCCTCTTAAAACATACCTAATTAAAATACAAACAGTTCCATAACAAGTATAATTACTACCACCTTAGCATAAAATTACCTTTCTGACAGATTTTCAATGAGACAGCTAGTAGGGTAAAAGGACATAAGCACCTCTTTACCCATTTAAAAAGTTAAGTTGTACTAACTGGAGAAAATGTATTAAAGCCTGCCTGGGGCAAGAAATTATAGGTGCAAGAAACCAGAGTTAATATGGAATAACTAGATTATGGGAGAGGAGACAGGAAGAAAGACAGAGATACTGAAAGAGGTCAGTGTGACAAAGACAAACATTATTTCATCAAAACACGTCATTCAATCAGTAACTATAAAAATTAATTCCTTCCTTCAAGAAACTCACATTTTCTTTAGGGAAAAAACACATATACCAAAAAAAAAATTATGCAAAACTTTCTGAGGAGAAGGTACTTGATCAACAGTTGAGATAAGGACAGGTATCACACAGAAGGATAACTACGGAAAGTCCCTTTCTGAATAGTTACCTGTCTTACAGTTTTTCCAACTTTCTTACTCCTCTTAAATTTAATTCTCTTGTTATCCCAATAAATAGCTCTTGTTGTGACTTGATGGTCTTTCTTTCAGTCTGTGACCAACAATTAAATAATTAAATAGTTTAACAAGGTATTATCATTCACCTACATCTAGAATTGTTGTGAAGATCAATGAAAAACACATTATAAGTCTTAAAATGCGATGTAAATATAAACTATATTTTAAAATTTTTATTCCTCTTTTGTTCTTTTGTAGTTTAAGCCACAGAAACGCTCAACCCTGGGTGACTCCAATATAAATTCTTTCCAGCCACTCCAGAGCCACTGACAACAAAGTAAAATACAGAATAATCACAACTACTGGGTCAATTAAATGTATGCTATTCAATCTCAATTAAGTGCTTACTACACTGTAGTGACGATCCTTATATAGACAGAGCTTGTTTATGTAAATTTGCAATAAACAAAGTCAGTCTTAAGTAAAGAATTCTGAAAGAAATCACATTTCAAAAGAAAAAACTGTGAATTTTATAGTACAGTGCTCTCTCCCTACTCCTGTCCTTCAATTCTGAATTTCACAATCTTCTACCCCTACCAAACACACCGCACATGCACACACGCCCCACGTCCAAGTGAAAGCAGAACAGACTACCTGGTCCTGCGTGTTCTTCCTGCTCTCACTTTTCTGTCCCTGTCCCTAATGTGTCATTGAACCATGAGCTAGCACCCCCGCCCCCTCCACAGTTGCTTGTCCTCTTTCCTGCCTCTCACACTCCCTCCCTTCCCCAAGTCCTTGGACAAATTTGCATTATGTAGTTCTTATATAGAAGTCTGCAGACCAGTCTATTTTCATAAAGAGAGAACTATATTTACTTCTCACACGCACTTTTCCACATTCCTCACCAAGACTTTCCCAATGATCTCTTTCCTCAAAACCTCAACATGGGATATTATTGGAAATTGCAGTGGATATGGATTCAAAGGGCTAGGTCCAAATGCTAGCTGTGCCATTTATGGTTACTTGAGTGACTAAGTTTAAGCAAATTATTTAAACTCTAAACTTAGCTTCCCAATTTGTAAAAGGAAGGGGACTATAGGAAGGTTGCTTTTGATTCTAAATCTTTGATCCCATGAATTCTATCTTCTCCTACTCAATCCTTCTTAGTAAATGCCCTTCCTTAATGTTTCACTTAGAAGATTAAGGTAAGCTGAAGTACACTCTCTCATCTCTTCTATCCCAAAACCTCTCACATGCTATATTTATCTCCTCCTTTTCTCTATTCTCAGAGGATTCAATAGTCTTTCTTCTTGTCAAGACTTGTATCTTTTTGATCTCACTGTTTACTATCTTTATCAATGCAGTATGCAATACCCACAGTCTCCAATGTCTGAAAAGAATTGGAGGTACATCCTTGTACTCTTTGCTGGAAACAATTCTGATCATCATAATCTCATAGCATGTAATTCTGACTATTTTGTTGTTATTTCCATTTTCACTGTTGCACTCATGATTATTATTTATAAGCCTTCCCATATTTCAAATTCATTTCTTAGGGTGTAGTAATGTTCCTTTATGTGCATGTACTATAGTCTAGTGATTTATTAACAGGCATCTAAATTTGTTTCAGTTATGTTAACCACAATATTTCTGGAAAATATGGCAACTCAAGAAGACAGGATAAGTTGGCCTTTGAGCAACACTTAGCAATAAAAGTGTTCCTTCAAATATTTTGGTATATATACACTGTACTTCTACTCTGTAGAAAAGAACTGGAAACATAGTAGTGCTGAAAACAAAGATAGCCATCAATTGGGGAGTGATTAAACGAATATTGGTACATGGATGGATCAACAGTTATATAGATAAATACATACTCAAAGATATGTACAACCTAAGATGAACATTTAAAAAAAGAGAATCATGGGGAGATACATGAATTGATATAAAGAGAAGTAACCAGAATCAGGAAAATAATATATACAATGAAACAATGTAAATGAGAGAAAAACACAACAAACCAAAACTGGACGCTATTTAATTATAATGATGAAGTTCAGCCCCAAAGAGAAAGAGAAGAAGAGAAAATACAACTCCCTCACTTCTTTGGAGAGGTGAGGATTATAAATGTGGATCACTTCATATGTCACACTTGATTGATTAGTTTAGCTGAACTGCTTTTTAAACTAGTTTCATTTCATGCTTTATTACAAGGGAAGGCTGAGGAGATGACAAGTGTACATTTGGAAACGAAAGTAACAAAAATAAAGGTAAGAAAAGATAATTTTTAAAGAAAACATATAAGTCAGCAGTTATTAATGTTCCTTCTTTGCTCTGAGGGACATTCATGTTATATGTGTTTTCTTTTTTTTCTTTTGATATCATTCTCCTCTGTGTTAGCTAATAAAGCGATCCCTTGACAATATGTTGTCTCCAGCAAAGATTTCATAGGAGCAAATTCATCTAGCCATCCACTCTTTCTGAATATGCTCTCAAGTATTCTCAAGTATTATTTCTGCTTCTTCAGGGACAAAGGTGTTAGAATCAAATGTGGTGGTTCCTCTATTGTTGGTTCACTGACTTTAAAGGATCTTGCCAAGGTCATTCACTGCATCCTGAGCCACCACTCAGTCATCCTGAATTTTGCCTTGCTACTGGGCTTTAGTGACACTGGAAGAGAGAGTTAGGCTGACAACGTTGTGCAACTCTGCCTTACTTAAATTCAATTAACATGCAAGTCAAGCTATCGCCCCATGATGTCACTGGTCCTCCTTGAAAATTAAAAACAAACAACATAAAGGGTCTTAATAAAAGCTTATTGATGTTATGATGAAAATGGATTCCAGATATCATTTTAAAAACTTTCTTTGCCCCTGTCATCCCTTTAAGTAATCATCCTATACCTATTTTTCTCTTTCACTGATAACCTCCTAGAAAGTCAACATCTCTTTATTATCGACTTATTCCTCAATCTTCTCTAACCTACCTTTGATCTCTACTACACCTATGTTTTGGATGGTTACCAATGACCTTATGATTGCTAAATCAAAGGCCTTTTTCTGAGTTCTCACTCTCCTTGACTCTCTTCCAAATACTGTTTGCTACCTGAACTCGTGTGACATTGTTCCCCTCCTATTTGATGAATTTTTCTTAAGTTTCTTTGGTCTTCCTCCTACTCTATCATGCCCCCTTCTTTCATTTGTTTTTATAGCTCCTCCCTGGATAAGTTCAGCCACTTCTATAAATTCAACCATCACCTCGAGAGACATGACTGAAAATCTATATTTCAAGTCATAATATTCTCTTACCTGAACTCTAAGACCAGCTCTCCACCTACATGTCCAGCAAGCTTCTCAATGACAGTAATACAATGTCTATTGAGATAGTGCTTTTTAGGGCTCGAATCCTAGTTTTAATTCAGAGATAACACTATTTAACTGAGGTCACAAGCACCCAAAATATTAATTAAACAAAGAAGTACCTCCTCCTATTTCTATTTTGTATCTACTTCTATTTTGGGGTGGGCAACTATGTGGGATGAAGGCCTATGAATAAAGGTAAACCTCCAAATCCAGAAGGAATGATAGTAGTCCTAGAAGCACTTTTTAGGATATATGCAGGGAACCTGGGATCTTTAAATTGCTCTGTACCACGCCAGAGCTGTGCTCAGTTACAATAAGGGACTAGTTAAACTTTAAAGACCCTGATCACATTCCCATGTTGAGTTTCAAGTACTGATACATGGCTCTTGAATAGTAAATGTTAGTTGCTTTTCTCACAGCTGAAAATACACAAAGAGCTGGGGGAAAAGCCATCTATAAAGAGTATCTGCCTAAAACTGAAGTATCTGCCATCATAATCTGAACATAAGAAGTATGTTTGTACCTCACAATCTCAACTCAAAACACACACAGAGCCACAACAGAGTGACATAAAATCTGAATGTAAGCAGCCATCGTGCCCAGACTGACTTTGGTTTGCCCCATATTTTAGTGTTCCTACAGTGAGGCAGGGGTTAAGTAGACTTTAGAATTCATTGCTACCATCCTCTCTTTATTTCTCTTCCTCAGCCAACAAGGAAGCAAATTTTCTAGCAATATATGTGTGGCAAATACTACATGTCCTAGGTCTCTTCCCTCACCTGGGCTAGTTTTATATTATAAACATATGCCACTGCCTCCAACTTTTACAATAAATATACACGCCTATATATGTTAATGTGGGAATCTGCATAACTTTTTTTTTCCGTACATGCTTATGTCCGATGACCTTTTTGAAAAATTTTCAAAAGGATTTTATCTTTAAAACATTATCTATGTCAACTGAAGTAGTTCATGTTAAAAATTGGCTTCCTAACCTTGGATATTATGATGCTGTCACCTAACTTTAGGAAAACAAATTTTGGTAATGAATTTATGGATAATAAACCTTTGCAAATTACCCAGAATATTTTGTAATGAACAAAAGGTTTGGGGTGATGTGGTCAGATTTACATTTTAGGAAAATCACCTTGGCAGGTCACGGACTGTATCACAGAGAGACAGAGACTCAAGGCAGCCAGAAAACCAGAAGTCTATTGCAATGTACGTCTAGATATAAAGTGATTTGGTCTACTCCATATTATTGACTGTGTGAATGGACACAAAGCTTAGGTATCAGTGAAAACCTTTTATTGAGGATAGGAAGAGAAAAACTTGCATTTAGGAAATAAATTTCATCTGACAATGATGGACCAAGAACAGGGAAATCATTTAAGAGACCTATAATAGTACAGTCAGATGGTCAAGTATTAGTCACCATGTTAAGCACTGGAAACAAAATGAAAGGCAAAATAAATAAATAAATGTGCTCTCAAGAATCCTACATCCTAATAATCCAAGAACTAATCAAAAGAGCTACAATAAAGTAAATGCAAATTAAAAATGAAAGGAGAAACCAACTATAAAGAAACTGGCTATCAACTAGACACAGGTCAAGGAAAGAGTGAAGGATAACTTCAAGATTTCACATCTTGCTAAACAGTAGAATGACATACATAAGTAAAAATCTAAGACCCCTTGCAGTTTTAAATGTATGATGGGACATAATCCTATGACCCCGAGTCTGGAAAGGAACTGATTTAAATAGAATGATGTAAGTTATATTTCAGATGCACTGATTTTAAGATGATAGCTAGATGATTGATTAGAAATACACAGCAAGCAAGGTTAATGAAAGTTATCTGGGGTGGTGATATAATTTGCGAATTAAATGAAATTAAGATACAGCTCTTGTTCTTTGCCATAAAGCATTCTATCCCTTGTATCTATACTAAGTTACAATCACTTATTTCCAACTACCTATTGGAAATCTCTACCTGAATTCCTAGGTAGCACCTCAAACTCCACAGGTATGAAACTGAAATCACTGGTTTTTCTCCTAAATCTGCCCTTCTTCACAACCTCCCTATTTTTGTTGATGGTATCTCACTCAAAGTGAGAATGTAATAAAACTGAAAGGGCCAGGGTCTCCCATTGCATAGTGGGCCATCTCCAGTCATCTTAATGAATATCAGGCCACTGGACCCAGATGATTCAGGAGAAGAAAGTGAGGCTGGTGACCTTGCCCAGCCCTCCCTTCCTCCCTCAAATCAAAGTCAAGTTAAAGTCATGTCATCAAATTGATGTCATGGTCTTCTTCAAGAACGAAGGACAAACACAACCTGTGAGTGAGCAGCAGTTCTTTTCCTCTCCTCTCCTCCTGTGTTCTACCTAGGGGAAGATGCACTCCAAAAAATGTCTTTTTTCCTTTGGGTTTACTAGGTATATTTCTTGTTCAAAGATCAAGTCTTAAACCCAATTCACTCTGGAGCTCAGACTCTGGACAAGTCCCCACCCACTGAGCACAGAGTGAATGTAATAACTAAATAGTCATTGTTACTCCTTTACCCAGAACCCTGAGGGTCTTTCCCTCCCAGTTTGATTTTTTTTTTTAATTAAAGGGGCCATCCCTTGAGTAACTTAAAGAAGTCTATTCATTGAATGGGTGTATCTCATTCAAAGTCAGACTATGCTAAGACCTCAGCCTGAAAGGGCCAGGGTCTCATATTGTATCCTGAGCGATGTCCAGCTGTCCCACTGAGTATCAGGCCACTGGACCCAGAAGGCTTAGGAGAAGAAAGTGAGGTTGATAACCATGCACTGCCCCCCCTCACTCAAATCAAAGTCAAGTACAAGTTATGTCATCATTTTGAGGTCATGGTCCTCTTCAAGACAAACACAACACAACCAATTTTTGTTGATAATCCTCCTAGTATTCAGCCCAGAAGCCTCAAGGTCATGTAGGCATGAAAGAGAAGGAATCATCACTCACATGACAAGTACGTTTGAGTTTATCTTCATATCCATTCCTATCGCCACTAGTCAACCTCAAAGGTCATCCTCATCTTCTTGGACTCTTGTAACTGTTTCCTAAGTTGCCAATCTGCTGCCTTTCTCTCTCCTCTCTAATCCTTCCTTTACACAATAATTGCTAAACCAATACTAAATCAATAATCCTAATAAACAGATCTGACCACGGCATTCCCCTGATCTCAAACATTCGATAGCTTCTTGGTGACTACTGAACAAAGCATATACCACTTTACCAGTTACTTACCAATCAGACACCAGTTTATTCTTACATGTTTATTTTACCTTATTCGCCTTTTCACATTGCATGTTCCCATCAAACTGAACTACTAGTAGTTTCAATCTCATCTTGCTTCAGAACTTTTACATAGTCTGGCACTCTGGCACAAAAAACAAGTCCTCTTCTTCTTTAGAGATCACTCAGAGGTACCAGTGAATGAATGAAGAGGTTAAGTAATTTGCCTAACAAGAAGTCACAAGACCATATTTGAACTCAGATCTCCTCTATCTCAATGCAGCACTCTTTCCCAAGTGCCTTTCTAGGCGAGGCTCTTTCCTGACTCTACAGAGTTTTTTTTACCAACTATGTCACAGAAACCTCTTTCTCTTGGAAGTTCCCTGGACTCGACCCCTGGCCTTCTCACACAGGAATATACTGTCCTCCCCTAAAGCCTTTTCCTCTGATTGACTGCTTCCCCTCAGAATGTCCATATTAGGGAGGACTGGCCAGCCATGTCTTCAATGCTCTCCATTCAGTATTCCTGACTCTCATATTTTGACTGGCATGCTGTTTACCCATTAGAATGCAGGAGTATCTAGATCATAATATGTGCTTAATAAAGGCTAACAACTGACTTGATTTACCAAGATGACTCTTGAATTTATTCAAATGCAATTTTATTTTAAAATTAATTTGGGGTCCTTTTCTTTTGGCAATGTCAAAAGGGAGATAAAAAGAGTAGGATTTTTTGGCATAAAGAACAAATTTAGGAGACTGCAATTATGAATTCAAGTCCTTATAAAAGCCAATTTACTTTGATATATAAACTTGTCCTATAATTTTAACTTCAGCAATTATATATCTCAAAGCAAATAATGGTATTATTTCTTCCCTAATTAGTGTTCAAAGAAAGGAAGTCAGAGTCATATTATACCATGTACTGGTAAAGTAACATAATGAGTATTCTTTACCATCCCCTATATTAACTCTGTACAAAGAGTGCTGAACATGACAATAGAGGACCTGAGTTTAAGTCCTACTGCTTATTAACAGAATGATGTTGCACAAGTTATGTTTTCTTATCTGTAAAATGTGTGAACTGAACTTGATTATGTCTGTTACTTTCAGCCCTAAATCTGTGGTCCTATTAACTAACACAGTGCCTAACTCAAGGGGAAAAGAGAAAGAGAGAAAGAGAGAGAGAGAGAGAGAGAGAGAGAGTGTCTATCGGCCATTTTACAAAAAATTTTTCTTTACAAGTATGTGTGTCTATCCTCAGATGGCCAGATGGACTCTTACCAAGTCTGAAGAAACATTTAGAACCATTCAAAACCATTAAGACCCTTAACTATGACTATATTTAAGCATAATAAACAAACCTCTCCTCCATGAGAGGAGTTCTAGCCTTTCTGTGCTTGTCAAGTCATCATACATGTCTCAAAAGTACCTTCTAATGAGTTCATTGTTTGCTTTATTCTGCCTGGCTCAAATCAGAGACAACTTGACATCTGCATTACACTAATTCTTTTTTCAAAATATGTACATAGTGTAGTTAGTTCTGAATGTCTCTAAATTGTTCCCTTCACTCTGGCTGCATCTGTCTAGTTTTTCATATATAGAGAGGGCAGATATGAGATCTACAATGGCACAGAAAACTCCAAGTGAAGAAACTTCCTCCATCAATGCAGCACTGTATTGTGTTCAGTCATGTCCAACTCCTAGTGATACCATTTGGGATTTTTTTGGCAAAGATACTGGAGTGCTTTGCCATTTCTTTCTCTAGCTCTTTCTATATATGAGGAAACTGAGGCATACAAAGTTAAGTGACTTGACCAGGGTCACATAGTAAGTGTCTGTGGCTAGAGCACTGGGATTTGTTCCTATTCACAAAGCCAGTAAGTATATTAGCAGAGGCAGGACTTGAACCCAAGTTTGCCTTTGTTCTTAATCTTCTACAACTGTCACATAGGTGATACACTGGTGGCTAAAAATGTAAGTTTTAGACATGTGCTCTTTCTTTCCCCTAAGAATATATATAAAATATAGTTTGATGCTCCCAGACAAACCACTTCCAAATATACTGATTCAGATACAAAGGTATACAAATTGTATGTAGTTCGTTTCTAAAATACCCATGGACTTAATTATTTAGATGAGGATCATCCTCTTGCCTTCATCTCCACCCCTACTATGACTTTCACATTAAAAAGGACAAAGTTTAAAATTTAACTAGGTTTAAAAAAAAAAACAACCCTTACAAATAAAAATGTCATTAAAAAAAGGTACATTGAAAAAAGATTTTCTTTCTATAGGTATGAACAATCAAGACCTGAAACATCCAGATGTTCTAAAAAAGAAAGACTACCTTTAATCTTCTAAGTTATCTAATTTTGTTTTTCTAAAGAAATATTACAAATATTTGAAATGACTATTAACTAGAGATTTATTCTGGCTATACTATTCAGGATCTTTCCTTACAAACAATATATTAGTTACTAATAAAAAATGAAGAACTAGGTTTTGTAATTCATTTAACTTTTTTTCAACTGCATATAACCTGAAGTTTCTCAATTACATTCTCAAGGGACCAAAATCAGTCTAAAACATTCCTAGCATGAATGCATAAAATACTAATCCATGAAAAAAAGTAAAAGAACTCAAGTTTTAAAAGCTGCTACCAAAAAAGACAAAATAAGAATAAGTAAAATTTCAAGAATTACTTAACCTTCAATATTAAGCAATCTTATATTACATTCAGTGGGTAAAAGTAGGGAACAGACTTGCTCCTCCACCCACTAATCACAGGATAGGTGAATAATTTTAAAATTCAAATATTTGGAGGGAAGGCTAAGCCTCCCATAGGAAATAAATGTGGAAATGAATCCAAGGGAGAAAATGGCTTGGCTCCACACCCTTAAAAATGCCTACAGCAATGCATCAAAAAATAAAATAAAATAAGCCCCCAGAGTCTGGGTCAGCAGCATAGTGTTACAACTTAAGCATTGGGTCATCAGTGGCAAGAGTAGGCTGATTAAAGGTTGAGGTAATATATTTACTTACTGTAGCAAGGAACTGTGTAAGAGAACAGCCAACAGTACAAAGAGTTCTTGTACAGATAACATGTATAAGAAATTCTGTAATAATCTGTTTATATTGTAATACTGGAAAATAAAAAACACGAGAATGCAGAAATTGAGGTAAAGAAATAAATACTTAGTAAATCTCAATCATATATGTACTGTTCTATTGAAGTTCATAAAAAGAAATAGAATTATATATTTCTTTCAGTAGTCATACTAATCATTTTTTACCAAGAAATGCAATATTAAATGCACTTTTAAAATTTGTTATTAAAACGTGAATCTAGGCATACATTTCCTCCCCATTTGTCAACATTTAAGTAAATCTGGGAAGAACCCAAAATGTCACCAACCGATTTTGCATTGATAGCATGTAAAAAAAGCACCATTTTTAATCAAGCAATTCTAACAACTAAATCAAAACCCTAAAGTTGCAATATGTTAAATGCAGCACTGAATTATACTTAGCTAATGGGCAGCCCACAAAGATTTTCTATCAGTTGATAAAACATACAAAGAGCACACATTCCTGAAGACAACTTATATTCAATGTTAAAAAGTAGCCAGGTGGCAAAAGTGGACAAAGCTATGGGCTTAGAGTCAGAAAGATCCAAGTTAAAAACTGGCCTCAGAAATCAGTTGTGTGACCCTGGACAAATCAATTAACCTGTTCATTTCAGGTTCCTCAACTGTAAAAACGAAGATAATGACAGCACCTCTCGCGGTGTTGTTAAGAGAATCAAATAAGAGAACGTCTGTGAAGTGCCTGTTCCATAGTAGATGGTATCTAAAATGCTCATCCCTTTCCCATTCTGAACAACGAAAAGAAGACAGTGCTGTAAAATCAGTTTCAGAGAGGTAAAGATCACAACTGTCATGACACTCCCCAGGAACAGAGCTGCCCAAGAGTCTGGCAGGCAGATATTCTACGATTCCGGATCCTACAAAGAAGATGGCTACACTGTTTTCTTAACTCTTGATAGATTCATTTACATCCTACTATACTGCAGGAAGGGCTATGGGGGATAGAAGACAAAATAACACATTTTTTAAGGCTAATACAAGGCAGCACTGCTAAGAGTAGTTGACCCAAGGTCCAAAGATCTACCCAAATCACTTATCATCTCAGAGACCTAATATTCTTGTGTACTTTACTAAAATAATGACACCTTGGTGTCCAATTTATCCTCTAGGGGAGTTGTAAAAATCAAAGACAATCTCTTTGAGAAAATTCTTTGTAAACCACCCCCACTTAAACACAAAGTCATATCATTTGGTTAATTTCAACATGGCTTGCTGAGGAAATTTTAAACAAGGCTAAGAATGTATTTAGAAAATAAACAACCTGGAATGAACACAGTGAAATTACAGTCTATTTTTTCCTTTGCACTCAATGACTGTGACATGAGGCAATTTATATTTCATATCAGATATAAAAAGGGACACACATATAACTGTTTCAACTGACATGGCCTATGTATATATTTAATAATACTTTATTCCACTTGAGATATTTCCAGTAAAGCAAGGCTTCTTAATCTGGAATCCATGAACTTGGGTTAGGAGTTTTTTTTTAATATTGTAACAACTATTTTTCAGTATAATTTATTTTCTTTGTAATCTCATGCATTTTATTTTACACATTTAAAAATATTTTATGAGAAAAAAGCCACAGGCTTTCCTAGGCTACCAAAGAAGGCTATGACACAAAAACAGTAAAGAATGTCTACATTAAGGCAAAGATTTTACTATGGCAGAATTTTCCTTTTATTGATAAGTGCAGCCATAACTATCAACAACTGATCATAAGTCATTTTCTTCACTATACAGAAAAAAACCTGCACAAGTTAAGGGGAAAAAAATTATTTTTCAAGATTGCCAAGTTAGAGGAAAAGGTTATACTATTTCAAAATCATGTAACAGATAGTAATGATTCCTGTATCTCCCTTTCAATAACTGTTATATCGAAAATGTATATAAAACTACCTTTGAGAATAAACATCCCATAGTTATCACTATACTTCATCATAGTGTTGCAAAGATCAACCTAATAATGATGTTAAATGCCTGGAATATCTTGGGCTAATTAGACATTTATGAGTTTAAGAGACACCCATTCTTTAATACTAATTTTCTAATGATATATTTATAAAACAAAAGTTGTGAATTTAAGACTTTCCTCCAGTGATTCTAGTTGTTTTTCCACATCACAATATCATGCCTTTTTTCCCCTCTCACTGAACCTGGTAAATTTAGGGAGGCAACTGACATGTTAACATGAACAATCATAAAAAATGCTTAGAAAGTAAAAGGCTTATTTAATGAAAAAAACTTAAGAAATGTTTCCATATGTTCTATGAAGTATTCTTCCCCTCTAAATGAGCACATTCAGATTTTGCTTCTGGCTTTGTTTCAGAGAAACTCCATCTGCATAGTACAACGCTTACAGGCACATCTCAGTCATGCAATAGCTATGTCACAGCTCATATATCAAATAAAAATCACATTCAAGCCCACACAACCTTATAGACCTAAAGTCTTCCATTCTATTTAAAGTAATCCTAAGAGAGCTCTTATTGCACCTCACTGCTGATGTCACATGACTTTTGTTGAGAAACAGAGTTCTAAAACTAAAATATCAAATAGTTCTAAGCACAGTTGTGAATGACCCTAAAAAACCAACATTACTATAGTTATAAATTCTGGATATTTCATTTTCAGAGAAGCAGGTGTAGAAATGGGAGGAGGAAGGGCTGGAACGGAAGGTGCATTTGTATGGGTTGGATTTAAACTCTGTGTTGTCATTGTTGGGGGCTTTTTAAGTGCTACTTCTACCAAATCAAAGCCATGATGATAGAGTAGAGACATATGGTTCATTAGTATATTTATACAGTATTTTTCTGTCATTCTCTCTATCTCTCTATTCCTACCCTCCCACTCCTTTCTTTCCTCTCTCCTCACCTATGTAAAACACAGAGAGAATATTCAGATAATTGCTCTCACACATGTGATAATTGAAAGCACAATCTGTACACCATGGTTACCTCTGAATACCTTTACACAGAGCAAAGGACTATAGCTTTTGATGAACTGAGTAAGAGGTCAAATTATTGTATGACCTAGGTAAAGGGACAATGGTTATCAGTGATTAATAGCTATAGAGCAGCTGGTAAAAAAAAAAAAAAACTTTTAGTCCATCTGCCACTGATGAAAATTCTATTTGAAAATAGATTAAAACCTCCAGCATGAATTCAGTGGAAAAAGACAGCTGAAATGACTGAAAGAAAAAAAAATCCTTGAAAAACATTACAATATTTAGAAAAGAAAACATGTCATCAATAAGTACAATAGATATCTCATTTTTAGCATTAAAATAAAGAAACCTGCAAAAGACTCAAGTTGTAGCATATTCTACAGCAAAAAAATGATATCTCTATTACATACCAAATAATTTTAAAGTGTATATCATATTCTTATTTATAAATGATCTGTTAAATAAGTTACTAACACTTAACACTGAACAAACAACTGTCTAGAAGCCACAAAGTTTGAACACTGGCTTCTGGATATTAGCGTGGTGAACAAGATGGATAGCAGAGCTGCATAATATAATTTTTGGTCACAAGCAAAGCAAGACTATAAAGCCTATGTGTCTAGGAGTAAAAAGGTTTAAATGATGAATTCAAAGAGAAAGGCCTAAAAATAGTTTGCTCAATAGAACAGCATTATGTTCTCTCAAAGTAACTACTTTGAAGTACAGCATTCATTTGGACAGAAGAATTCTAGTATTTTTATTAAAAGTCAGTAATATTAAAAGATATAACAATCACATTTCATAGTTGAAGACCCAATTAAATCACTTCTTAGTTTTTGTTTCTCTAGAAGCAAGACGGTTTAGTGAAAAGAATGATGAACTGAAAGGATGATTTGAGTTAAAATACCCTGCCACAAACATAGTATCTATGGGCAAATCACAGCTGTTCTGGGCTCCAATCCCTTAACTGTATTATTAAAAAACTACTCTACTAACTACTGCATAGAGCAGTTGTGAATATCAAATAAAATATGCAAGAAGCAATGAGAAACTTAAAATACCATATAAAGTCAATTATCCTTTCTGTTTGTTGACTGATTTGATACTCTCTATTTTTAAAAAATCCTCATGTGTAGAGACCTACATTGGTCAGAATCAGTCTGCCAAATGTCCAGCATGAAGGAAGGATTATTATCTAATCTTTTCATGACACTCAGGGTGATAGAAAAGAGTATCATAGTGGGAATCTGGAGAAGTAATGCTCTACTTCTGCTTATATCACTAACCAACATGTGGATTTTGGCAAGTAAACTCTGGGAATCATTTTCAAAAAATGAAGACAGAAGATTAAAAAGATGAAATTGGAGGAAAAAGAAGGAAAGAAAAGTGTCAAGGTAGCTATACAAAGCAGTGTTGATCAAATTTTGAACACAGTAGAGTACTTTGCATGAAACAAACTTCAGGTGAGTTTCAGGAAATTCTTCTAATATTCTTTTTAATTTCTACTTCTCCTGGTATCTAATAACAAAGCTGTTTTGAAATCTCAATTTGAAATATATTCCAAATCTCACAATATTACAAATAAATCATTTAGAGAGAAAGAAGTATTTGTTGGGAATAACTTTGTTAATGACATATTACTCAGCACATCAGTATCACTAGAAATAGCTACAAATTAAAAATAGATATAGCACATTCATATGATTCTCAGATTTATTTATTCCTTCCCAGCTTCTCCCCTAACTTCCAGTCTCACATCTCCAAAAGCCTATCACATATCCTCAGATAGATGCCCTGGAGACTTCTTAAACTCCATATGGCCAAAACTGAACTCATTATCTTAACCTTCATCGTCCTCTTCGGAATGTCTCTACTATTCTCTGCAGTTCCACCATCTTCCCAGTCACCCAGGCTGGCAATCTACTTTTCATCTTTAATTCCTCACTCTTTTTTACCTCCTCTAGCTAATATTCTGCCAAGTCTCATTGCCTTAACCATTACAACATCTGATGAATAAGCTACCTTCTCCCCTGTCACTGCCACAATGGTGCAGGTCCTCATCATACCTATATTATACAACAGTCTTCTGATTAGTCTCCCTATCTCAATTCTCTCCGCACTTAAGTCCATATTCTACTCATCTGACAAACTCATTTACCTTAAGCTCATGGCTCGGCCAAATCTACTCTCCTACTAAATAAACTCCAGTGGCTTGCTATTAGCTCCAAGAGCAAACATAGAATCATATCTGATTTTTAAATTCCTCTAAAATCTAGCCTCTTCTTACCATTCCAGTCTTCTGAAACTTTATTCCCTTCCACTTACTCTGCAACCCACTGACAGTGGCTTCCTCACTGTTCCTTTCACTATTCCATGTGCCAACTGTGCATTTTACTGGCTGCCCCACATGTTCTCCCTTCTTGTCTCTACCTCCTGGATTTTTTTAAGACTCAACTAAAATCTCATTTTCTGCAAAATATTCTCCTTCATACTTGTGCCTTAGCTTTGAGATTACCTCCAAAGTTTGTACATAATTGTTCACGTGTAGTCTCCCCATGAGACTATATAAGATTCCTATGAGGACAGGGACCATTTTCATCTTTATTTGTATACTCAGGATTTAGCATGGTGCCCAGAACACAGTAGGTGCTTAATAAATGTTTGGTGACTTGACTTTTCATATTGTCACATCTTCCATATTTGCGATTTTATCCCGTAGATCCAATCAACTTCCAAATCTTTTGGTTCCTACCTTCACAGCATCTCTCATATTCCTTCTTTCACAGCTAAGTTCAAGCCCTTGTTAACTCTCACAGGCTAGATTATTGCAAGTCCACTCTAATTCATTCCACACGATGCTACAAAAGGAACCTTCTGTAAGAGTCGATTTGACTATGTGACTCTCCTACTCAACAATCAACTCCAATAACTTGCTATTATTGCCTTGAAAATCAAATATACACTCCTCTGTTTAGCTTTTAAAGACCTGCACAAGCTGGCCCCAAAAGATACACTGAATATTACTCCCCACCCCACACTCTATGATCCAGTTGAACTGGCTTCTCTGTTCCTCACACCTAACACTCCAAGTCTAAGACGTTGTACAGACCATCCTATAGGCCTGAAATATAATCCTTCTTTATCTATGCTTTATACATTCCCTCTCTTTATTTCAAAAACATCTAAATCACTATCTACTACGTGAAGCCTGTCCTTCTCCCCAACTACTAATGCCCTCTCTGCCAAAGTATCGCGTATTTAACTACTTTCTATATATTTGCATTTATTCACTAATCAGAGAACTAAATGATTGTCCATTATATGTTACTGAATGCATTTAATGCCTGGTTCTAGATAAGAGAGGTCAAGGTTTCAGTCACATGTAAAATTATAAGGATCCACATCAGATGAATATGTATACAATGTGTGCAGGTAACAATGTGTGGAGCAAAGAGTAGAATGAGTATGTTTGCTGCGTGTGCTGGTCTGCAATTGCAACTTTTTCCTTTTTAAAATTTATCAGGCTGCATTATGCAGCTCCATGAAGTTCATCAAATAGTTTGAGAAACAGACTGCTACTGCCCCTTCCAACTCTAACAGGCTATTCTATTCTAATCCATCCTATTCTAATTTTTAGATAAATGTGTCTTTTGCTGGTAGAAAACTTTACTACAAAGAGTTGTCTAAAATATATTCAATACTATAAAATTTTAAGATAGGGTTTCCTGCAAGAAAATGAGTCAATCTGATAACATAGAGAAGTGAACAGAATCCTGGTGAAGGAAAGGTATACTGGTCTCAGAGTACATTACTCCATTTTGCCAATGACTCAACATCCCTAAGGTTGAAAGGTGAAACGCTGTAGAAAGAAATAATGAAAACATGACAAAATAAAAACAGGCTGAGATGAGGACTAAAAAAGAAATCTATGTGTGACAGATGGTCAAGTGTTGAAAAAATGCTAAGATGTTTGTCTTAGGTACCAGATGAAGAAGGTGGTCTTCAAATGGAGAGAAACAGATGTTTCTACAGTTTCCTTTCTGCAAAATGTCTCTTATCTGTAGTGATTTAATTCTCTAAGTTAATATGGGAATCAAATTAGATAACATGTAGAAAATATTAAAGTGTCACATAATTATTCATCCACTACTATTCTGCCGTGAAAAGTAGCAAATACGTAAGATGATCTGTTCAAAACCAAAATGAACAACATTAGAATTTCTTAGAGTCAAATAGAGCTATGAAGATTCGTAAGTTATTTGGTTTTAGCTTTCCTCTTAATTTACTAGTAAAAATTTTCAATCTTGACCATATCTAGAAGCAATGTCTGTAAAGATTTTTGTCTAAATAAAATAACTGGAATTAAAGTAAGGCTATGTTAATCACAAATACCTAGCAACAAAACAACACATATTTACAAATATACAAAACTAATGAATGACAGGGATAAAAGGGCCAATATAAAACCCATTAAACTCATAAAATGAGTTTCAAATGTATTTTTATTGATGAATTTTTGCCTACTTAAAACGTTCTAATTGTGGGTGTATATTTTTTTTAATTTAAGCCCTAGAAGAATCTGAGGGGTAATTCTATGACTGCTGTTGTATGTATAATAATATAATGTGCAACCAAAATGCTGAAAACTCTAAGGTACTTAGAAAAGTAATGAAATATTCAGAACCCATTCTTCCACTTGCTGATGGAGAAACAAGCAACAGATGGCCAAAAGTTTACTGCATGCATAAAGCACATACATACATATACTGGCAAATTCTTTGGGGTTTGTTTTATTTGAAGATGAAGGAGGGAAAAAAACGAACAAACACGTGAATGTTAATCACTCCTCCCACAAAAAAGCACCACTTCAAGATAAAGTAAATAAAAATGGATTCTGACATTCCCTAGTTTATAACAGAAAGCTTTCCACAACCTTCAACCAAGTTCTTTGTGCTTCAATTATTTTATTCAACATTCCATATTTCAAACCACACATTCCCTACTGAATTCTATTTCCCAAAGGCATAGGAACAACTGAAAAATAAAGACCATCATTATCTTAATATTTTACACACTTATATAACATCAAGACATTATGGTCTTTGTGAATTAAACTTTACCCTGGTAAACTTAATGATACACTCATATGGGCAAGGGTTTAGCATCACTATTACAGAATTTTAATAAAAAACAGCTTGTAGAAAAATAAGCTACAACTGAAGTACATTTTAAGAAAACTTTTCTCCACAAAGATAATCAAACCATTTCTGTTGACATAAGTACATGCAGCATGGTGTACCAAAAAGAACATTAAACTTAGATTCAGAAGATAAGGTCTGTGTCCTTCCAGGATGTGCCCCCATCAATCTATGAGACTTCTTTCTCAGTTTTCCACATTTGTATAATGAAAAGGCTTATCTATATGACTTAGAAGCCTCCCTCTAGCTTAAAAACTGAGTGATTCTATGAATATGAATTTACAAAGTTATTCCTATATTGCCTATAGAGTTTTTAGGAACAATAATCTAGGACAAAATAAGAAGTCATTTTTTTTTCTAAATATTTTATAAGATTTTCTGAGTTCATCAAATAAAATATTCATCCTTTCAGAAAGAACATATAAAATGTATATTTGTCTTAATACTCTTTTCAAGATTTTGACCATGAGATTGTTATAAATCAGTGACATAACAAAACCATATTATACTCAGCAATAAATTTTCTCAGTATGAGATTTAAATTTGACCTTCCTCATATCAAATATTTAAACTACAATTGTTAGTATACAGATTCCAGCATAAAAAGAAATACTTTCCTAAATATACTTCAATATAGTTAAATAAGTATTGTTATAACATTAGAAGAAAATATTGTTTTAGCAGCTACTTCCCTAAAATAGTTACAGGTAATTAAATATCTAAATTTTTATTTGAAAAAACTACCAGGAATCAAAAACTCCATTTCAGACACCAGTGAAAATAAGCAAGGAACTTTCTTTTTCTTTACTTGCTTTGGTATCAACTCAACAGCTGTATTAAACAATTTAATCAGTAAAGCATTTCTATCCTGGAAGGATTTGCAAGGAAAGACAGCCAAACTCATATATCTTTTATAATGAGGTACAGTCAGTGAGCTTCAGAAGCTTCACATTTCTAAGGCTTTTTGCGTTCTGTGTTTCTGCACTATGTAACCAACTAAAGCATACTTTTAAAAAAATTGCTATAAATGAAAAGTTAAAATAATGGATTTATATCCAAAAACTATCAAATATTTAAATAAATAATAAAAAAGAAAAAGGTTACTTGCAAATGCATTACAAAGTATTAGTGACAAGAACAAATCTTTGCAAAATAAGATTTCCAATTAAACTGGCAAAAATGAAATTAATTCTCAACCTATAAGAACATGCAAAAGGATTTTGCCCATTTTCTGGTATGATATAGCCCAAACTATAACTAAAACAACTAGAGGAATCATAGGTAAAATTTATTCCATACTGTTTATAATTAAGGTCAAAATATATCACTCCAAAATTCAGCTCAAACACTAAAACAATGCTAACAAAAAATAACAATAATTGAAACGGCTGCATTTATATAGCCCTCTAAGTTTTGCAAAATACTTTATAAATATTAGCTCAGTTTATTCTCCTTTACCTTGAGAGGGGGGTGTTATTATTACCCCATTTTATAGATTTAAGAAATAAAACTGAAGTAGACAGTGAAGTAGCCTAGGTTCATAAGTGTTTGAGCCCAGATCTGAACTCCTTCTTCCTGACTCCAGACCCAATACATGCTCCACTGTATCAACTAAGTGAAACACAAAACAAAGCAAATATTTACTGCAACTTTATAAAAAGAAACTCATTTTAGAACGTGAGGTGAAATTTAAAAATGGGAACTATATAGGAGTACAAACACTCTTATCCATCTCCAGGCTGAGAGATAGCATTAATTTCATATATTAGAATATTAAATGCCCGTATCAGTGAAGCAGTTCCGGTTAACTTATTTCACTGACAGATCTAGAACATGGTCTGACAATAACAGTCACTTAAATAATGAACTGCTGAAATGTGACTAATTATGAGGCCTACTGATTACCCAATATTAAAAAAAAAAGTCCTGAAGTGAACTTATTTTTGTGCTTTTAGTTAAAACAAATCCATCATATGTACATTTGTACATTGTTAATTATCTGGCATTACCAATGTGTCAGACTGTGAGATTTTTAAATTCGATTTATAAAGAGGTTTTTTCCAACACTGCAAACAATAATTTGCTGAAACATACTTTACTTCAATTATCCTTTGCCTTCTAAGAAGTGTAAGAAAAAATTCCATTTTTCTAACAATTCAACCAGAAATTAAGCATATTACAAAGGAAGAAAAAGCAAGTATAACAAGTCATTTACCTTCTTTTTAAATAAAGCCTGTTTCTCTTGAGAATAGCCAACAGTTTAGATCATTAAGAACTCACACTATCTTTAAGTAAAGGTTATTAAAATGAAAGCCAATTATTTAATAACTTCGCATATGAAACAAACAATTGCTCTCCAAAAGTAAAGTCAATTCTTTTTCCCTTCTCCAAAATTTTATTAAGTCAACACTGACACTACTTAGCTGAGAAGAAATGATTGTTAACATCAAGATAATTCTTAAAAATGAGCAAATTGCATTTTTTCTGTAGAATTATGTTGTTTGGCAACAATTATAAATAAATGGAAAACTTTTTAATTCTGACAAATTTACAAATTATTATCTTAAAAGATAATCCAAAACAGCAGAATGAAACATCAGGTTTCTAATTTGGTTTTATGTCTCAAGTTTAGAATTGTCATAACAAAAATATTCTATTTTGAGATACATAAGACTCTTACATCATAGTTGCAGAAACTTCATACTACTATTTTTAAAAATTCTGAAACAGATATTATTCATACTATTTTTCAATTCAATTCAATTCAATAATTCAACTATATTTAAAACTGTAAAAGAAATATAGACAAAATTAACTTTTTATAAACATAGTTGGGCAATCTTCTCAGAGACAAGTAGTTATAAAAAGGAAATAACTCAAATGTTCCTTTATCTGGTTTTTAAGCTGGGAACAGGGTTGGACTTGTCATTGATTGCATTTCTATTAGGGACTGTTGTCTAAGGAAGCTTCCTCTTCCAGTGCAGGTCAGCATCTTCTCTGCAATTTACAATTTGAGAGAGCTGCCTAGAATTCTGAGAGTTTAAATGGCCTACATAACATCAACCATTTTCGCTAGTGCAGGCTCCACACTAGTGTTCTCATTCACTCCAAGGCCCCTCACAGTATGCCTTTCTGGTTCCAAGGTCAACACTCTACTACTATGAAACACTACTTTTCTCTTAGTCACTGGGCTACAGAAAGTAAGATTTCTCTGCAACATAAATATATTCAAATAAAAGTATGATAATATTCTGGGACTTAGGAAACTAGTGACATTTCTATAACAGAAATTATTAGTTGAGTTCACTGTCATGTTTTCAAGACATAATAACTGCTTTAAAGAATAGAGTACTTCCAGATAAATACCCAAAATTTGAAGACATTAAGTCAATAAATCAGCAATCAACTAAAAATTAGTATAATGACAATAACTATAGTACAGAAGATTCATATGGCACCAATTTTTGAACAACAAGCATTTGAATGGGTTTTTTTTTTTATTTTCGAGTTTTCTGGGTTTTTTTTTTTTCTGTAACTGACCAAATTTCAAAATGCCTTTGGAACACCTAAACAAAACTGTCATATTCCTGAAGTCTTTTATTTCCTAGACTAAACATCACCAGTTCCTTTAATCAACTCTTACAGGACATGGATTCAAGACCTTTTACTATAATAGCTAGCATTTACATTGCACATTAAGGTTTGCAAGCACTTTACCAATTTATTTTCATTTGATCCTCCCAATTACCCTGAAAGGTTGGTGCTATTACCCTCTTTTTACAGATGAAAAAACTGAAACTGAGAAAGGGTAAATGACTTGCCAAGTTCACCCAGGTGGTGTCTGAAGTAGAATTTGAACTCATATCTTCTTGAGTTCAAGTCCAGTGCTCCATTCACCATCTCATCTAGCCTCTTGTGTATACTCTTTTTAAATTTTAATTAATTTGTTTTCAGTTTTCAACAATCACTTCCATGAATCTAAAATTTTCTCCCCCTCCCTCCCTGAGATGGCATGCAATCTTATATTGTTCTACACACACATTTTCACTTTAGTCAGGCTGCACAGAAGAATTAAAATGAATGGGAGTTCTATATACTCTTAATATGCTTTGTAAAGCATCACACCAAAACTGAACACAATATTCCTTATTCCTAGAAGTTTGCCCTTTCAATGCAGTCTAATAAGACAGTTTTTAATTTTGGGGGGGAGGCAATAGGAGGACAACAAGGAATGAGGGGATGATGGAGAAGAGTGGCTACCATATCACATTGCTGAGTCATACTGAGTCTACATTTTGCTAAAACTTTAAGTTCTTCTTTCAGACAAACTGCTGTCCAACTATGCTTCTCCCATCCTGTACTTGTAAAGTTGAAAGTTTGAACCTAAGTGAACTACATTTATTTCTACTGAATTTTATCTTATTAGATTCAATCCAATGCTATGGCCAAAGACATTTCTGGACCTGATTATGACCTGGTGGATTAGGTATCCCTTTCAATTGTGTATCATGTGCAAATCGGATGTTCATGCCTTTATCCAAGACATTGGTAAAAATATTAAACAGCACAGGGCCAAGCATAGATCCCTTAAAGCATGCCAGGAGAGATCTTCTGCCAAGTTCACATTAAATGATTAACAACCACTCTGTCTAACCATTAAAACAGTTTTGAATCCATCTAATCATATTGTACTCTAGTACACTCTTCTCCATCTTCTTTGCAAGAATAGTATGAGATAAATTTATCAAATGCTGCACTAAAATCCAGGTATAGTATACTTAAATCAATACCCTGAACTACTACTTAAATAAGCTTATTGAAAAAGGAAATAAGGTTAGTTTATTCTTTTTTTTTCAGTCACTTAACAAGCATTTATTAATCATTTATTACATGCCAGAAACTGTGCTAAAGCCTGGAGAAACAAACAAAATAGATGATTCCTTCCCTCAAAGAGCTCATATTCTAAATGAAGATATAATATGAAAAACAATTATACATATAAAATATATAGAGTATTTTAAAAAAAGATAAAAAGATAATGTCAGAGGAAAGGCAGTAATAGAAAAGGGGGGAAAACATTTAGAATATTAAGTGAAAAAATTGGTACACTACAAGTCTTCTCACCTCATGGTATGACCTATGCTTGATAAATACATGCTAATTCTTTGTAATTAAAACTTTGTGTTCAAGATAAACATTAAGTATCTTTCTAGTTATTCAGAAGGTTAATGGGTATTTATTAAGCATTTATTATGAGGCAGGCACTGGTGTTAAGCACGGAGGATACAAAGGAACTCACATTCTATTAGTGGTGACAACACACAAACCAAAGTATAAGAGATACATTCAGTGTAAAATGAAAATAATCAGAGAGGAGAGGCATTAGAAGGGGTGGAGAGTGAAGGTGGTGGGAGAGGGACCAGGAAAAGCTTCCTACAGAAGATGGGATGTGAACTGATTCTTGAAGGAGCCAAGGAAACCACAAGGAAGAGGTAAAGAAGAGCATTCTAAACATACCAACATGTAGTGAAAATGCAGAGTTGGGAAATGGAGTGCCATGTAAGTAGGCTAACGTCACTAGACTGGTCAAGTATGAGGAAAGTGGAAACACAGGAAAGAGTCAGGTTGTGAACGGCTTTAAACGCCAACCAGAGAAATTTGTATTTGTGAGGCAGCAAAGAGTCACTGGAACTTTGGGTTGGGGTGGAGGGTGTGGAGGGTGGTGGTGGTGACATAGTGAGACTTGCACTTTAGGAAAATCCCCTTGCAAGATGAGTGGACAATGGATTAGAGTAGGGAGAGACTGAGAGAATAAAGTCAATCAGAAGGCTGAGAAGTGATATGAGCCAACCTGTAGTAGGGTACTGGTTGTATGAATAGAAAGAAGTGGCTAAATATGAAAGAAGCTATGAAGAGAAATAAGATTTGATAATAGACTGTATATGGGGGAGGTGAGTGACAGGAAGGAGTCAACAAAGACATCAAGCTTTCAAGTCTAGGTACTGAGATGACAGTACTCTCAATAGTAACAGGAAAACTAGAAGGAGGGGGACAGTGTCATGGAAAGATGGTAGTTCTATTTTGCATATACTGAATCTGAGATGCTATGAGGATAATCCAATTCAAGGTATCCAAAAAAGCAGCTGATCATGAGGGACTATAGCTCAGGAAAGGGATGCAAACAGGAGATACAGATGTAGATACAGATAAGGCAAGAGAAAATTAGATTATTCTGCACAGAAATGATAATTGAACCCATGGGAACCAATGCCACCACAAAGAGTAACAGCACAGAGAAAGAAGAGAAGAGGGCCCCAGATAGAGTCCTCAATAGAGGCCCTTAGGGGCACCCACAATTAACAAACATGACTCAAAAGAAGACCCAGCAAAAGACTAGCTAGACAGGTAGAAGGACAATAATGTCAAAAAATCTAGAAAAAACAAAATATCAAGGAAAAGACAGCAATCATTAGTGTCAATGGCTGAATAAAGGATTGCGAAAAAGTAACTAAGAGACCACTGGTAACTTGAGAGATGGCAGTTTCAGAACGGAAAAGGGTTTAGAACAGAGTGAAAGTAGAAGACGTAGAGGCACCAAGTGAACTTGGCTTTCTGAAGGAATTTATAAGATGATACCCATTTCAAAGGGAAACTAAAAAGCACAGATTCTTCTTTCTGACTTCAAATCTAGCCTCAGACACTTACTAGCTGTATGACCCTTGGCAAGTCACTTAACCCTGTTTGCCTCAGTTCCCCATTAGTAAAATGAGCTGGGGAAGGAAATGGCAAACCACTCCAGAACTCTTGTCAAAAAAAAAAATGGGGTCACAGAGACTGAAATATGACTGAACAAGAACATTTCAAGCTCAACATATTCAAAACAGAACTCATTTATCTTTCCTCCCAAACCCCTCTTCCAAATTTTACTATTTCTGTCTAGGATACCACCATCCTCCCAGCTACCCAGGTTCACTGCCTAAAACTGTCAGTTTTAGGCTTCTGCCTCTCAATTTCTCTCACCTGACACATTTAATCAATTACCCAACGTAGTTTCTACCTCTAAAATGTTTCTCATATCTATCTCTTTTCCACTCCAACAGCCTCCACACAGGTCCAAACTCTCACCTCATCTCATTTTCACCAGGACTGCTGCAATAGCTGCCTAACTGGTCTCCCTACCTCTTTTCTCCAATCCATCCTTCATGCAGTTGCCAAAGTGATTTTTCCTAGAAAACAAGTCTGACCACGCCAACCACTCAATAAATTCCAATGACTCCTTACTTTCTTAGGATCAAACAGAATCTTTTCATTTGGCATTTTAAGCACTTAACATCATGGCCTCAGCATACATTTCCTGCCTTACCATGCATTCACACACACTATGGTCCAACCAATATTGGCCTCCTTAGTGCTCCATCTCTGGTCACATATAGAGGCTATCCCTCCTACTCAGAATGCTCTCCATCCTTACCTCCACCACTTAGAATTTCTAATTTCCAACAAAGCTCAGCTTAAGCACCACCTTCTACATGAAAACTTTAGTCATATGCCCAGTTACTAATGTTTTTCCCCACCTCCTCCATCAAATTCTCCTACAGCTATCTTGTATCTATTTTTCCTATGACTCTGCATGTTCAAGTTGTCTCCCTCAACTAGACTATAAGAGTAGAGACATTTTTATTTTTGCATCCCCAGTACCTACCTGATAAATAAATGTCTGTTGACTGTACTTACATTTTCTACGTTCATCTATATCGCATAATCTGGAAAAAGTCACTATTCATACACTAGCTTTTTCCTGTGTGTATTTCTTCATTCATGCAGCCAATATTTATTAGAAGATACATTAGAAACTTATCTCAATAGACCAGGCAAAAGATAATGATAGCTTTAATTACAGTGGTAGCCATGGTAGAGATTTTCTGTCCCACAAATCCAGTCTTCTCACTCACACCTTACCTCTAATAAGTTGGCAAAACTTGACAAGTAAATGAATATGGGAGATGTTACAATGACACGTCAAGTGCGACTCGAGAAACCTAAGTAACCCAAAGAATGGTATTGCCCTCAGAAGAAATAGAGAAGATAAAGAGGCAGATTTATGGAGAAAGATAATTCTGTTTTGGACATGTTGAGTCTGATATGGGAGCTGTAGGATTAACAGCCAGTAGATAGGTGAAGGATAGATGATTAAGTGGCACAGTGGACAAAGTAATGGCCTGAGAATCAGGAACACCTAAGTTCAAATCCACCTCAGAAACTTATTAACTGTTTCACACTGGACAAGTGATTGGATCTCATTTTGCCTCAGTTTCTTGATATGCAAAATGGGGACAACAATAGCACCTACCTCCCAGTGTTGTTGGGGGGATAAAATCAGATAACTAATTGTGAAGTGTTGTGCAAAGTGCCTGGCACACAGAAAGCACTATATAAATGTAAGTTATTATATAGAGTGGATTTAGTGAAGCCTATAAAAGCTGACAAGATCACCAAGTGTGTTTAAATAGAACTGAACAGGGCCAAAGAGGGTGAATAAATAATGATCCTGCAACAGAGACTTAGAAGACACATCCAGACAGGTATAAAGAGAACCAGGAGACAGCAATATAAAAAAAGATCTAGGGAAGAAAGAATATCTGCTGCAGAGAGATTAAAAAAAAAAAGATGAGGAGGAAAAAAATGCCCCTGGAATCAACAATAAAGAAATCATTAGGGTAATTTTAGTCAAGAGGTATGGTAAAAAGCCCAAGTGCAAGTAACTGGTGGTTAGGCCAACTTCTTGTGAGCAGACAGGATTTCCTTTATCAGGCTCTGTAGTATTATAGGGCTTAATAGAATCAGCACAATATGATTTTTGAATGCAAATGAAATATGAACTCAACTCTTCTATTTGAACTCTATACAGAATCTTCTTGATGATAAGGCAAACCATTTGGTGAATTTCTGTTTTCTGTGTTGACATTAGTAATTAGAGGGTAGATGCAGTGGACAGAGAGCAGGCATTAGTCAGAGGACCTGGATTCAAGTCCATCCACTAACACACCCTGGTAAGCACGAGGCCTTAAGTACCTCATCTACTTGTCCAACTTCATCTTCTCTAGTCTCACTTCGCCAGCTGTCAATTAGACATATACAACTAAATAAACTCAACATATCCAAAACAGAACTTATCATTCCCCCTAAATCCTGACCCTCTCCTCCCTTCCCTATTCCCTATTCCCAATCCCTCAGGCTCACAACCTAGGAATTACTTTTGACTCCTATCATCAGCCTGGTATAGGCCCTCATCATCTCATACCTAGACTACAGCAGCAGATCTACTAGTAGGTTATTCCAGTGGAAAACAAATCTTGGCAGGCTCTACCAAAATTACAAGGCTTAAAATGTAAGTAGTAGTTTAGATTGGGTATCTCATCTGACAAATATCCTTGCTTCTCATGATGCCACCACTAGGATGGCTAAGACTGGCAATTTATTTTTGTCCAAAGCAACACATGAAGCTAATTAATGAGGTGGCCTTCTATATTGAAAATAGTATACACAATGATGAAATCTTCGAAATAGAGAAGCAAAGGGTCACTAGATCAGGCAGTAGAAGTCTGGTGTAGAAAAAAGTACAATATCAATAAGGTTCACTTGTTTTCCAATGATCTGCTTTCTCCAGTAATGTTTGACTTTAATATAAGTCAGACAATGAACACTTAATTAAGTACCTACTATGTGTCAGGCATCATGCAATATACTAGAAAGAAAAAGGAAGACAGTCTCTGCCTTCAAAAAGCTTACAATCTAATTGATGAAGAAAATCCAAATTAGTCCAAAAGCAGTATAGCTGGTGGAAAAATTGGGAGAAAATTGTGCTGAGCCCTTTCTTATATGAAGTTTCTGAAGTGTGTACCTCTGCCCTCCCAGTCGGAGAGTCTAACAGGGACAGAAGGTACTGATGAGATGTAAGCATCTGTGATGAGTTTCTCAGTGATGAGTTTCCTTCCTCTTCAGCAATGCTCAGATTCTGTCAGAAGCTAAAGAGGTAAATGGCATATTTCCTGAAGCAGAAAGAGCACTGTTCTTAGAGACAAAAGAGTTGAGTTCAAGTCCTGGTTCTGATACTTACTGATACTTACTATATGACCTTAGACAAATCACTATTTTTCAACGTCTCCTCCATTAAAATGAAGTTAATAGTGTGATCACTATCTGCCCCATAAGACTATTTTGAAGAAAGCACTTTAAAATAAATGTACTTCCAATATTTAGGAAAAATTATTTATGACTACAATATAAAAAAGAATAAACTATAATTGACTAACAAATATCTGCCAGGCCATTTCCATACTATCTTCTTCAATTACTTAAAAATTTCTTTTCTATGTATCACAATTCAATTCCAGTAAATTTAGTGGGCAAGAACTCACTGGATATACAAACTGTAAACAAATCTCAAAACACAAAAATGTCTAGTTTTGATTCACCAAAATTCAGTGTAGGTCAAAGAAAAAAAGAAATTTTAAAATAAAATAGAATGGTTCTTCTCCTTGGAATAGGAAGATTATTAAGGCTATCTACCATGACCATAATCTTCATAACCCAAGAGGCACGAGCAACACTGATATTACCAAAAGAGTAAGTGGTTAATAAGTTTTTATTGAAATGCCATGAAATTTATTCCAAACTGGAAGGAACTAAGAAAGTGGGAAGGAATCAGTTTCTAAAGTGAAGTGTAATACTTAGACTGGAAAGTATTCATAGAGACAGAATTCAAGTGTCCTGTTTAGGGGATTCTTTAGGAAAGTATATTCCAAGAAGTCATCAGGAAAGGTTGCCACAAAACAGGAGTAATGAGTTTGGATGGACTTTACTGCATCTCCCTTTTTCTTTCCCCCTTCCTTTATTCCCACAAAGGTTTCTAAAATGAAGGGATTGCCTTTATTTTCTTCCTGGCCCTGTTTCTGACTTCAAAACCATGCCTGCCTTCTCATCCTGAAACTTCTATTAGCACTTACAGCCTCCTTGCCCCATCCCACACCTCTATGGGTTCACTATCAACTATTCCTCCATATGAATATTCCTCATCCCCCATGGGTGAGGCCACCTTGAGCCTCCATTTTCTAAAGAGCCTAGTTTTACCTGCTTATATTTCCCTCCCTGCCCTATCCCTGACTTTTCAGACTTCAACATTAGGCCTCAGGGTCAGATAACTCCAACCTCCACCACTTACACCTCTACTTTTCAGCTCCCTTTTGGTAAGTTTTCTTCTCTCGTTAGAATGTAAATTGCTTTAGGCCAAGGACTATCTTGTCACTTGGATTAGCATCTCCAGCCCATAGCAGAATGCCAGGAACTTGGTAACACTTCATACATTTTCTTTCCTATCTACATATCAATCAGGTTTTTATACTATCAATCAATAATTTCAAACAGGATGAGATTTTCGAGAAGAAAGCTGTAGACAAGGCAACAGAAGGCCTGGGCTAGGATCCCACAACTGATTATGCAATTCAATTAAATGTTTTGAATCTTTAATCTATAAAATGAGAACAGTCATATTATTCAAAATATTCAAAATAGAAATCCTACTATTTGTTGCAAAATAAGGACTAAATTTTATATACATGAGAGAGAAATAGAGAGAGAGGTTCTGTTAGTACTACTGAAGTACCATATAAATTCTGCTATTATCACTATTTTCAAAATAACTAACAAATTTATAGCTATAGCTATATCTTTATTATTGCTAGTCTAATAAAATTATCATTTGAAATGCATGTGAGCTACCAATTTCTTAAAAATGATATTTATACATTTTGATTTTTAAAAGTTTAACCTTATAAACATAACTTTTATAAATTAATGAAACTGAAAAAGTACTGAAAAATATTTAAATATGTAATCTCCCTTAAATGTTATTCTTATGAATAATGCATAACATATTAAATTGTACTTAATATATTTAAATACTCTTTTTATACATTAGAATAAAGCAAATTTGAAATTTTTCAAAACATTAAAGAAGCCAAAAATGGCGTGGGAGGCGGGGGCGGCGTTTGCAGGGGCTTCAAGGAGAGGGGACAATTCAGGGCAAAGAGATTAAGTTGTGAAACAGATCAACAACAATTAGACTTTACAGGAATGGTTTACAGATCATGGTCTTAACTTCACTGATTTAAAGCCAGTAAGAAATTTCAAAGCATCTAAAACTGGTAAATTCATTCAAAAGAAAAGCACCATCTATACTTTCCCAACATACTTAAAATGATGACTAACCATTTTTAACTTCGTAAGAGGCAGGATGTGCTAATGAATAAAAACCCTATGTTACAGTCAGGAAACCAACTTCTCTTTTGGCCCCGTATCTTTCTGTTAGGTGACTTTTTAGTAATTTTCTCACGAAATCTGGGTTTCATCACAGTATCTATTTCATAAGAAGAGGCAAGGCAGAGTAAAAAAAAAAAAAAAATTCCCATAGTGAACTCTGAAGTCCTTGGGAAACAGGCACTACACAAGTAAGTCAGTATTTATTTTAGCTTTCTCTTTCATTTATCTTTTTTCTCTTTCTCTGTCATTTATCTTGAAGGTTAATTTTAAAATTAAGAGTTTTCAACAGCTTGAATTAAAAAATCATTTATACAGTCATCATTATTATGTATTCACTGTGATTTCACCTTACTGCACAATGAGTAACTGACTATAAAAATTCTCATTCAAGTAGTTTTATATAGATGGATTTAAATTTAGATGATCTCATAATGTCTAATTCTACATAATTTATTCCTTCATTCAGCAAATATGTACACTATATGCAGGGGCAGCTAGGTGGTGCAGTGGATAGAGCACCAGTACAGGAGTCAGGAGGACCTGAGTTCAAATTTCACCTCAGACATTTGACATTCACTAGCTTTGTGACCTTGGGCAAGTCACTTAACCCCAACTGCCTCATCCTGGGGTCATCTCCAGTCATCCTGATGAATGTCTGATCACTGGATTCAGATGGCTCTGGAGGGGAAGTGGTGACCTGCACAGCACTGCCTCACTCAAACAAAGTCAAGTGCAAGTGACATCATCATTTCTCTGATGGCATAGTCTTCTTCAGCAACGAAGGATGAAAACACACACACACACACACACACACACACACACACACACACACACACACACACACACACACACTATGCAAGTCACTATGCTTATAGTACTGATGATATAAAAAGCAAATGAAAAGTATCACCTTGCCTTCAATAAACTCCTATTTCACTAGAGAGAGATCACGTTCTACTATTATTACTACAAATAATAATACTATCACCAATACTAACACTTATCAAAATAGAAATAGTACTAAAAAAAACCTGTAATACAAAACATGTAAGAAAAAAGGAGAAAGAACATCCTTTTGGAATAGATTTATATTCATACAATATTTCAAGAGAAAATTCCATGAATATTTGGTAGAAACTTTCACCCACAAACATGAATGTAACTTACAAGTTTCAACACAAGCAAGCAAATATTTTAATTTTTTTTCAGTTTCATTTTGCTCACTCAAGAGTTCAATCCATAATTATTGCTGTGTTATTGCTTTAGAATATGTACCAGGTAACCATCACCCTAGAAATTTTAAATAACAAAGTGTTCTTTAAATCGGTTTGGATAACTTCATCACACAATTGTTGCTTTGATCAAATAAACATATGTTTCATGGTTTCAATAAATTCAAGTCCAATTGTTATAGTTGCTAAAACAGAAAATATGTATCCAAAGCACAAGTATATGTATGCTTTTGAAAGATACATATTTTAATTAATACTATATCATTAAATTTTCTGTAAAACAGGATGTGAGTGAAATTCAAAGTATAATTTCTGTTCTATTACAGATGGAAGGCTTAACAGTTCTGCTAAAACTTAACAATCTGCTAAAGTCATTAAGTATTTTAGTGGATGTCCATGCCTGTATTTCCTAGCTCTCTGCTCCCATTTGTACAGTACCTTAAATTATACCATACCCTAACAAATACAAAGTGATTTTGTCATTGCTCTTCACAATATGTAGTTTATTTGTCCATTTTGGACCTCCTCAGATTATACCATTCATTGAACTTGGGAAGAAATATGACATTCTAGTGACTGACAAGGAGCAAGCAAGATGATGAGGTGAAGATGTTAGAATGCAGAAATTTTATACTGAGAACTACTCTTAAGTTATGTTTTCAAAAACGACTATTTTTTAAAATCTTCCATAAACTTCATTTTGACTCTTTTAGTTTCACATGATTATAGCCATCAATTAATGTTGAAATTCAGGATTTGTTAGGAACTACACCCCAAAACTTTTCTACAATACTGATAAATCACACAGCAAAGACTTCTTCTATTTTTCAGTAATATAAAGAAAAATACCTAAGGGTGACTAAAGGTATTATGTTGATCTCTGATCCTTAGGGTTAACACAAAAAAAATTTTAACACTTATTCCTGAAAATCAATTTAATCCATCATCACTATATATGTCTTACTTGGCAACATAAATTCAATCACTTGGCCAGAAGGCTTCAAAGAAGATCACCAGAACTATTCAAAATTTATTTCTATACATTAAATGATACCGAAAGGAAAACACAGAACCTGAGTTTTTGGCCTTCATTATCAAAACTACAATATTTTGCCAATAAATTCAATGTCATAAGCCAAAACAACTTTAAAATTAATTACTATCTTCATGGGCACAAATAAAAATTGATAACTACAGCATTATAATAGCATTAATAAATGTTTTCAAGTTTTCTACAGATTACCAGTTTCTTTATAATCAACATTATGATGAATATGAAATATCATGGCCTGTACAGGGAGGTAAGTACCTGCTTTTGTCCAGCACTATGTGCAAAAACATAGAGAATGAATAGAGGTATCATGAACATTATCCTAAAAGGAATGGTTTAAAATGTTCATACTATGCAACTTTTATGAAACCATATTTGTTTTTGTGCATTGCCATATTTGTATTTAATCAACAAGAAGTTTTATTTGTAGTCTAGAACAAGAAATAAATTCTGTTGATATTTTATGAAAAAGAATTAGTACTATACAAAAAGGAAATTGTTACAGTTCAATAGCATGCATTAGAAGTTAATCCAAAATGAGTTTCTTGGTATTTTTTTTGTTGTTTTTGTTTTTTAAGGTTGGAAAAAGGTTTATAACACAGGCATTAGAACAGCATATCACCATATTTCAACCTCTTTCCTAAATAGCTAAAGAACTATACAGCAACTTTAAAACTCTTTTTATAAGCACACCTGGGAAGAATACTGAATCCTGTTACTTTCCTCAATGTTACACTGATGTGGTTTAGACCAGATGTTTAAATGTTACAGTATGTACATTTTCTTCTCTTCTTCTAAGGCAAAAGCAAAATAAGAGGAATATTTGACTTCACTCCACAAGAGACCTATTTAATAGTTTGGCGGTTATGTAAGTAAAGGTAGCTTGGCTAAGTCAATGTTGACGACATACAGAACGACATGATCCTAATGAGTTGGAAAATATTGGCTCTCATGAGAATCGACCAGATGCTACTGCGCTGAGAAAGCTACTGTATTATTGAATTTCATTTTTATGAGGTAAAATTTATTATTCAACCATTAAGGTATCCCACATGAAATCTTGCATAAAATAGTTTTACAGTTACTTTCTGGAAAGTAGATTTTACTTTAACTTTAAGACATCATTTACATGAGGGATTCAAACGTCTATTTGATCACCTTCAGCACAGAATTTAAGGTCTGTAAGTAATTTTCCCCAAAATACCAGATTAATGGAACTGGATTGTCAACAAAATAATGAACTACCTGAACAGGACGAGGAAAAGTGGTAGCAAGTTCTAGTTTTTCTGAGCAAACTAAAGCCACGTGTGACTATATTTTTTCTTCTTGCTGCATAATGGAGTCAGAATTTAGGTGAAATGGTTACAAACGGAAAAAAAATACATCTCAACAACTCTTATTCAAAATAAAAATTATCATGTAACTTCTTTTAAATGTATTTTATATTTTATCATTCTGCATTCATTCTATCATTTTTAATTTATTTTTAATTCTGTTACTCGTAAAAAAAATAATCTATAGCTGGTTATAATTGTTTTTCTTTATTCTTTCCACTCAGAGAAGCAAGATCACAGAGTAGAAAAAACAACAAATTAGGTTCTTGTCTCAGCTCTGTCACTATCTACATTAAAACAAAATTTTCTAGCTTCTCAGGCTTTCAGTTTCATTGTCAATTCAAATAATGAAAATGAAAATGCTTTGAAAAGCAATACACTATACAAATTTAAGGTATCCTTGTAAGTGATCATATTAGTAACAACATTTATCGGTAGATGTATATACTTCATTCCAAACAATGGTTTCTTGATTCCGAAAATATATTGGTTATTTTTGTGCCAAAGTAATAGGGGCTTATGTAATTGATCATGTATATACTAAAAACCTTAATGATGTAGGTTCTCATTATACAGCTTTAAGTGTAAATATATTTTAATTTGAATCATATCCCTCCAGATACAGTGACATACACTATAATTCTCTCATTATAAAATAAAGCAGTATATAATTCTGGTGTTACACTCATCCTCTGGTATGTGAGTTATAAAATAGAATTCAACTGTGCTTTTACAGAGTAGCCATGTTCTGTGTAACTGAAAAGACACATACATTACATTAATAGGCACAAATAACATAAAAAGTGAAAAAACAATTTCACATGAGAAATGAAGATTAGAAAATATATGTAGGTGCTGTCAAATAAAACAGACAATATTAGTTATTTTACTATTATAATAAATATATTTTGGATACTTCATAAAGTTATTTTAGATATTAATTTATGTAATATTACACTAACTTACTAACAAAGGATGGAAGGAATCTCTTGACCTACCCAGTGAAGTTAGTTCTATGTGTCAATCTGACACAAGCCATGATGTGTGCATTCTTCCTAGGCATAAGTGTCCAAAACATGGTATTATACTATTCCCCGACATGTGAGTTATATAACAGAATTCAACTGTACTTTTATGGAGTAGTCACGTGATGCGTGACTGAAAGCATGATGTTTTCAGTCATGTTGTCAAATGCCTTCAGTGAGGACATTCATGCACTATTTAGTTCTGAGTACCATATTTTTGGAGAGACACTATCAACTTGGAGTAGCAAGACAAAGTGTTCAATGTTGGTCAGTATATACATAGATTAAACCCATACTATGTACCAATCACTTTGTTACGTGCTAGAGATAAAAAGAAAGATAAAAGTCAGTCCCTGCCCTCAAAGAGCTAATGATGGAGAAGCTGAAAGGGATTCAGAGACATACCCATAACTGAGTCTTGGTGAAGTCTTACAGTAAGGTGGGAAATGATGAGGTGGCTGCCCTGGGTATCCTCCTTAAATGGAGGAGCTATCTACCTTCTATCTTCTCTGATCATAAGGAGGGAGAGGTTATCAGGGTCAGGCAAACTAGAGCAGATGTGATCTTGCAGAAAGATGAGTTTCTGAAGACTGATATAGTCTGGGAAAGCAGTCCAGCGGGAAATATTATGAGAGCACTGTGGCTGAAGCAAGAGAAAAAAAATATTTAGACGAGGAGGGGAGAGAAGGAGGATTGTTCAAATATGTGAAGGGCTCGATCTGTCAATAGGATTAAATAAGCTATATAGCTGCAGATGGCTGCAACAGAAAGAGAAACTTCATTATAAAAGAGAAAAAAATCCTAGAAATTAGAGTTCATATAAAAAAGTATTCCATTTTACCATTAATTAGAGACTCATCAAAAAAAAAAATAAAACTTCTAAGATTTTATGTAATATTCCCAAAATTTGACAAAATGACAAATGCTAGAGGAGCTAAGGTAAGAAAGGTACATTGGTACATTTTTGATGGAGATGTGGATTAACTGATCTAAAAATTTTGAAAAATTATTTGGACCTATGTCAAACAACAAACCATGCATACCACTGGACCCCAAGACAGCAACACTGTGACTATATTCCAAAGAGATCAGAGAGAGAAGAAAAGGTTCATAAATACAAAAAATTTACAGGAGCTCTTTTTCGTTGCAGCTAAAAACTAGAAATAAAAGGGATGTCCATGAATAGAGGAATAGCATAACATATTATGGTATATGGAATGTCACTGTGCCATAAGAGATGATGTTTATGATGATGATGATAGCTAATATTTATAGGCACATGCTAACTGTGAGGCACTGCTCAGCATTTACAAATATTTCATTTGATCAAAAGTAACAAATGGCATTGTTTTAAAGAAACTGGAAGATTTCTACCAAATGATAAATCAGGAAATGAACAGAACCAGAAGACTAACTTTTACTTAAACATTAGAATAAAGAAAAACTTTCAAAGACTTAAAAACCATGATCAACACAATGATCACCCACGACTCAAGAGAAAAAACACAAATTATGCTACCCATCTCCTTACAAAAAAGTAAGGGACTGAATGTGCAGAATGAAATTTTCATTTTTAGAACACAGGAAATTTAGAGATTTCTAATGCTTGATTTTGCATATTACAAGGACTGTATTTTTCTTTATTATAGTGAGGAGAATTTGTGGGCAAAGGAAAGAGAGTATAAGTCCCCTCCCCCAAAAAGAACAGGTCATTGAAGCAATTTTAAAGTGCTTAAAATGGACCATAAGGCTTTTCAGAAGGAAAGAGGGAAAAGCAGAAAACCCTTGAAAGTAAATTGTTACATTTATTATATATTTTTTAAAAGTAAGCTTCATGTAATAGAGATTCATGGTTTCATACATAATTCCCTTTTTCTATTTTACTTTTTATATGGAAATATTAATTTTTGGTGCTTCACTGAGTTCATAAAAATGAATGTATATGCATCCAAATTTTTTTTAAAAATGGAATCAGAGCTGCCCAAAAGTAGAAAGGGCTACTCAAGGAATAAGGACTTCTAGCAGAAATTGGAAAACAAATGATCACAGGATATACAAAGTTAATTATTGCTGTCATATAGGATGCTCCAAGACTTTTAATGAAGCTACTAAAGCTGAAAACTTCAAGTTTTAAAAATTTGAAAGGTCCCTTCCAACTCTAAAACCTAATGAATGTAGGGTTTTTCCTCAAAAAATTATGGGAAATTGAATAAATATCAATCAATAAGCATTTATTAAGCACCTATGTACCAGGTACTGTGTTAAGTTCTGAGAGTACAGAAAGAGCAACACACTGCTCTTTTTCAGTCAAGAATCTTATAATCTAATGAGGAAATAACATTCAAACAAATATATACAAAGCAAGCTATATACAAGATATATAGAAAATAATTAACAGAGAGAAAGCACTGGAATTAAGAGGGTTTAGGGAAGGCTTGCTATAGAAGGTGGGATTTTAGTGGAACTTAAAAGAAGATAGGGAGGTCAATAGTCCAAGCAGAAGAGGAAAAGTATTCAAAGTATGGGGGACAAACAGAAAATTTCTGGAGCAGAGAGATGAAATGCCTTGTTCATGGAATGGGTCAGGAAGTCACTGTCACTAGATCAATACATATATTGAGGAGGAAGGTATAAAAAGAATGGAAAAGCAGAAGGGTTGGGTTAAAAAGGGTTTTCTTTAAAGGACAAAAAGAGTACTTTGCATTAAATTCTAGAGGCAATAGGAAGCCACTGGAGTTTGAGGAGAGTGGAGGACATAATCAGACCTGTCCTTTAGGAAAAGCACAATAGCAGATGAACAGAGGATGGATTGGAATGCGGGAGACTTGAGATTGGAAAACCTACCAGCAGGCTATTATAATAAGACATGAAATGATAAGGGCTTGTAACAGGGTGGTGGCAGTGTCAGAAGAGAGAAGGGGACATATACAAAAGATGTTTCAAAGGCAAAATCAAGATGCCTTGGAAATAGATTGTATATGGGAGGTGAGAGGAATTTAACATGACTCAACCTGAGGAACTGGGAGAACTATGTTGTTCTCTCTGGTAATTGGGACAGTAGGAGGGTTTAGGAGGAAAAATGATGAGTTCTATTTTGGATATGTTGAGTTTAAAGTGTCTACTGGACCTCCAGTGTGAGGTGCCTGAAAGGCAGTTGGAAACATGACAGCAGAAGTCAGCAGAGACATTGGGACAGGAAAGGTAGATTTGAAAATTATCAGTAAAAAGCTGGTAATTGAATCCATGTGAGCTGATGAGATCACCAAATGGAATAGTGTAAAGAGAGAAGAGAAGAGGTCCTAGGATAGTATCTGGAGGAACACCTACAATAAGAGAGAATGATCTGGAACAGGATCTAGCACAGGAGAAAATCAAGCACAGTCATTACAAATAAAGAGTGTTCAGTTTGTTTTGTTGTTGTTCTTTCCATTTACAGAACTGAAGTGGCTGTAGTTACTGCTTTCTTGGTTCTACTTCTTTATCCTGTATTGGCTCATAATTAAAATTTATTGTTCTTTACAGCCCAGTAATATTACATTATATTCAATGCCAAAATTTATTGAGCCATTTCCAAGTCAAAGAATGCCTTTTTCATTTCAATTCATTGCTAACTAAAAAAGAGCTGCTATGAATATTTTGGTTGATATTGCACGTTACATGTCATGTTTCAAATACTATTTTGTTGTTTAAGAATTTTTCAATCATTTTCAACTCTTTTCAACCCCTTTTGGGGTTTTCTTGGCAAAGATACTGGAGTGGTTTGCCATTTCTTTTTCCAGTTCATTTTACAGATGAGGAAACTGAGGCAAAGAGAATGACATGATTTGCCCAGGGTCACAGAGTAAGAGTCTGAAGCCAGATTTGAACTCAGTAAGATGAGTCTTCCTGACTCCAGGCACAGGACTCTACCTACTACATCACCTGGCTGCCCCAAAACACTATAAAGACAACAATAAATTACTGAAAATCAGAAACCTCCAGCTAGTTGCCAGGCATTTAATTGTTAAAATGAATGTAGGCCTCCTTGCAAATAAAGACAGTTTAAAACATTTTCTAGATTCTGAACTATTAAAACAACTAAGTACTTACTTTCTTTAGAAAATATCTGACAAGTCAAGAATATAAAAGAATGATATTAGTTTAAATCATTGGTCCTCAGACTTTGGTCTCAGGTCCTCTTTACACTCTTAAAAATGACTGAGTCCCCCCTGCCCAAGAGCATTTATTTATGTGAGTTATATTTATGAACATTTACTGAATGAGTACTACTGTGAAAACAGTTTTGTCCTCACAAACCCCCTAAAACAAGGATCTCCAAAAACTACTACTTCCCTATACTAAGGGATCTTTTGTTCAAAATAAGTCAATGTCATGGAAGAAAAAGATAAATTTGAAAGGCTAAGTACTAAGAATAATAAAACAGATTATCTCACTTAAATCAGTAGCTTTTAGGAGGAAGGGGAACTAATGATTGAGGATCAAATAGAAAACTGATATAAACTTCAGAAAACACATTATCAATTTGGACACAAACAAAGAAGCAAACTACACATAAAGTATGAAATGCCTAAATTCTCATAATATTCTAACAAATGGCCAATTATTTAACCGGGATCTGGGCTGCCACATCACAGTGGAAAGAACAGTAACTTCAGAGTCAGAAGTGCGTTCAAATCCTATCAAGGATGCCCTGTAACCTAAGGCAAGTCACTTAACCCCTTTCAATTTCTTCTTTATAAAATTATTATTTATAAAATGTATTAAACTGTCATTAATAAAATAAGAGGATTAGACTAGTGGTATCTGAAGTCCCAACCAGCTCTATATTTATAACTCTATTAATCTAACACTCAAGTCGAAATGCCTCAGTAACAAAATAAGAAAATGTAAATACTTTAAATGCATCTATGAAGACATTTCTTCCACTGGTTAAGATCACAGTGATTCCCACACACTCTGTTTATACAATTATCATCCATATCTTTCTATTAAATACATGACAGAATTGCCAAAGATGGCAGTGGGAGACTTCTGGCTTGTTTTTGTACTGTTTCTTTTTAATCTGCTTGGGAGAAACAATATGCCACTGGAGACCTTTCCCAGTGGTTTCTCATTCTCAATTAAGGATCTCTTTCACCTGCCTCTCTTTCATGTCAGTTCATGGAGTTACCATGCATATCCATCACGTATCAATATACAATATTTTACTTAGCCCCAATATGCATCTTTCCCTTGCTCTCCAAGTTCCTGGTAAATTTGATTCTCTTGAGATTGCCCTTTTCTATTAATTACAACCATATATAATCACCAAGAGCGATATTAACCTCAAAGAGATAGGCTTTTGGGAAAATATGCAGTTTGGATTCAATGAAAGCTCTGTACAAAGTTAACTGACAGAGTGAGGGCTAGAATGCAGATCTTTTGACTCCCATTGAAGCAATATTCCACAACATCATGATAAATCTAATGCCACCAACTAAAGAAAAAATGCCCATTTGTCAAAAAAGAATTACTTGACTAACAAGACGTAACTGAATAAGCCCAGAAAGAAACTGAAATCTTACATGATAAACTTATTCTTCTTATGTGGCCAGAAAGCTTCCTGAAACTGAGAACATACACCTCATATAAAAGTAAAACTCACTGGGCATGAGGAGATAAGGAAAGTTGTCCCTTTTGCAAATTAAGTTTTCAAAGAAATTCGTTATTTCATCTTCCAACTATTTCCTTTACTTGCTACAATATGTTCATTGCTTTTTTCTCTGATAAAAGTCAAATTCCTTGGCTTAAGAGAACAAACTACTGACACCACATTCTCTCAAATCTGTAAAATATTAGTTCCATTAATTTCAGATGTGTCAGTGACAGAAAACTAAAATATGAATCACTTAATCTGTTGTCACTTGTCTAGGATCACTTTTTTACAATACCTACTGCCAGAACTTTGTTAGCAATATCAAAGAACATTACAAATATCATAGATTTTCAATCAAAGGTTTTTCACTGGTCTATGTCAAAAACAAGAGAAAGACAAAAATATAAATAATGTATTATCTGCTTAGTTACTATATAAAATCCAAGGCTATCCAACATATTCAAAGCAAAATAAAAATAAAATATATAAACATAAGACAAGAGATAACTAGACCAAGGATCAGAAGGTATATGACAGAGCAATATACAGAATGGCATATGGAAAATACCTGAAACTTTAAAATGCTAGTTGCATAATTTCTGAAAAGTCAAAGCCTAATTTAACAATAAAACTAAGAGTCATTCTGCAGTTGCCTTTCTTGTGCTCCCAGCAGGTGGAGATTTCTAAATATGTTTTATAATCCCATCAACATTATACATGTGAAATAAGTTAGCCTTTTTTTCTTTTACTTTCCTTTAAAAAAAAGTCATGCATATGCAATCACACATATAAACATATCTCAAAGGCTTTAAAGTTCACCGGACCTATGTTATGGACCTCCAAAATATGTACCCTTATACCCCAGAAATTACAATCCCAAATATACACATATGCTTCACCAAAGATACACATAAAGGGAAAGACAATATCAGAATTGTGTAATTCAAATATGACAAATCAAATTTCCACTTCCAATTTTTAAAAATGTTATTACAAAGAAATATCAGGATATCATGCATAGAAAATACTGTAAGAAAAAAATGACATATTAGCTAAAAGAAAATTTACAAGAAAGATATGTTTCTTAAAAGTTGTTTAGGAGATAAATTTACATGCATAAATTTTCATATATCAAATCCTACTCTTCATTTTTAATTCAGAAATCAATAATATCAATTATATTCCCTCTCATTATCATGGAATGGTAAAACTACACTGGTAAAAAAGAGATGAAGCCTTACACTTCTATTGCCCTAAAACTTTGACTTACAGATCACAAATATATCTGATGAAAAAAGTTCACAAACAATATTTTTAAAATGCATTCAATAGCTTAACTTTAAAGATTATAATACTTCCTATCTATAAAACAGAAAAGAATGATATCTCAAATGTAGAATAAAGTAAGTTTTTAAAAATCCTATATGTGACAATAAAATGTTCCAATTTGGTGGAAAACAGGAAGAGGGAAAGCAGAAGGACAAGGACAGTGACATAACTCATTTCTTGAATTCTAAACACATGTTATAAATATACACTATTATAGAAATATATGAGAAATATATAGTACACTGGAGATACAGGTGTGAATGAGTTTTTCAGAAATATTATGACATTACCTGAAGTCTGGAAGATGTCAGTCATCAAAGTTTCATTCACAACTGAAGAAGCGATACCTCCAGTATGAGACCAACTTTGGTAAATTGTTTGTAGCAGTAGGGTTTGTGCTCTTGTTGCTTGAATTGTGAGGTTGGGAAGTTCAAATATGCATTCATTTAAAGGAACCTGAGATCGTTTGCTCCTGTTTAGGACAATAACAAAAATTAACTAAACTCAATCAATTACTCAAAAAACATTTATTACTTGCTTACTAAATGTCTGGCACTGTGCTAAGCTCTGAGGATGCAAAAAGAAACAAAAAGATGGTCCTTACCCTCAAGGAGCTTACAATCTAATGAGGGAGACAACATGGAAACAAATATATATAAAGCAAACTATATAGAGGATAAATAGGAAATAATTAAAAGAGGAAAAGAGAGGTAATTGAGGGTTTCTTTTAGAAGGTAGGATTTTAGTTGGGACACAAAAGAAACCAGAGAGGAAGAAGAACATTTCAGGTATAGGAGGCAGTCAGAGAAAATGCCAACAATAGAGAGATGGAGTGTCCTACCCAAGGTCTGTTTCACTAAATCTAGGACGTTAGGTTATAAATGTTTTTGAATTCCAAACTGAGTATTTTGCAAATGAAGCTGGAGGGGAACATGATTTGACCTTTGTTTTGACAAAATCATTTTAGTGGCTAAATAAAGAATGGATTGGAATGGGGAGAGACTTGGGGCAAATAGACCTACCAGCAGGTTACTATAGTGATTAAATGAACAGCATCAGAGAAGGAAGAATATAGGAGAATTTGCAAAGGTGAAATTGGCAGGTCTTGGGAATAGCCTAGATATGAAAAATGAGAGACAGTGAGGAATCCAAAAGGACTTCTATGTTGTGAGGGACTGGGACCATTGTGCTGCTCTCTACTGTAACAAGGAAGGTAAGGACATGGGGGTTGGGGAGAAGGGTTTAGGGGGAAAGACAATGAGTTCTGTTTTGGATATACTGAGTGTAAGATGTCTGCTGGATATCCAGCTCAAAATGCATGAAAAGCAGTTAAGAGATGCTAGATTGAGGGTCAGTAGGCAGTCTGGGGCAGGGTAAGTAGATTTGAAAACTGTCAGTATAGAAAAGGGAATTAAATCCATGTAAACCAGTAAGATCACTAAGTGAAGTAGTATAGAAGAAAAAAAAGGGGGCCCAAGACAAATCATAGAGGGTTACTAGTTAGAGGGCTTTAGTATTTATAAACCTGGATACCCCGAATTAAATGACAAAAGGAAAAAGTGACTACAGTATTTTCAAATGAAGAGATTAACATAGATATGATACACCATGTAGAAACAAATTAATGTTTTGTTTTATTAAGACTCTTTTGTAGGAGTCTTTTCCCCAAAGATAACAAAAATGAATCAGCACTGCATGGTGACTAGAGGACTAGCTAGCCTCAGGACCAGGAAGAGGTGTAGGTTTGAACCTGTCTCAGATTCAGACAGTAATATTGGGTTAGTCATATAACCAGTGAATGCCTAAGCTATCTCAAATTCTAGGACTAAAAAAATCAGTTACTACTATGCATTGGCAGGACTTTTGTTACTGGGAGTGTCCTATAACAATGAAATTACAACCTAGAGTCAAATAAACAAATACTATTTTAAAAGCTCATAAAATTCTATAATGAAATACAGAAATTATTTGGACAATTATTAATTTCAAATCAAATATGTGACTTCCAGAACCCAGGTTATCAAAATAATATCCCCTCCCCCAAAAATAAATATAATACATAGCCATCCATCCAATCAATCAATAAGGACTTACTCAGTATCTACAACTTGCCAGCTCTAAGCTAGATATTAGGGATAAAAAGACAATAAATCAAACAGCCTTTGCCTTTGGGAATCTAAAAATCTACCAAGGGAGACAATAAGCACACATATTAAGTACATAAAATATATGCAAATAAGTACAATATAATTTTCGGGGGAGAATATCATCCACTGAGGGATCAAGAAAGGTCCCAAACAGAAGATGGTACTTGAACTGAGTTTTGAAAGAAACATTAGCTTGTAAGAGATTGTGGTAAGAAGCTGTAATGATAAGGGAATTTGAAGATCTTCCCTACCCCTTAATAGGCCCATATGACCTGTTTTGGGCTTTGACCCAGTCCACAGCCAAAGTCAAATGAAGTTCCTGTGATGGGAGGGGCTTGTTGAAAGGATGGAACAGGAAGGGTACAGGCGGGGAGAGAGAGTGAGGCAGAGCTGAGAGAAAGCAGGCAGAGCAGAGCAGCTAGCAAAAGGGAGGGGGAGTGATTTTGCCTAAGGGATCTTGTTTGTGGGGAGGCCAGACTGAGGGAAGGCTTAGGGATGGCCAGGTGTTATGGCAACCAAATTAGGATCTTTTGCTGTTTTTGTCTTGCTAAAAAGATCCTGTGATTGAATAATGTGATTAAAGAAGTACTTCACCCATTGATGGGATTAGAGGAGCGGTTTTGTTGGAAGGTCCCAAGTACTACCTTTTGTTTTTTCTAATGAGGCACTAGGTCAGAGGGTTATGCCCTCTGGCTCTGAAAAGTGTATAAATACTCTGAGGGTGAGGTGTTACTTAGGGGCTTACAGACTAGAAGTGTTTGTTTGACCAGAAGAGGATTCTGGGAGCTAAGAAGCAAAGGAGCCCCACCCCAGGCTTTGAGAAATCCACATGTTCCCTCTTGGGTAAAGATGGATGTATGTTAATGGTCAGATGTTTTGGAAGCATGTCTGTTGACTTTTATTTCTTTCTATTTTCTTTCAAGTTCAGGGTGCTGACTCCCCTGAACTAGATGAATGATATATGTGCTAGGTTAAAGGAATGATAACTGTGCTTGAATAAAGAGACGGTTAACCCCTCAAAAGCTGTCTATCTTTTTAGAGACGCAAATCAAAGAATCTGTGATAGTGGGGAGGGGGGGGGGGGTGGGGGCTTGTGTATCTTGGGGTGTTTACTGATACACCATGTGCCCTGCAATGGTGCTGTATAAAAATTTCTTTGTTACTATGATGGATTTGGTTTTCTGGTATCTGAATAAATTATTTTGGTTTCATGTCTGAGGAAGAGAGTTTATATTTAGCAAATTTACCCTGGAAATATGCATCTATATCCATTGTGGCAGCTGTGGGTATGGCATTGGCATTAAATAAGGGAATATATGGAATATATTAAAGAAGGGAATAGATGGCTAAAGAAAATGTCAATCACTGAGTATATCATGTATACACTATTTCTAATCTTCTACTTATAGACAAATGAAAATAACTCTAACAGTAAAAGCTCTTATTTTTATCAGGCAGAGGAATACCCTGGAAGAATAGGGTGGGATGCATTAATTTACAACTTACAACAAAAGCCAGTTTTTTGTTTTTTTAACTACTCTTAAAAGAAAAATTTCTAGAAGATTCCTACATCTCATAAAGAATGTTAAAGAACATTAGTTCTTAAACAGAATATTTTGTACATAGAATCACAGGTCATAGATATGGTTCTGGAAGAAAATTTGGAGGTCACTTAATCCAGTTCCCTCATTTCACAAAGAAGGAATATGAAGCCCACAATGTTAGACTTGCCCAAAATTACTACTTAAGATAGTAAGTGGCAAACTTGAAGTTTGAATTTAAGACCTGAATGTATATCTGAGTCTATTAACCGACTATATCTATCATTTACTTTTTACCAAGCATTTCACTTTGCTTACTGTCATTGTGTGGGTTTCTAATCGTTTTCCCAACCTTCCCACTTTCCATTTTTACTCAGTGAGATCCATAGGAGAAAAGGAGTGAGAAAGGAAATGATTTAAGAAGAAGGCAAGTTTATTACTTACACAACAGGTACTCCAGAAAACACAGTGGAAGATTGGGGCAGCTGTAAAATAGGATACTGGGGGACTTGGGTTAAGAAAAATGGTACTAACAGCAGTCAGTAGATGATAGGAGAAGAGGCTTTGAACAATGACATCCAAGGGGTTCAGAAGCACTAGGATAGGAGAGTATGATGGAGAGAGATTACTATGTTAATCATTGGGAAACATTTAAACCAAAATTGGCAGTATGATTAGCGCTGCATGAAATCTATAAATTAATTTTAAAATTTGTAATGGTAATTTAAATGGGAAGAGCTTTCCCAATCATATTAATAGGCCCATGTGACCTGCTTAAATCACATGGAAGCCTAAATCACATGTGGTAGGAGGAGTTTGATGAATATGTAACAGTAATGGTGGAACAGAACGGAAAGGAAGTTATTGAGAGCAATTAGGGTGGAGGGAGGGAAAAGACACAGGCAAGGAGGCACAACTAGGCTCATGAATATTTGTTTGTGGGAAGATCTTGGGGATGGTGTGGCACTGGAGGAGAAAGAAGGCTTGGGAATGGCTTTGTCCCCTCCAGTGGAGATGTGTGTTGACTTCTTGCCTACTATGATGGTTTTGGTTTTTGGGTTTGGGCATTTAGCTTTCTGGCTTCTGAATAAATGTTTTTCTTCTATATGGAGAGTCTGTTATGCTTTGTGATTCCAAACTACACCTGTGTATTCACAGTTGCCCCTGGTGCTGTGAATATTGTCTGGGTGATACATTTGACATCACGAACAGGATCACAGGGTATAAAAGAAATGGATATCCCAGAATGGGAGGATATACGGTATTCTTCCTTAGTAAAGGAATGGGCTAAAAGCACTAGACCCTGTGAAAACTGGGAAGCAAGGTTACAGAAAGGGAAACTTAGAGACATGGAAAGGTGTTTGCAAGGAATATAAATAAAACAAGGTCTGGCAGGGGCATGCAGGAGAGGATAGATTTTATTAACAGGTTACCATATTATGTGTGAAAGCAGAGACAAGCTGCTGAAGGAAAAAATTCGGATGGAAAAAGAGTTACCTAGTTTACATAGGAATTCTCAGTGTTTAGGTTCTCCTTTAAAAGAGCAAGCTGAGGGGGAGGGAGGTATCAGGTAGAAGAAAAGTCTGGCATTTAGCTAAGCAGAAGTTGAAGGCTGGCAAAGGAAATGTGCATACAACCTTTGTACAGACCCAGCCTAGTAGTCATGACGACAACTGCCAAACTAAGTCAGAGTTGGAAAATGAAACAATGTTGCAGAGGGAGACTTCTAAGGTTAAAGCTAACCCCATACTAAAGCGAAGACAAGAGAACCAAACAGGAAACACATTGTTTAGGGACATAATTGAGGATTTTATTCAGCAGGAGGTCACAGATATTTTGAGCCAGTTCACTCAAAGGCTAGGAAAATTGTTAATATCTTGTTTGGTGAGAAGCAGTGATGAAGAAGTGGAAGAATATCGATAGATGGCGCTGATTGCTTGAAATTTATAGGTATTAGAATCCTTTTGTACAGTAAGCCTTTAGAGATTAAAATATGCAAGGAGGTAACAATATGACTAATTGTTAGCTTTGGTTGCAGAAGGATGCAATAAAAGCATTATGCTACTGATTCTATGCGACCTAGTAGAGATAGACCCTGGTATTCACTTACAGACTGTATAATAAAGTTGAAGGAGGAGATAATGAAGGCTGCCACAATGATCAGAAATGCAGATGCACACTATGATAACCCCTTAGCAGTTTCTTAGAGGAATATAATAGTGAAGATGGCTCCTCCTGCTTACAAGCAACTAGTTTTGACTCTAATAGCTGGGGAAGTAGATGCAGAGATGCAGGACAAAATTTCACAGTTAAGTGACTTAGGGGAATGAGGAAAAATTTCCTCAAGAAAGAAAAGTAAATAGTCGGCAGATTGAAAGTCAGAATAGACTGACAAGAAAAGAATTGTTTAGTGGTCTATTGAGAGCAGGGTTAGATTTTGGAAGCATAGATGGTACTACAACTAATGAAATATACCAAAATGTATTAAGGGGCCTTACAAGGAATAGAAAAATAAGAACTGCCCCTACAGATCCTCCTGAAACATTGTATTAAAGTTCGTCACACCTTCAGGGAAAATAGGAAATTGGTCCAGGCCAAGCTCAGATTAAAGAAATACTGGGATATAGACCCCATATCATCTTGATCATATATTAGAAAATGGATAAAATACTGTAACTAGGTCATTAATAGACACTGGGGCAAGGGCCTCCTTTATATATGGAAACCTTGATAAATTTAAACATGGAACTTCTATCACCATCACATGACTGGCAGGGGTTGACATATCAGCCAGACAAGTCAAAACTAATGATGCAAGTTGGACAACTAGCTAAGACAAAATAATGTATGCAGTACAGATTACTATACTGGTATAGATAAATTGAGAGGTATGACTCTAAACTTATTTGAGGGAGGTACCAATTATTTGCAGTGAGGAAGATAGGAATTAATATGGTTTTAGTGCATAAAATAAAAATGAACCTCATCACTTTATCTAAAATATCTAAAGTACTTACTTTAAAGCAGTATCATGTGCCAGGTGGGGAAGATGAACTTACCAATATCATAAAGGAATACATTAAAGCATGAATTTTAGTCCCTACAACCACTCTATGGAATAGTCCTGTATGGCCACCTATCAGATGGTACATGAAGGATGACAATGGATTATAAACAACCGAATAAGGTGATTCCCTCCTTGTATGCTGCTGTTCCAGATACCATTACTTTACCGGACAGGATCTAGAAATATGATGGCACTTAGCATGCAGTTACTGACTTAGACAATGCTTTCTTTACTATCCCAATAGATTCCAAACAATGGAACCAATTTGCTTTCACCTGGCAGGGTCAAGAGTATACTTTTCCATGCTTGCCACAAGGATATCTGCATTGCCCCACTATGTGTCACACGACTGTGGCTGAACATTTGGATGAATTTGAAGTTCCTGGTGTACAGCTTACCCACTACATAGATGATATATTATGATGTAGGGAAAAAAATGTAAAAGAAGCTGAGAAGAGTTTGATGCTTTTAATTGAGCATATGAAAAGCAAAAAGTGGGAAATTAACCTTGTAAATGTTCAAGGGCCAGCTCAAACTATAATAGAATAAGGAGATGCAAGAGATTCTCCCACAAATTTGACAAAGGATTCAGAATTTTCCTATCCCCACCAAAAGCAAAGAGCACAAAAATTTATAGGATTATTTGAACGTTGGTGAGATCACATCGCACCTAGGACAAATTCTGAAACCCTTATATAAAATTAGTAGAAAAAATTATGAATTTGATTGCAGACTTGAGTAGAGTAAAGCTTCTGAAGAAGCAAAGGCCACTATGCAACTGGCAGTAGATATATGGCCTATGCAAAGTGGCCCAGTGATATTCCAAGTGACTGTACAGGATAATTAGGTAAACTGAAGTTTACAGCAAAAATAACAAAGCCAAAATGTACCCTTAAGATTTTGGTCTAGGAAACTCCCTCCATCTGGAATTCAATATACCCCTTTGGAAAAGCAGTTATTAGCCACATACTGGGCTTTGGTAGAGAGTGAATAAATGACTTTGGGTTATGAGGTAATATTAAGGCCTGAAATCTCAATTACGACCTGGGTAACGAGTACGCAGCTTCTCACAGAGTTGAACGTGCATAAGTTGGCATAATTAAATGGAAATAGGATATTCAAAATAGATCTAAAGCAGGCAAAAATGGAGTTTCTGCTTTACCTGAATATATAGCAAACATAGATACTGAGGGAAATGATACACCCCCGAACCAAAGCAACAGCTGGTACACAGTCCTTGGTAGAATGGAATGAGGGATATAATGGATTAACTGAAGAACAAAAGGGACATGCATGGTTTACTAATAGAACAGTAAAATATTTGAGCCACAAAGACACTGGAAAGTGATAGCCTATAACCCATGTACAGGCGGACTTTGGAAAGTACTGGAATAGGTGGAAGTAATCAATATGCTGAACTAATGGCTATCAAAACAGAACAAGGAAGACAGTGTCATATACTCACTTATTCAAGGGTAGTAGCTAATAACTACACAGATGCCCATGTGGAAAAAAATCAGAATTGGGAAATTCATGGCAAACAAATCTGGGGCAGAGAATTATGGGAAGACATATATCTCTGGTTACTAATTTGTCAGTTTTCATGTAGATGCTCACATAGCCCTCACCATGCCAGAACATGAGTACAATGAACATACTGATTGACTAACAAAGGCTGCTACTCAACATGTTGTCCCTACTCGGATACCAAATAATGATCCAGTACTAGCAAAATGGGTCTGTCAAATGGTCTGTGAGGTGGCAATCAAATTAGGATCTTTTGCTGTTTTTGTCTTACTACAAATGCCTCTGATTGAATAATGTGATTAAGGAAGATCTTCCTCATCCATTAATGAACCTGCCCACTGAGGGAAGCTTGATTAGGGGAGGTGTTTTGCAAGAGAGTCCCAAGTGCCTTTTGCTTTTTCTATTGAGGCACTGGGTCAGAGTTATGTCCTCAGGATCTGAAAAGTACATAAATAATCAGAGGGTGAGGTTTTACTGAAAGTGTTACTTTGACCAGAGAGACTCTGGGAAGCTGCTAAGGAGCCCCCCAGCTAAAACCCAAAGCTGGTGCTTCCCTCTCTGGTAACTGTGTATGTACGTAATGATCCAACAGTTTTGGAAGCTCTGTTGACTTTTGATTTCTCTGAAATTTTGATTTTGATTTTCTCTCATACCTGTGCTTGATTAAAATGATTGGTAACCCTTCAAAGGTTGCCTTTCCTTTTAGAGAAGCAGATCAAAGAACTTGTGATAGCAGCCCCCTTCTGTGTATTACTGGGTGCTTACTATTACAGTCAGCCAGTGAGAGATACAGGCCACATGGGGGCACAAGACCAAGGTATCTCCCATTCATGCTTAAAACAAGAAGTAGAGGAACGTTTTATATGCCACTTGGAAAAGGAACAAACTGTTCATCTGGTAGTAACTGGAGATAGCTGATAGAGGAGAAGTATCAGCCCAATTATTGAAAAAATAGTTAAGGAAGTTAAGTTCTAATAATCCTGATCAACATTGGAAAGATAATTTGTTTACGGCTTTGTGTAACTTGAATAATGGACCATGGTAAGGAAGTACACCTCTAGCCAGAATGATGACCATAAAGCTGAAAATTAGAAAACAACAAACACAAAAGATCCCAAATATTGAGTATTGGACAGTGAGACCAGATGTCCCAGCACCATATCCAAGGACACCTGGTTAAGGAGGATATGATTTACACTGTTTAGAGGGCTTAAGGCTGGATAGAAAAAATAAGAAAGTCTTTACTAGGATGTGTATGAGAATCCATAAAAATCATTTTGGACAGATACTAAATCAGGAGTAGCAGCTCGAGGAATACATGTATTGATTGGAGTGACAGATTCTAATCATTAAGGAAAAATAATCGTGACATTCCAAAATTTAAGTAAAGAACCCATACGGTTTTGTCATAATGACGTAATAGTTCAAGTCATTATTATTCCTTTTGAAACAAAACCCCTTGTGGAAACTGACTCTCCTTTTGAAACAACTAGTAGAGGAACTGAAGGATTGGGTTCCACTGATAGAATAAGACTGGGAACTAGAGTATGAGTAAAACGGAAGTCAGACAATATTCCAAAGGTTGCAGAAATCATAGTACATGTGAAAGATAATACTACAACTGTTGTTTATTCAGAAGGTGATTATGAAATTGTACCCTTAATTCATATAATCTATTGTAAATGAAGGCTATGATAGTAGGTTTATGGTGTCCAGAAGCACAGCTGACCTTGTATCTACCCTGCTTCTGGTTATTGTCTCCTTGCTTCTTTTTGGTGTTTTTGTCTGTTAAACTTATTTGCTACATTTGTTTTCTGCAGGCTTAGTACCTTCCACATGCAGATGCCTGAAATTACCCCTTGTTTACAACTGTGATGTGTCACTGACCTGACCTCGCTGTGGATGCCAGCTAAAGAACTGACTTCTTTGAATGGGACCTCTTGGGATAGATAGCTCTATATCAAATTTCATCAGGAATTAGCTATAGAAGAAGAGAACTTCATCCTTTGCCCCAAGATTTTAGGCCTGATTTATTCAAGGGGATAAAGGGGGTTTTGCTCAAGATCCACCCTAAGATGCTATTTTATGTGCTTATATTGTATGATCCCTGTTATACTGTTGTAAAGTTCTGTTGACACCAGTTCCCTGAGATATTGTTTTATATGCTTATTTTCTGTTATTCCTGTTATAATTCTGTTGATACCAGTTGCCCCAACGACCTATGTAATGAATGTGAAAGATCTTGGGGTCAAATGTAATGGTAATTTAAATGGGAAGATCTTTCCCATTCATCGATAGGTCCAAGTGACCTGCTTAAATCACATGGAAGTCTAAGTCACTGTGGTGGGAAGAGCCTGCTGAACGGATGGAACAGGAAGGGTGGACCAGAACTGAGAGGAAGTTATTAAGAGCAGAGAAAGAGATAGGACAGGGGTAAGCAGGCACAGCTAGGCTCATGAGTGTTTCTTTATGGGAAGGTGGGGAAGACAGGAGGCTTGGGAATGGCTTTGGACCCTGCAGTGATGATGTGTATTGAATTCTTGGCTACTATGACAGATCTGGCTTTCTAGTTTGGGGATCTGGATTTCTGGTATCTGAATAAATGTTGTTGTCTGCATTTTATATAGAGAGTCCATTATACTTTGCAGGTATATTCATAGTCACTCTCAGTGCTGGGAATATTGCCTGGGGGATACAGAAGTACTTTGATTTTTAAAACAGCACATCACTGACATGGGCAATGAATATTTCTCTAGCTACTTAAGCTAGATTTTGGGTTTTTTTCCCCTTTAAGGACCATTTTGTAATTGAGTCAGCACAAGTACTGACAATGCTTCGCTAGACTAACTCAAAAAATTTAATGCATTTTGTAGGTGTTTGGCATGGTACTTCCCTTCTTACTACTGCTTCCAGGACTTAAACATTAGAAATTATGCTGCTTTTTAAAGTTTATTTTGCAGCCTATAATATTATAGAAGTGATTAATTTCCTCAGTTTTTTTACCAGTTCTCTAGAATTAATAAATAAATCTTCATATCCTTAGCAGAGATAGTTTCATCTCTTCTTTGCTTATCTTTATGCTTTCAATTCTTTCATGTGATTCCAGTGACTAGCATTTGTAGAATGTTTATAAGACAACAGAAAATAAAAGGAATATGCATGCTTTGTTTCAGGGAATAAGGGGAAAGGAACAGTGTGAGATACTCTGCGAAGTATTTTTTAAAATATTATTTCATTTGATTCTATTTTTAATAAGAAAATATTCTAGTGTTTCTTCATTGCATATAATATGCTAGCTTTCGGTTTAAGATGAGATTTTATCATATTAAAATATACCTCTTTGCCTATACTTTGTAAGATTCTTAATGTGATTAAAGTACTTTGACAAAGGCTTTTTAAAAAATCTATTGTGATACTCATTTGTTCTGGGATTTTTATATAAAGACTAAGTATGCTGATAATTTTCCTAATGTTGAACCATCTTCTAGTCTAAATTCAATATTTTTAATTAATCATTTTTAAAATAAATTCCTGCAATCTTTTTGCCAGAATCTTACTTTTAAATGTTAATGAGCTACAACTAGAATGTGAATTCATAAACAGGAGAGAGAAACAATTAAAAAAGAAAAATGTACACTTTTGAACACATCAAATTAAAATCCACCCTATAAACATTAAGATATCTGGAATAAGAAAAAAAATCTTTGTATCATTTATCTAAGTTAAGATTTTGATATACAAGAGACACAAATAAAAGCAATAAAAGTAACTAAAAGCCATTCTCCAATACATAAGTGGAAAATGGATATGAACATTTCTTCATTCGTGCAAACTAATAATAACCATATGAAATTATGAAAAAAAAATCACTAAAAATAAGAGAAATACAAATTTTAAAAAACCTTGAGGTTTCCTATCACATTCAGTAAATTGGTAAAAAAAAAATTTAAATGAGAACAGTCAATGTTGGTAAGGTTGTAGAAAGATAGGTATTGTTGATAAGAATTAGTTCAAACATTCTGGAGAACAATTTGTAATTATGCAAATAAAGTGATTAAAATTAAAATGTCCATACCTTTTGAGAAATTCCTAGGGTTATGCCTTATGGAAGAAACTGATAAAAAGAAAAGCTCAATATGCATCTAAGTATTTAATAGAGGATTCTGGGAAGATGGCAAAGTAAGTCAGAAAACTCTCAGCTCTCCAAATTCCTCCACAAAAAAAGACAGAACATTATCTTAGAGTAGGAGAAATAGAGGGGGTAAAGCAGTTGTCCTACAAAGACAATTTGAGAAGATCCCAAGAAAAACTGGACTTCCAGGGGTGGAGATTTGGCCTGAGTGAAGTGCAAACACTCCAGGCCAATTCTGCAGAATCAACAAACAACAAGCCCTTGGAGCAACTGAGTTGAAAGGCAGCCTCAGCTTTAGAAACTTTCATCTCACAGACAGTGTCCCTATTGATGGCTGAGTAGGAAAAGACTGAAGGATCTTCCATTGTCTAGGAATACCAAGCACAGCTGTGCTGACCAGATGTGTTGTGGGCAAGCAGAAGGAGATAGCCCACAACTGGTGAGTGCAGTAGCAGAGGGGCAGGGACCCTGTTGGCTGTAGTCACTTGCAGGAGAGTAGAGTCTGTGGTTTCAGTTCCAGGGCAGAGAGGACAGCTGTCCTTTGCAGCCACCTGAAGAATCACAGGAAGCATGATCATTTGCAGGATAGTGTAGCTACTCATGAAGGTTAAGCCCCAAAATAGACCTCAAAAAATAACAGTAAAAAGGACCTGAAGCTTGACGCATCATTCCCCATAGCTTGGGACTACAACTTGATTACACTAACAGCTGCTAAAAACAAAATAAAACAAAAAAATAAATAAATAAAAATGATTAAGCAAAGGAGAAAGAACCCAACCATAGATAGTTAATATGGGGGTGGAGAAGAACTGGTTTCATATTCAGAGGAAGATAATACAAGCTAAAAAAATTACTCCTTTGAGAAACATCAGATGGTCCCAAGTACAAAAAGAATTGTTGGAAGAATTTTAAAAGGACATGAAAAATAAAATAAGTGAGATCAAGGATTAATTAAAAAAAAATAAGAGCAATGCAAAAATTCCTTAAAAATTAGAATTCAACCAGCAGAAGCTAATAATGTTCTAAGACACCAAGAAATCATAAAACAAAATCAAAAGAATGAAAAAATACAAGAGAAAGTAAAACACCTCATCAGAAAAACAACTGATTTGGAGAACAGATGAAGAACAAATAATGTAAGAATAATTGAGCTTCCTGAAAATTACAATTAAAAAAAGAATTCTGCTATACTATTACAAGAAATTATTGAGGTACCCTGAAGTTCTAGAACAAGAAGGCAAAGTAGAAATAGAAAAAATTCACCAATCACCACCTGAAAGAGATCCCAGGTGAAAAACTTACAGAATATCATAGTCAAGTTTCAAGGTTCCCAGGTTAAAGAGAAAACAATGGAAGCAGCAGCAACAACAACAAAATTTAAATATTGTGTAGCTACAATGAGGATTACACAAGACCCAGCAGTTAGTACACTAAAGGACAATAGGTCTTGGAATACCACAGAGCAAAAGAGCTGGGGTTATGAGCAAGGGTAACTAACTCAGCAAAGTTAAGTATAATCCTAAATGGGGGTGGGGGGAAGAAGTGAACATTTAACAAACTCATCATGTTTTTGTAACAAAAACCCCAGAATTTAAGGGAAAATATGGCACATGCCACCCAGGAAAAATATAAGGTAAACATTAAAGACCAATTATAAGGGACTCAATAAGGTCAAATTGTTTACTTCATATATATAAAAATATTAGCGATACTCTTAAGATCATCATCATTATTTGGGTCGTTTGAAAGAAAGGAATGAGCTGAAATGAGAATGATGGGGTGATTCTAAAAAATAAAACTGTAGGGAGAGATAAAACAGTAATATAAAAAGGAAAAATTAATCCAGGAGAAGCTAGTAGGAGGGAGAGTGAGTAGTACTGGAACTTTACTCTCAATCAATAATGGATTAAAGAGAGAATAACATATATATCTAGAAGGGCATAAAAGCCTCCTAAATTCAAGAAGAAATAAGAAGGTAAGTGGATAATGTGGGGGGTGAGCGAGGATGAGATATCTTTGAGGGGGAGGCTGGTTAAGGAATAAGAGGACAAGGTAGCAGGTAGAAGTAAAGCGGAAGAGTGAGGAGGGGTAGGGTAAATAGGATGAGATGGATAGTGAAGAAAAATAGGAAGGAGGAGAACACACAACATATAATCATACCTTAGAATGTGAATGGAACAAATTTACCCATAAAATGGAAATGGGTAGCAGATTAAAAATTTAATATGTTGTTTTCAGGAAACATTAAAAAAAGTAAGAGATAAAATAAAAGGCAGGAACATAATTTAGTATGTAAAAAAAGCGAAACAGTGATCAAGATATCAGAATAAGTACAAACCGATTTAATCAAAATGAAAAAATAGAGAATCTACACTGGGTCAGTAATATTACTCAATATTGTTTTAGACCATTTAAAATACCTACACATTATAAAATACTGGAGTGTTTACATGCCAAAATAGACACAGTAACTAAATGAACATAAATATAAAACACTTATTATACAAATACCTCAGATCTAACTAACCTATGTAGCCAATGGCATCCCCATTTATTGTTTTATATTGAATCTTCTCTTATTTATGGTCAACTGTGTACATGGGAATGTTTTTTCTCATTTTTTATTAAAATTGAAAATTGAAAAAATTACAAATAAATATTTAGAGCATGGTCGCAAAGAACTAGAAACAAGGAATTACTGTTTTTGCCTTTTTTCTGTATCCCTAGGACTTGGTCCAGTGCCTGACACATTATAAATGCTTCTTGATTTGACACGATTTGATAACTACAAAGACCGACATCCACCAATCAACTGAAATTGAATGTCAGGGAAATATAATGAACATTTTTGGCCCCACGAAGAGATATGAGAATAAACTTCTCCCCAAATTTTATATAGAGGCTTTACAGATAAGAAAAACTTTGCTTTATAGCAAGATTTTTTTTTTCTGTATGTTGATTGGTTTTATTGATTAGTCATTTCTTCCTTTTTTCCTTTGTCATAAGTGATGGGAAGGGGGAAAGAAAGGGATATAGAAGTAGTAATGTCAAGAGACACCAATAACAATACATTTAAAGTAATAATAGTTTAAAATGTATATAATGCTTTAAGGCTCACCATGTCATATATATATATATATATATACACACACACACACACACACACACACACACACACACACACACACATATATTTACATATACCATATACACAAATATTAAACACACATTATATGGTGTGATGCATATATATTTGTACATATATTACATCTAGATATAATATACATATCAATTGGCATTCATAACACTCCTGTAAAGAGTGTCATGGCTGACAAAAGC
>CM053773.1:129995607-130095645 GCA_028658325.1 Potorous gilbertii | reverse complement strand
ACACACACACACACACACACACACACACACACACACACACACACATATATTTACATATACAATATACACAAATATTAAACACACATTATATGGTGTGATGCATATATATTTGTACATATATTACATCTAGATATAATATACATATCAATTGGCATTCATAACACTCCTGTAAAGAGTGTCATGGCTGACAAAAGCTAAGTGTCATGCCCAAGGTCACATAGGTAGTAAATGACGGAGGTGGGATTTGAACCCAGATGCTCTGTCTTTGAAGCCAATGCTTCTACTAAGCACATGTTAATTTTCTTACTTGCACAGAGCATGAGAGAGTCTAGATGTACTATGACAAGCACTGTGCAAGAGAACACTTATAATAATGATATCACAGATTCCTCAGGGTAGTAATACAATTATATATTATATATATATATATATATATATATATATATATATATATATCATCCCCTTATTATGGATTTCAAGCTCTATGGGCAGAGAGACTATAATTTTTCAGCTTTCTATACTAGCAACTCATACAGTTCCCTACACATAGTAAGCACATAATGCTTATTTTTTATTAATCTATTACCTTCTATAATGCACAGTACAATAACTATGGTGCATACTCTATAAACACCTAATGAATGAATGAAATGTACCAAAATTCTCCTAAGAACAGATTGAAGTAGGTCATTAAAGGCCTGATGAACAATTTCAGCATAGAGATGGGGACAGTTAGACTGAGGAATTGATGGAGGGGACTTTTGATGGACTTGAATTGTAAACAAAAATAGTTATGTACGCAAAGAAGAGGAATGGAGAGGAAAGGAGGAGGCCTCATTAATTGGACTAAAAATGTCTATCAACAAAGCCTTTGCAACATTAAGAGAAGCTGTATAAGTTTTCTCTTAAGAGTATTCTACTTTTGTGCCATTGTTAAGAAACCCAATGTGTTCTTTCACTTATGTTGCATATGAAGCAAGCCCAAATTAGAAGTTTATGCTTCATCTTTATTATTTCCTTACTATTTCTCTAAATTTAGACTTGTTAAATCATTTATTTTACTTTCCATTTTAATTTTTTTTGTTTAAAATAGGTTTTATAAAAAGACAATTGGCTCTCTAAACTTGATTTCTCAAATTCCTGATGATGGAATTAGACAACAAAATAATTTCTTAAGAGAAATGTGAAAAATGACAACAGAAAGTCAGTGGAACAATGCACCTACTGGGCAATGGGTATCATTAATCGAATCAATGTCTGCAACTAGTAACAGTCCAGCATTTAAAAATAGCTACAGTATAGAAAAGGCCAAGTTCAGCAGGTTACAGCAATAGGTACCAAGTAACAAGCCAGAACTGCTTTATTTCTAATGTGAAAGATAACTATGGATTTGATTTGTTCAGTTACTATTCTGACTTAATTTGACTTTGAAAGTAACATACTCTCATAAAAAGTTTCCCCAATGAATAATAACATTGTATTGAATATACTTAATTATATGCAAATTCTAAAACATCTACTTTTAAATAGTTTTTAATAACATCAAAGAAAAAATTAGTCATTTTTCCTTTTCACAATTATTTTAATATAGAGTTTAAGAAATAACTCACTTTATACATAAAATCACAACACTAAAAAGAATGAATTAATTGCAACACATGTGCAACAAATGTTTCTTAAAAGACACTTTAACTAAAACTGGCCACAGATAAAAGTGCATTTCATAATACTTCATCATGATGATGACTGTGTGGCCAAATATTTTATTGTAAAACAATCTGAAAATAGATGTTTGCTACCATATTGCACCTGTTGATACAACAAAATGTCAAATGATCATGAACTATATTCAGCTAACTTTGAATAAGAAACATTAATAAGCATACACACACATATGTACAATACATCCTACCACTGACACTCATATATATGATACTCCAAGATCTTATACATACATACATACATACATACATATATATATATACACGTATATATATATACGTATATATATATATATATATATATATATACGTATATATATATATACGTGTACATATATATATATATATGAGGGGAGGGAAAATGAGATACTCTCAAGGTATCAAATATATTTTAGGTAAAATTTTGTATCTTTTTGGCATAAAAATACTCTAAACTGAGATTAAAAATTAGTATTTTAAAGACCTTCACTACAAGCAAACCATATGAAATTTTTAAAAATATGATTAAAATTGTCATTTTAAATGTACTTAGCAACAATAGTTAAGATCATTTATATCACAAATATTTATTTCCAATGTTCAGAGCTGAAGTTTAAGTCTAAACATATGTTCATTTAACAGAACAGGTAAAAAAACTTTCAACTCAAACATTATACTCTAGAGGAAAATAAATCCTAATGTAACTAGCGGGATAAACAACTCATTAAAATTAAACTTGGACAAACTCCAGGATAAATTTAAGGAAATAAGAATGAACTAGCGAGTCCTTATAGGGAGTGGCAAAGACTGAAAATTAATCTTCATTAAATGATTCTCAGAATACTCAGTTCAAACTTGGTATTACAACAAAATGTAATACCAATTTGTTGAGATCACAGAATAAATCTGACAAATCTTTAAAGAAATAATTTTCTACTCTGTTTCAAAACAAAATAAAACAAAAAACAAAGAATAGAGCCTGTATGTTTCAAGCAAAGGTACTGATTTAACCAACCCATTCACATTCACAACAGTGTCATGAAACTTTGCAGTGTGTAAACTTTAAGAACAGCAACCCATTCTTTTAAAATCAACACCTCATAGTGTGTGAAAGAATATACTCCCAAACAGCTGGCTCCAAAAGTTTACACAGAGTCCCCAAATGCAAGGTTCAAACCTGCAAAATGTTCCAAAAATGTAATTTTTGTTATTACTCATATCCTGGTACAGTAAAATACGATTAGTTCATTTTTCTCCCCCCAAAAATTTTGTAACCTGCTACTAGAGTTTCCCAAACCTACTAAGATTACAAATGTATTATACAAAGTTAACAAAATTTAGATTTATTTCTGCATGCACTAGCAATATGCCTAGGTTTTTACATACTTAGATTTTGGCTTTTTCTGTTCTTAAGAGTATGGTAAATATTTCTAAATCTAATTTACATTATACTTGTTTTTAAAATTTCTGAATAAGGAGTTTTTCAATAACAATTTATGTGACAATAGAAAATGGAAAATGAGATGAGACTTGTTCAATCATCCAAAAAATATTTTTTTTGATTAGTTGATGCATTTCAGTCAGTTCTGAGTCAGAGATTTTCAAAATGAGATCACAAGTATTATTATTTATACAGGAAATACATGACCTAAATACAAACTATCTTAGCATGCTTCAAACTACTAGGACCTTAAAAAGGATATTGATTTGTATTTCAATACTTTGATCATTGCTATATATGATACATATGGTAGATGACGTAGATAGAGCACTGGACCAGAAGTTAGGAAAACTGAATTCAAATTCAGCCTCAGAAACTTACTACCTGTGTGACCCTGGGCAATTCATTTAACCTCTGTTCGCCTCAGTAGCCTCATAGGTAAAGTGGGAATAATAACAGCACTTACCTCCCAGGGTTGGTGCACAAGACAGAGCACAGAATGTAACATAAATGTTAATTATTATTGTGGTGATGGTGTTGCTGCTGCTGCTGATGATGAGGTTGGAGGAATCATACTCAGAGAATAACAGACTTGGAAGAAAATTTAAAGATCAAGACAGCAGGTTCCCCACCCCTGAGCTCGTCTAAGACGCTCACTTTACATGAACCAACTGTGGCCCAAAGGCATAAAGTCAATTGGAAATAGGCAAAGCTTGCATTCAAATCTCGGACTGAAGTTGACTTAAATTAACAAATGTTTCATTAAACAGCTACTTTTCCATGTTATTGTGCTAGGGACAGCACTCCTTCTGAGCTGCTCCTCAGAAGGTGACTACTACGTCAAGATTCTAAGGTATACCCTCTAATTTTCTTCCAACTAAAACTCAAGATACCCTACAATATGATAATCGTTACTATCACCAAGCAGACATAGTTGTCTTAAAGCAAAGGTAGTAACTAAAATGGCCCAGTAAAAATGGTGGCTACAAAACACTGCCCCTTATAAACCTGAAGTAAACCCTTCCACAAATGCACACAACAAGCACACACTGGGCACAAAGAGGATAACACTAGTAAGACAAACAAACATGGAACACACATGGTCTAAGCAACACATAATTGCACTACTTTAAGTCTTCATTGTCTTTTCTCTTCTCAGAGGCCTCAACTCTCCATTGCAAGGGCTGTTTCTATCTTGAGTAAATAGTCAGAGCTCCCTTCTCTGCTGCCAATGGTCATACTGCTTCCTTCCCCAAGTGACTGCCTCTCTGTGTCTGTGTCTAGTTGGAGAGTGTGTGTCTGTTTCCTCATATCTAACTTGTACCATCCTTAAACTCATTCTTCACTTGCTTCATGAAATGTCTCCTGAATGAGCAGTTCAATTTCTATGGTCAATGAGGTGGGAAGGAGAGAAATTCTGCTCTTCCTACTAGAGCAAAATCTTTGGAGGACCAGGTTTATCCTCATGGACTGCTCATACCATCACTGTCTCTCCAAGTGTATTTTATAAGAGTCACCCAAAGGTGTACTCAATTATGATTTACTCAATGGCTTTCTCCCTTCTAACTCACATAGACTTTGCTACTTCTTAAAGTGATAACAGGGTGTTAACACCTTGTTAACACATTAACACCTCATTTTCCATGATAATCTGTGACCAATCAACTGAGCTAGCCAAGAGGAAGGGACAGGCTGCCCTGAGACAGGTGGTAGGAATACTAAGACAAAAATGAAACCATCCCTGAATCTAGGGAGTTTACTTGCTATATAAGGAGTAAAACACATTCAAAGGTAAATAAATACAAGGCAATTTGAGGAAGAAGAAAACATTAACAACTCAGATAATATGAAATTGCACTGCAGTCAACATGGCATGTGAAGGAAGCTGAAACAGTTAAAAATTCTAAGAGATGGAGGTAATGCAAGGTATATGCATATTTCAGGTATGTGAGTAGGAGGTATTCATGAAATCTACATCAACTCATGGTGAAAAGAGAGAGAACGAGGAGTGCAGGGAACATAGGAGGCCAGTTGAGCAAAAATGCTGTGTCATAGGCTTATACATTATGTCCTTGAAGGGATTATAGATTCTGAGTCCAAATCCTTCATTTTACAGATGAGGAAAGTGAGGCATATAGATTAAGTTACATGCCCAGGATCTCAGAGCTCTAAAACAGTATTTGAACTTACATCTTCCTGACTCTAAATCCAATGACTCCAAACCACCTAGAAGCCTCTACAAAGCCACAGGGTTAAGACTTTCAAATTCACAGAGGAAGAAAGTGTCAGAGGTGAAATTGTAACCAAGGTCCTCTAAATCTAGGATCAGATCTTTTTCTACTGTACTATTATTTCTTTGTCTCTAAAGGAAAGTGAAGGCTATAAATGCCAGCTCAAAGGGTTTGTATTTTATCTAAGTAATAGAGAGACACTGAAAATTTTTGTACAAGGTAATGACATCATCAGACCTATCTTTTATGAAAATTAACTCAGGAGCTCTGGAGAGGTCTCTCCTCTTTTCATCATACCACAATGCCTTTTGTTTGGCAATTTTAATTAATAGTGCTACTTCAATATATGGAATAGGTGCATTCTGCAATGTCAGTTGTAAATAAAGGGATGTTCTATAAAAGTAGGGTTTTTTATCTTTTATTTTTGTCCCTCTCAGCGCCCTGTATATAATAAGCAATAAATATCTTTTTAACTGAATCTAGTTAGGTTCTAAGTCAAAAGGGCTAGATTTAGACACTTTAGTATCACATATGAAACCAAGAACTAGTTTTCTACAGTAATTACATAAAACAGCCAGAGAAAAACTCCTGGTGCCAAGAGATGGAGTGTCTTATTCATAGAATAGCCAGGAGGCCAGTGTCACTAGACTGAAAATATGTGTTGGGGATTAAGGTGTAAGAAAACAGGAAAGGTAGGAGGGAGCTAGATTTTATGAAGGGCTTTGAATTCCAAACAGAGCATTTTGTTTTTGTTCCTGAAGGTAAAGGAAGCCACTGCAGTTTATACAGTAGAGGGGTACACAATCACACTTGCATTTTAGGAAAATCACTTTAGTGGCTGAATGGAGGATGGACTGAAGTGGGGAGAAACTTGAGACAGACTCAACAAGCAGGTAATTGCAAAATCGATTTAGAGGAATTCTAGGATCTGTCACTAAAATCAAGTGGGTTTTTTTCCTAATCACAGTCTTCCTTCTCCTACCCAGATGACTAAAAGGCCCAAAGTTGCCCTATTGTTTAACACTACTGAATTAATCTTCCTTTGACACAGATTGTCAAATTGCTTAATAAATACTTGTCTGTTGATTAACTTTGATACAGAATAACTTTCCATAAAAAACTTTTCTGACCAAGAGCACAAAATTATGATCATAATAAATAATAACAGAGCTAGAATCACATTAGCAAATCCTAAAAAGCAGACTCAAATGGCCTGAGAACTGGTAAATCTATACACTGTTCTCTTATTTTCTATTATGAGGATTTTATTTTGTCTTGTTAGAGATAAGATCTGAAACAGAAGGTCTCTAAATGCATAAACAATGTCCACTGAGTAGTAGTAACCATATTCTCCAACTAGAACCATAGACTCAGACTTGACTGTGCTGAATGCATTTAAACTTTTATAAAGGAAAATTAACTCAGAAGATATAGCAAGAACAGAATACAGATTTCCTCAAAATTGGGACATACTCTTTCCTCTACCTCAATATGAAGAGAGAGTGAGCTCTAGCTTAAAGTAGCTGCTACAAGCATTCACTGTACAAATTTCATTACCATATGAGAAAAAGACAGAATGTGAAACTAAAAACAAAATAAAATAGAATGTGGAAAAAAATAAGAGTAACTAACTTTTTTAAACCCATTTTGAAAGCTTAAGAAAAAATATCCAATATAGATCCAAGTCTGAGCCTTTTTCTGTTTCTCAATCATTTTTTTAAAAGAAGTCTGTAATAAAAGCAAAAAAACTAGGGTCTGAATAAACGTGAACATATTATCTCTCCCTATAGAACATAAGCTCATTTAGAGTAGGATTTTTTTTTTTAAATATCTGTTTGTGCCTAGCAGTAGGCACATAGCAAGAAGTTAAATGCTTGCTGATCAATTGATTACCTACAAATATAGAGCAGTCACATGTGTAGAGAGTTTAGGAATACGTATGTATGTATGTATGTATGTACATTTTCCAAATATTACCACATATTACCAAATCAATTATGGATATGTGTATGGGCTGGAAAGATATACAATATACTTCAAACACCTAATCTAGTGAGCTCAAGCTCCACCTGATGGATATTTTTACATAGATATCCCATCATTTCATACTCTGTCATTTCCACCGACTCATTCTCAATCAGCTTGCTCTCTTATATTTCTATTTCTACTGATAGTATCACTCACAGTCACACAAGCTGTAAATGTTGGACTAGCCCTGACTCCTCATTACCATACAATTCCATTAGTCATCAAATCCTATGCATTTTTACTAACATCTAACTTCACTCATCCTATGCCTACTAATATTACTCATGTAGCCTGAAATGGGGCCGGGGGTAGGGTGGAGAAGGAAGGATTTCAACAATGACTGTATGGGGTACAGTGACCAAAGGAAGAAAAACCCTGTAATATACACTTCTTTTATAGTAAGATCATAGGAAATCTCAGAGAGAGCAAACAATGTACCCATGAGCTCTCTCTCTTCCCTAGTAAATGATAGGATCTCCTCTAGATTTTTATTAGGTTTATTATGTCCAAGGATATACTGAATAGCGCTAATTGTTAGAAAGTTTTCCTCTATATCAATTCTAAGCCTGTTTCCCAGCTACTGTGACCAACAGATCAACTTATATGGACAGTTTTTAATAATGTTCATTGTATGATGTTATATTACTTTCTAAAAAGGTTATACCAATTCATAGCTCCACCAGAAACTGAAAGCAGATATCTACTTATCCAACTATCCACCCTATCAATCATATAACTGTATGTACATAACACCAAATTTTCCAAAAGGAAAATGAAATAAAACTATATTTTCTCATCAGATTATTTAATTTATATTATTTAATAACATATGTTCCATGCTTATTTGTGCCTTCAGTATAAAATACAAAGTGAGAGAAGTCAGATACAGCAAAAGATATTGTTATTTTTGTAGATTTTCATTTGCCATGTAAGCTATCAAATCTAAACGAAAATAAGAGTCAAAAACAGGAAAATTATTAAAATTTATGAACTGGTAAGCTCTTCACATGATTAGGACTACAAAAAAAAAGCTCACCTATTCTTTTTCTATAACTTTTGAAATATTTCCCCAAGTGTGGGATGAATAATAATAATAATCTATCCCTATTTCAATTCCTCCAGCACATATTCTAAGAGGAAGTAGGACACTAGATATTCCCATTATTTCTATCCCATTATCCAATTCATCTTCTTTGTGAAAATCAGATCCAAAATAAACCGCTTGCCTCACTGGTTCAGCTATCACTGAAGAACTAAACTGTCATTAAAAGATATCAATAAACGATTAGTTTTTCTGCTTTTTACAGAGATCTCCAGAAAATGATAAGATAATTTCATGTCACTATCACTACAATAGAAGGCAGCTACACGGCACGATGAACAGAGCATAGGACCTGGAGTCAGGAAGACTCGTCTTCCCAAATGCAAATGTGGCCTCAGACACTTCGTAGCTATGTGACCTTGGGCAAGTCACTTAATTCTGTTTGTCAATTTCCTCACCTGTACAATGGAGATAATAAGAGTGTACCTCCCAGGATTACTGTGAGAATCAAATGAGATAACACATAACAGTAAAGTGACAAGCCCAGTGCCTGGCACAAAGTAAGCACTGTAGAAATGCTATTTATTATTGTTATTAATTATCATTCCTTTATGGAAAAATTTACTTTAATATCCTGCTTTTATATAGGTCTATCATCAACATTGAGTAGGCTTCCTCCATCCCAGAGAGTTATCCCTTAAAAAAGAATTTTTAAAGAAAAAGAGAAAAGAAATTTGGAAAAACTTATTAACAAATTGAAAAAACAAACTCAATTGTCCTGTGGTAGTTCATCTTTCAATTTACATTCATGGAGTAATTGTGTATATTTTCTCAAACTCTGACCACTTCATGTTACATTGTTTCATGTATCTTTCCATGCTTCTCATCACATCTGTTCCAATTTCTTCTAGCTCAGTAATATGTATCCACATGCTACAATTTTAGAGCAACATTCTCCAATCAATGGATAACTACTTTGTTTCTAATTCCTTATTAATACAAAAAGCGATGCTACAAATTTTTTCATGCATATGGGGACTTTTCTTCCTTTTCGCAACATCACTGTTAGCATTGATACTATTTGGTCAAAGGCCATGAACATGGCAAGCATGGTGTTTCAAAAATTCCAAATTTTTTTCTGTAAGGTATATACCAGTTTCACAGTTTTATCAATAATGCATTAATGAGTCTACCCTTCAACAATTCATCCAACATTAAAAATTCCCATCAGTATACTTTTTTGATTCACAATGCTGCTCTCAATCTTATTCCAATTTTTCTGTGGTTTTTCTGCCGAATCTGCAAAGCCATATTCCAAAAACCTCTCAGCAGCTGCAGCTGCAGCATAGCAAATATTTACAGAGTACTTTTAAGATTTGCAAAAGACTTACTTTTTTTTCTAATTTAATCATCACAATACTTCAGTGAAGTAGGTGCTATTTTTTCTTTGTCTTCTTTTTAAGATGAGAAATATCAGGACAAGGTCATATTCGCTTCCTTCTGATGGGAACACGACTAGTTCATTGTGCTTAGCCATATTTTGGGCATTAGTTATGCAAAGCCATAGAGTTTATTATTCACTCATTTCTTAAATGTTTTAGCTTATAAATTTCTTGGTGTCTACTACTATTCTTATTTTGCTTTATTCTCTTTCTCTATAGTATCTAGCATGGTAAACGTATACAGTGTTTTCCTATTTTGTCCTTTAAAGACAGAGAGAAACAGAGAAACAAAAGGAGTAAGAGATAGAAGCAGAGAGACACAAAGAAAGAAAAATACAGAGACAAAGACAATGAGAGACAGGCATAGGGCATTTATTAAGTGCTTAAATTTAGGTGTGGAGGCAAAGCATGATTGGGGTCCTTCTTAAAATAATAGGCCATAGAAGGGAGTCATCAATCAGGACAGCAATAGATCAAGGTAAAGGTTTCTTCATGGTGAGAAAGTAGCTAGCCCAAGGAAATAAACCTCCAACAAAAATACTACTTTCTGCAAGTTAGATTCCACCTAGACTTACTTTACACTATAATTTAAAACACAACAAATTAAAAAAAAAAACTCACAACCTCAATGGCTAACAGACTCATCAATTTGTACTAAACTGATGATAAAAACTTTAGTCTTCTCTAACCTGAGTCCAACTGGCTAAAGTCTAGAACATTAAAAGAAGTTAACCATAGTTCTAGATTAAAAATATTGACTTTCAAGTCTTTACTTACATAATAAAACAGAACAAATAGTGATACCAGAAGTGAAGATGGTCCTTTATACAAAGTAATAAGTACAATACAGCACTTTAAACTTTACATGTTATCTTATACAAGTTCATGACTCCTGGATGAAATCAATCATATAATGATATATGACATAAATGTGTATATATGTCATATATGCAATATTTCTTATGGCACAATAATAACAAATTAGTTTCAGTGAAGCTAAATGATTTGTCCATGATTACACAACTAAGTGATCATCATAGGTAGGATTTAAACCAAGGCCTTTGAGGTGCCAAGAACAGTACTCTATCTACAAGGATGTACTGCATTTCATTTTTTTTATTTTTGAATTTTTTTTATTCTGAACTTAAATACCAACCCCCCCCCTCAAAAAATAATGCACACACCATACACAACAAAAAACAAAAAAAAAGTCAAAAGGGATTATATAAAACCACAAGTGTCCATTTTATATTGCTTGCTTTTTGAAAAAAGCATATAATAGATTCTACTTGTTACTTTCAAAATTATGCAGCTTGTCTGTGCTTCCTTCTGAACTTTCTTCTATTCTTTTCTATGTATTTTTTAAATAAATTTTTACTTATGTTTTATTTTCAAATCACCCTTTTTTCTCAGAATCTATCTTTCCCAGAGAACCATCCTATATAATACTTTTAAAGAAAAAGGGCAAGAAATCAGCAAAATATAATCAATACATTGAAATATATCTGAATATATTACAATATATTGAAAAAAGTCTGAAAATAAATGCAATTTTCCACACCTGTACTCCTGCTACCTCTGCAAATAGAGGGAAAGGAAGTATCTTCCCATATTTCTTCTTAGGTACCAAGCTTATTTGTAATTCTGTATCATTTGTAGTATTTTTTCCCCATTTACATTGTCATAATCATTATCTATATTGTTTCCTTGGCTCTCCTTACTTCACACTCTATCAATTTATGTCAATTAACTCTCTGTATGTCTGTTAATTTCTTGAAGCATTTTAATTTTTCATTATATTCCTAAACAACAATTTCTTTAGCCATTCCCTAATCAGTGTATCCAATTTTCTCTACTACAAAATGTGCTTCTACAAATATTTTGGTATACATGGAGCCTTCTTTTTTAATCAGTGATCTCCTTGGAGTATATGCCTAGCAATGGAATCCATCATTCAAAGGAACAGGCATTTTAGTCACTTTATTAACGTAATTCCAAATTCTTTTCCTTAATGATAGAATGGTGGGTGGTACGTATTAATATAGTGAAAAGTGAATATAACCAGGAGAACAATATATAAATGGACCACATCATTGTGAAGAAAAACTTTTGAGGGACAACTTTATTGTTGTCCCTCAAAACAGAAATGACTAAGCCTTTCACCAAAGGACCTATAAAGAAGCATGTTACCCATCTCTGAAGTCCAATGTGGCATGTGAAAAGCACAATTTGGTCAGCCATCTAAGACACTCTCGAGTTCTTTCTTCTTTTCCGTTATAATCCACTCAACCCTGATTTCATTCAGGTTCAAAAATGTGATTTTTATTTGTAATTATTCCTTCCTTAGTATTTTCCTTTGTCTTGTCGCTAACTACATCTCCATATTTTCCCCGCTAAATTTAATGTATTCCTACACCAATCAGTGTGCATTCAACTCAGCTCTGTCTGTAAGAGACAGGAATGAAGTTCATATGATGCCAACTCCCTCTACCTCCACTCTTTCCTCCATGCTTGCATATTCTTGCACAACTCAATCATGATAAGTAACAACTGCTACCCCTTGTTCCTATTATTATTAATTCCTTTCTGTTCTCTCTTAAAATTCTCAAAATAGTAAAAGCAGCACCAATCTTTAAATCTCTCCTTACCCCCAATCCTTGAACCTCAGCTTTTTAAAAATTTAATTCCTTTAATGCCTCTAATTGACAGTATGGTACTGAAGGGATGCTTGTTTTTTCTTCTCCATAACAATGTTAGTGTTACATCATCATAAAAAGCTCCCTCCAATTGCTAAAATAAACTTAGCTTTCCAGATTTTCTAGACTTTTTGGTTTCTATTTCAAAACATCTACTCATTTCTGCTCTTTTCATCCAAGATGTTTGAAAGTTCTCTAATCCATTAAAGTTCTTTTCCTCTCATAGGATAATATTCAGATTCATAGAATAAGTTTTTACTGGTTTTAAGGCTTTATCATTTGCCTTCTGGTATATTGTACTGCAAGAACTCACATTTATAATAGAAGGTGACACGGTTTGTTTGATCCTGACCACAAATGTGTAGCAATTGTTTTCCTTTTTCTTTTCTTTGGGAGCTTTGGATTTTACCTATGGCATACCTGAGATTCTTGCTTTTAGTGTTCTTTTCAGGAATCAATTGTTATATTCAACCTTTACTTTGCTCTCTGGTTCTAATAGAGCTGGGCAGTTTTCATTTATTATTTCTTGAAATAGTTTCTAGACTTTTTTTAAAAATCCTGGTGATGAAAAAGTTCAATAGTACTTAAATTATATCTCTTTGACTTGCATTCCAAGTCAATTGCTTTTTTTAATCATAATTTTTTTGTTTTTTTTCAATCTCTTGGTTCTATCATTTATTCCCATATTAGTTTTTAGAAATATGAATAAGGTTTGCCTCCTTCTCTACTAAGCTACTTATTCTCCTTCCAATTCTTTCTTCCAATAATTTTATTTCATTTTTTTTATCTCTTCATTTCTTCTAGGTATTTATGAAGTCCTTGTGAAAAATGTACTCCTTTCTTTGACTATCTGCTTACAATTGTTACGAATTAGACTTTCAATAATTTTTTTTATATTGACTGGCTTTGCCCCATGATTTTACTTGTCTCTCCAGCATTTGTTCTTGAACTGGGGCTTTGTTTTAGGGCCAACCCCACTCCTCACCCCACTTTTGTGTGGGATGGTCAGCCCTGCTTAGTCTGGCTCTAGTTCCTCTGGATTTGCGTGCTTGCTTCCACGTCCAAAAGGAAAAGGGAAGCATGGGGGGAAGGGTAATGGACCCTGGATTTTGAGATTTAGAGCACTGGTCCTTAGAGTATTTCAGAAGAGAATAAGTGTTGCTTCTCCATGTCTACTGCCATTCCCTACATTTTCCAAGGTGCCCATCCTATGTCTTTCTGACCATCTTGGCTGTTTCTCAGGGAAGTCTTCTGCTCTTCCTGCCTCCAGACACAGAGCTCTACTAACTACAAGTGTCCTGACTCAAAATGAGTGCTTGTGTCACTTGTGAGAACCCTTTTCTATTGCCACAGGCTTCTTGCTTTTTGTGTAGCTCTGAAGTAGAAGATGTAATTTACGGTTTCTCATTGGACTTTTTGGTCATTATTTGATCTGGTGTTAACTTCAGGCTCTTGTTGGGACAAATATGTGGATGATGAGTGACTTGTCTTCTGTTCAAGCAGTCATCTTGGTAGGAAGTCTTCACTTACATTTAATCAAAGCACTATGCTGGTAATCAGAAGACCTGTATTATAGTCTCATATATAAAAGTACTAGAGGTTGTCCATCCAATTGTATGTCACAATCTGGATTACAAGCATTCTTTAACATCCTGATTTTCCTAGATGGATGGTTAGGTCTTTTTTGAATGCCACTGGATCTTTTCCAGAAGATTCTGCAAGGTTCATGATTTTAGTGCAACCAAAATATATCATCTACAAGTAAGAGCACCTGGAGGTCTTCACTATTAAGAGAAAATAAATCTACAACCTGGTCTCTGTATTGGATTTCATCAACGACAACAGCAAATCCTTTTGGTGAACATATATTCCTTATTATATTTCTTAACTAATATAATGCTCAGCCCATTCATTTTGTGTTTTTTTATTCAGAAATTATTGACCTTTTATATATATGTATGAGAGACACTCCTTAAGACAGCCTTTATGACAGCATTTTGTTCTATCAAATCAAATTCTTGTTTTAGGGTCAAGAAATAATAAGAACAGTGGAAAATGTAATGGGATTATATTTTCCATATCTTTCAGGCTATTACATAGCGGCAAAATATTATCCATTGTAGAATAATGACAGCCAAAACCTATGTACACTCTCTACTAATATCCTCAATAAGAATGTTCTCTTAATCGCATGCAAATTTTACATAAACCAAAAGATATGTCATTAATGCATATCATTAATCTTTAAAATTTTTTCAGGTTCCTCTACATCCTTTTCCTTTTACTTGAAAATATTTAGGAAAGTATTTACTTTTATCTTCTGTAATAACGTGAGAGAACTTTTCCCCCACAACTCTGGTATCTACATTTCTTCAGATACTCTAAAACTTCATTTCACAATGCCCTCAAAATGTACATGCTTTCACCAGCAATAACTTCTATGTACCCATGGTCTGATTCAAATGCTTTTCCCTTCTTTTCTCTATTTTTTTCATCTATAGGCCCATCTGTGAATATGATGGTTTCATTTTCCTTAATGGCAAAAGTAATTTGTTGTAAAAATACTTGCAGATTTTTTCCATCTTTTGACTACTGTCCCAATTGCAGATTTATCCTTAATGCTTTATTTGTGTTACTCACCAAAATTTCTTTGAATTGATCTTACCTTCCAATACTTTTCTGTTTAAAAGGTAGAACTCTTCAATCTTCCACTATCCTTTTCTATAATATTTTACTAGAGAGAATATATTCTCTTGGCAAAAAACTCATATCTGCTGACTAAGGCAGTTTTGGTGTCCTCATTATGGGGATTTATACTGGTTGAACTGCTGTATGTTATTATTAAAACCATTCACATATATGCATATATATGTATGGACACACATCTCCCATTATTTATGATAAATATATTGTTTAAAAATTATTTCTAATGAATTATAATGTGGGTGATTTAACTGAACACCATGTATTCTTACTTTTATTCTTTTAGGATCAGAGATTTAGACCTAGAAAAGATTTCATAGGTCAATCTAGTACAACAGCTTCTCATTTTTCCTATGAGGAAAATGAAACCCATAGTGGTAAATGACTGTCCAAAAGCCTTAAAGTGGCAGAGCTGGGTTTCAAAATCAGCACTTCAAATCTAGCACTCTTTGCTTAGTATCAAGGCCTCTAGCTTTGCAGTAATTTTCATCTGTAACAACTCAGTGGCCAATCCACCTTCCTCCATCTATTTTGCATATATCTTTTATGTACACATTAGGTTGTATATTGTCTCCAGCAGAATATGAGCTCCTTGGGGACAAGGACCATGTTTCTGCCTTTCTTTGCTCCCCTAGTGCTTAGCAATAAGCCTGGAATATAATAAAAGCTTGCTGACTTGACTACCCAAACACACTCAGGGGATTCAGGAATAATTCATCAATGATGAGTCATTTCCTATCCATTAAAACATACTCAATTAATTTTTTTGGCAACGTTAAATGGTGCCCACTTTGTCCAGCACCTCCAGCTTCATTCCTCAAACAACGTAGAGGCAACCAGGTGATACAGTAGATGGAGCACTGGAACTGAGTCCGGGAGATCTGAGTTCAAATCAGCCTCAGAACTTGCTAGCTGCTGGAGCCTGGTCAAGTCACTTAAGCACTATCTGCTTCAGTTTCCCCATCTGTAAAATGAGGACAACAGTAACCCAGCTCCCAGGATTGGTGAAGATAAGATGAGATAACGTTTCTAAAGTGATTTCTAAGGAACTCAGTCATTACTACCGTTATGACTACCGCTATTATTATGAAATACTCAGGGCGTGAACCTAGGTCTGCTGTGGAGTTCACCACTTGGAAGCCTTGTTCATTCTTTATTCTTGATCCAGCTTTTCCCACACAGCTTTCAGTAACTTCATCAATTCCCACCTTTGCAATGAAGTTGCCAAATATTTGTGAGTAATTTCAAACAGGCTGATTTAATGTAGGGGGTCTTATAGAAGTCTTAGTGGTTTTCTGCCTCCACACTCTGCAACAGATGTCCACATATAAGTTGCAATCATGTGCGCGATGATCTTTTCCCATATAATTTATATGAGAATGACAATACAAGATGACCTTGTTGCCTTTGGCTATACAAGAAAACCAATCCACCAACTTCTTTATTGTATTCTCCAAAGAGAGCTAGTGAGTCAAATGTACATTTTGCTACAACTTTATTCTGATTTGGAATTCATCTAAGGAAAGAGTGTCAAGATTTATAGGACTTAGGTTCTCTGCTTTGTCTACTTATGTGAGAGCTCCTGTAGCTAAACTAAAGTTTAGAGATAGTACCTTCTGTCACCTTTTTCTGTACTGTTACCATCAGTGTAGAAGCAAAAAAGAAGCTGCACAGCAATAAGGAGTTTTATTTTCCTTTGTTTCATGATAAAAGAATTCATTACTAAGTAGCCAACTTACTGGTGATGAGTGTGTCCTTACTTAGCTAGAATGGTCCTTGAAAAACAAAGCATACTGCAAAATTATACTGGAAGAAGTTCCACAGTTTGTAGAACCTCACAGAGTATGAGCTGTCATTCATTTACAAATGAGCTTTCATTTATCATGTCATATTTCCCCTCCCAAAACTACATTACTTGGGCTGTTAAGGCAAATTAAAATTCAGAGTTAACATATAGGACATGCACAAACTTACGTTCAAAATACAACAAAAAATAGAACTTTATGATGTGACCAAAGAAAACCAGTTTTAGAATACAAAGAATATGTATATATCTCCATCAGAAATATAATTAAAGTGATTAGTTACAGTCTTCAAAAACTGTAGTGTTCCATGACACAGCATTGGAGAGACACAGGGTTGGTGAGAAGGCCACAACACACAAAGAATAAGGAACAACAAATAAAAACCTAACTAAAGGATGGCACCAAAGAAATATATGATCAAAAAAGGCTACAGGTATGTGAAAAGAACCATGAATACAATGCCATTCTTGCAATGAATATCAAGAGAAATGAAGACGGTCCTCAGCATGTTGATTGGAAACCTTGTAGTGAACTTATGGAAAGACATGGAAAAGAGTCACAAAGGATAGGCAGTCCTGCATGGGCTACGATCTCCGTAAGTGGAGGAAATACTGCCATCTAGGAAATTCCAAATCCATTTGAGCCCCAGATTTTTCATTAGAAAACCAAAGATTAAAATTAGACGGAATGGTTTTTTTTAATATTATAGAAGAAGCAATCTTCTATAGTGCCAGAATAAAAAGTAAACTTAAAAGGCAAAAGTATTTTGCCTCTATTCTTAAATATAAGGCAGTAGGATATCCAATATACCTTTACTCCTCTCTTTACATAGGACAGGATTTTCTAGAGTGATAGTACCAAGAAAGCAAAGAATATGCCAGACTATTAGAGGAGAGTGACTAAATGGATAAACTATTGTGAAACCAAATGAAATTGATGTTTTTCATTCACTTACATTATACTAACCTTGTGAGGTTTGTGTTGGGCTACAAAATTGTTTCATATACTATACTTAATGTACCTGATATAAGGCAGTAAGGTGGTGCAATGCATAGAGTGCCAGGTCTGGAGTCAGGAAGACCTGAATTCAAATCTGGCTTCGTACACTTACTAGCTGTGTAACCCTTTGCAAGTCACTTTGCTTGTCCCAAATAGGAGCCCATGGATATGGAGGGCCTGAGTCATCCAATGCTTTACATTTCTGCTTTTGTTGGCCTACTATCATCTAGTTGGTCTCCAACTTTCTGACCACTCTAGATCTTGATTTTGTGTCCATTCATGCTACATTAACCACTTTCCTGTATTTTCATTTTGGCTTCTGCCTCCATGTTGATAATCAAAAATGAACTGTTCACTGCCCCCATCTTCTGGACTCTATAAATTGTTTGTGCAGCATCAGATGTTATAGATGGTCCAGATCTTCCTGTCCTAAAAGTCCACTCAGGGTAAAGCACGCCAACATTGAATGTTACTTGGTGATATTTCATCTACCAACCCTCCAGGAATTTTCTTAATTCATTGTTGCATTTTGATGGATGTCAAAGGCAGGTGTAATTTCTGAAGCTCTGCCAGGTTTTCTCTGGTCTTAGTAGCTCATTGTCATTCTAGATTTGGTTTGGTTTTAAAAAAAAAAATATTTGCCAGTACCAAAGTAATCTCCAATCCTTAGCATTTTATTAGGTATTGCATTTTCTAGGATCAAGAAAGGACTTTTTTTTGTGTGGCTATTATAAGTGAGTAGCTAGTTGGTTCTGTGCTCCCTACTGTGTCTTTGCCTTGTTTAAAGAAGCTATGAAAGTTTGTGTAGTGGCCCAGGAATATGGTCTGTTGGTTTCCCATGGGACGTATTCCTGATGTTGCTAGAGTTCCTCCATCATGTGATGGCATTACCGTGACCATGGCATTATGTTATTTGTGTCTTCTGCAACTTGTACGGTTGCAGTGAAGTCATCATGAAAAACTTTTACTTTTGCTCCTTCTGGTCTTTGTTCACTGTTTTAATGGCAATGCTGAATAATTCTTGTTCTGGTAAGACTGAAGTAAACTCAGTAACCTTATTTTGGATGGGCTGGAAGTCTGCTGGGGACATCCAAACTCCCCATGTATTTATATTCCAAGGTGTTTATATTTGCATGTATGAGTTGTCTTCTTGTCCAGCTCTGTGATGACATCTCATGCCAAGCTTGTTTCTACTTTTTGCAGAGATTACCTTTTGGTGGCATTCTTAAGTGTATTTGCCTTGATGCATAGCAAGTTATAGTTACATAGCCATTGTCATAGTCCCACACTGTCACATTTGTGAAGTATCCTACTGATATTTCAACTCCACCACCTTCTCCGGATTCTCCTATTGTTCCACCTCCTCCTTGTGATACCTGGTTAGTTATTTCTTGTGAATGTTGTTCAGGCTCTCTTCCAGACATGTTTGGTTGGTTTGTTGGGCGAGAGTTTCTTTTCCTTCCTAGGTTTATAAATATATGTCTAGGCAACTGTCTTTTAGCTTTGCCAAACTGTATTATCCTAGGCCAAGATTTTGCTTTTTTTTTTTTTTTTTGCTGGAAGTGCTAGTATTTCTTTTGCTGTGAAAACTGCTTGCTATCCAGCCTCCCCAGTTTTTTGAATGTTGTTTATGTGCTGTATTAGTCCTTTGCCTGCTTGGTTAAAATATGTATAAGGTTTCTAAGCCTTACAGTTATAGTTGTTCACAAGTTTCATCATGCAGTTTTGCTGCTCTGTCTGAGTCATTTGTAGGTTCTTGTTCATGAAGTATGTTGCCTGGTCCTAGATAGTTATATCCTGGTAGTGTGTTGGAAGACAGTTACTAGTTTTGAGTTAAGATAATAGTTAGGTTAGAAGCAATGATAGAGAAACTTGCCTCATCTAAGAAATTTTAGTGGGGACATTGCATATTTTCAGTGAAAAATGAGTCCCAATCAACTGCTTCTGCCTCAGCAGATTTGAACAGTAGTGAGTATTAGCCAGTGCTTCAATACTGAAGAAGCTAACTGCTGTGGTGTCTTCAATGCAATATTCTGGTGATGATTGCCATTCAAGTGGCTCTGGATCTCTCCAGCCTAGACACTTTTCATGTGTGTGTGTGTGTGTGTGTGTGTGTGTGTGTGTGTGTGTGTGTATTTATATGTGTATATATCTATGTAGACACTGCATATTTTCATACACACACACTGTTTTGCTGGCTCCTCCCACTTTTTAGGCCATGTGGGCAACTCCTTCCAGTAACTGACATAACTGCTCACGGTTGGCTCTAGGTTTAGCATTGTTAAAGTTTTCAAGATGTTTGATATCTCAGAGTTTGCTTAGTTTAAGATTTATGCATCTGTGTTTGAATGGCTCTGTATTTTCTGGTCATAGTTCACAGCCAACTCTTACTTCAGTTATATTTTCATTGGTTGTCATGATTACTGGAATAGGTTCAATTGTTTTTGAGCTTTTTCCTTTTGATTGTCCTAACATCAGTTGTTTGAACTTGTTTACTTGCTGTCAGAGATTTCCAACTTCTTCTACCCAGATTATGTTTTTGTAAATGGAGTCATTGAATAGGAATGAAATGTTTGCTTGACTGTAGCAACCAACATTTCCAACAAGCTGGCATATCCTGGGGGCTATCCCTGTACTAGATGGCCCATTTAGTAAGATGGTATTTCTTTTTCCCATCTGTTCAAGTAGCACATTATAGCATGAGCCACTTTATATGAATTAAATTCATTAAACTCCCATATTTGAAAGAATTTGGCGGTTTTCAGTGGTGTGCTTGAATTGGTTGCTTTTTTCTAGAATAAGCTGAAAACCTATCTTAGTTTTAGATATTTTTAAGAGGACCATGTCTGCAATGGTTCTGATTAGTGTCTCTCCCGCTGGCTCAGTAATGATGTGCACCAGACAGTAATAACTATCTGGATTTCCAAGCATCCACTGTTCTGCTGAGATTATTGTTTTTTTCATATCAGTCATTCACAAAATCTTTGATATTTATATCTCTGGTGCTAGTCACTGTTTTCATCTTTTTGGGTTGCACCTGTTTGCTTTCCCTCAGGTTCTGGACCATCTATCTCTGTTATTGTTTTCATTATTTTTAACTGCTTTAGTAGTACACTGAGTCTGGTGGGATAGCCTGTGAAGTCAAAGACATTAGTAGAGTCAATTGTTCTGCTATAGCAATTGGCATCCATGATTTCATGGCTTTTTCCTGGAAAGAAGCATAAAATCAGTCTTTTCATATTCTCTATCTTAGTATACTCTTTTTTTGTTTGCTTATATTTGTATCCTAAGATGTCTAACTCAATTTCCTTCAAAAACTAGTTTTTTGAATGTATTGCATTCAGCAATGGTAAACTGAACTGATAAAAAAGTTAGGAGCCATTTGCTACACAACTCTTTTAATATTTTTGTAATCCACTTTCCATTTCTGTTGTTATCTTTGATACGTAAAAGCATATGGATATGATCTCCATTATATTTACTTTTTTCTGCTTGTATAAACCAAGTTACTTCTTCTGGCTCAATTTTTTTTCACTGTAAAAAACTCAAATAAGCATTTCTGTGCACAGACAAGCATGTTACAGTTTTGATGTCTTCTGAGAGGTCCAGTAGCTTTTCAGCTATTTTTTCAGCTATGTTGGTTTTCATGTACTCTAAACGTCTGCAGATGGTTTGTAGTGTAGACATCTTTTATGTCTTGGTTTTTGCTTGTTTTGTGGCAATGCTTCCATGTAATCCTTTTATTGTAGATCTCTAGGTCTTTGAATTTGAATACAAAGAAGAAGGCTTCTAAGTCTGCTTCTTGTTCTAGCCAGTTTGTGGCTTGATAGATTTGATCTGCATCCTGTCTTGCCATTGATGCAAGTGTTGTAAAGCAACTAACTAGCTTCTTCTATATATAGTCCTTGAACAAAAAAGTTGTCATTGGTTGCTTAGTAAGTATTTTGTTTTAAATTTTGCCACGTGCAGTTAATTTGAATTATCTGCACACATCCGTTTCAAAAACTGGGCTTTAGAAAGCAACCAAGCAGATGAGCACAAGCAGCGCAGCTGGCACAAGATGATTTTTACTGGTTTAAATAGAGGATCTTGTGACTAAAAAAATTTGCAATCCTTCACCTTGTATTCTGAGGCTTGAAAAAAAAGTATGTGTGTGTGTGTGTGTGTGTGTGTGTGTGTGTGTGTGTGTGTGATATTTCTTGGAGAAGTTAAGAGCAACACAGCAAATCTGTGAGAAAGCAGGTAGCAAATGCTTGTTGGCTTTACTATTAACAAAACATTCTATAAAAGTAAAATTGCTGAGGTATATCATAAATGATTCTCATTATCAGGGCTTTCCACTTTACAATATGAGCTCCTAAACAGGTTCTATTTTTGGTGAAGACAAAATTAAGAAAAAAACTTATTCACAAAATAGGTAAAGCTTCATGTGTTTCAGAAATCTAAAGTAATCAAATATTGTTCCAAAATTTATTTTAAAGACTTATATCAGCAGAAAAAGGCAATGGTAATAGAAAAGTAGAAAAGACAATGCATATGTCCCTTTACAAAATCCTTCTAAAAATTTCCTTACCAATTAACTTTAAAATTGAGATTGAGGGATTTGAATGATAAAAGTCTTAAAGTTATGAAAAGGCAAACATAAAAAAAGAACCAATTTCTTCAATGTATTGTATGTCAAAAGACTAGGAAGGATGAAATGAAGGTTACAGAGGTAGATTTCTATTTAATACAAAAATGATCTAACAATTAGGACTGTCTAACAAAGGAACAAGATGCTTCTCTAAGTAGAATTTCATAAGCATTCAAAAGCTGGGATTGGATGACTACATTCAGGAGAAATGCTTTCTGTACTGAGTAGAAGATGAGACTAGATGACCTTTAAGGTCGCTTCGAATACAAAAATTCAATGATCTTTCAAATATCACTCATAAATGCATAAAACCAAAGTACCAGTTAACTGGAGGGGAACCACATTAACTGGGCTCCTAAGAACTAAATATGACTATCAGAGGCCCCAGAAGTAATAGAACTTACAGAAAATACAATGATAAGAAACATCTTTAAACATTTATATTAAAATAAAATATAAAATCTAAGAAAAGCTATATACATAATAAATCCTGACAAAATATCCAAAATAATACAAAAATACATGTACAAAAAAGAAAACGTTAAATGTTTTTAGAACATTTTTAAAATAAGTTTTTTTAACATTTGCTCATTTTTAAACTAAAAATATTATTTAGCATACTAAAAGCTTGAACAAATAATCAAGTTTCAAATCCCACAACACTTAGACTACGCTTTGTCTAACGTCACCAAACTTCTTAGTTTTAGTTTCATCTATCAAACGGGGATGATAACAACACCTACAACACTTACCTCACAGGGTTGTTGCCAAACTGATTTTCTAAGGCGCAAATCTGACCACGTTACTCCTCTATTCAATAAACTCCAGTGACTCATCCAGTGATCAGAGCTAAGTAACTAGGTGACAAAGTGGACAGAGCACTGGGCCTGGAATCAGGATGATCTGAGTTCAGATCATCATCATCTCAGGCACTTAATGAGCTGTATGAACCTAGAAAAGTCACTCAGCCTTGTTTTGCCTCAGTTCCCTAATCTATAAAATAGAGATAAATAATAGCACCTATCTCCCGGAAATGCTGTAAAGCCCAAATGAAAAATGTAACTATAAATCACTTATTAACACAGTTCCTGACACAAAGTAACAAATGTTAGTTATTACTACTGCTGCTGTTGTTATTGCTATTGCTGCTGCGGCTGCCACCACCACTATGATCACAACCAGATTCAAATATAAATTCCTGTATTTGGCAATCAAAGGTTTTCACAATCTAGCCCAACTTTCTTTTCCAGTCTCATTACCCATGTTCCTTCTCCCCATGCCAATGACTATCCAGTCAAACCGGCCTTCTTGGTTGGCTGCTTCTCATTCCAAATACCCCTCTTCTCAGTCCTGTGCCTCTGTACCAGCTGTCCTCTCATGTCTGGGGTGGATTTTTAACTCCTGTTTCTCAGACTCTAAAATGTCCATGAAGCACCACTTGCTATAGTAAGCATTTACTGATTTCCCATCCCATCATCCTACATTTATGTTACATCTATTTTTATATTTTTTAAAGCACACTGTTTTCTCTAAAGCTAAGATATAAGCTCTACAGGGACAGGAACTGTTTTCATTTTTATCCTTGTATTCTCACCATCCAGCACAGCACAGTGCCTGACAAAAAGCAGGCACCTAATAAATGCTTAGTGACTGATTGATCACAGGATGTAACAGTATTTGTCACTAATCATAATAGAAATGTCAGCTGTTTTGGTTGTTGTCAGTAATAATATTAGGATTAAAACTGCTCCATTCTCCCCCCTCCTCCTTCCCCAACTCCTCAAAGAAGAATCCCAGGGTCAGAAGGAGCCTTCAAGGTCATTAGGTTCAATCTGATTTTACAGGTGAGGACACTGAGACACAAAGAGAAGAAAATCTGAACTCTGGTTCTCCAACTGTAAAGCTAAAATTCCTTCTACTGTGCCACATTTTCTCTCAAGGTAAATCTCGTTCCAACAAAAAATGTAATGCTTCTAACAAGATAGAAATCTTTTGCATCTAACTTTGCATTTAACACTGATGGTCATTACTGACCATATCCTTTCAAACACAAATCAGTTAGTAATCTAAAAGTTACCAATCTGATAAGAAACAATCACAAATTTCATACTTTTGATATTGTAGATTTGTGTATCAAATTATACTCTAAATTAAAACAATTACATTAATAGAATATTTCATTTCTAAATATTAAAATCAGAGGCTTGTTGACTTGTATTAAAATAATTCACTATGCTTTCCATCAATGAATATTCATTTCAGAAAAAAAGAAAATTCAAGTAGGAAAAAAATTAATTTACTTTTAATGTTGGTCAACCATTCATAGAAACAAATGAACCAATAATTTTAAGAAAAAAAGTCACAATTATAAGCTAAGACTATGTAGGAGGAAAAAAATAAAATCCAAATCTAGTATCATACATAATTAACAGTATAGCATGGAGTTATTATGTTGTAACAAAAAAAGAAAGCTATTTTAATGATTTATGTCAGAAATAAAGTTGAGATTTTCACTGCTAACTAAAAACACACTACCTAAGGGATTCCATAACAGTCCATAAAATGTCTTTATTTTTAAAAGCTATTGCCTGCAGTATATATTTTCTCTCAAGAAACAGAAGAACATATGTAGCATCAACTCTGGAATGTGAAATCGAAAAATCCAAATAAAGCAGGTGGCATAATTTGGGGGAGGAGTGGGAAAAAGGTAGGGCCATAGGACAAGAATGATTTGAAGTTTAATGACATTACCAGGCTACCTTACAGAACTAATTCTCACTCACTGCATGACTTCAATGAAGCTCTCAGCCCTCGTGCTGATTTCGATTTACTCCAAGTAGTATTTGATGTGTTTCATCTGGTGTTTTATTCACTTCAAACTACACTTCATTTAACTGAGTTGTTATATCATTGTTTTTTATCTCTTATTTTGAAAATAAATAATTTTTGTTCACATACTAAGTTGTTACAGTAATATTGCTGAGGAAATAAAGATTTTAAAAGATATGAAAAGGCAAAAGAGAAGTCAAAAGTTTGTAAAAGAGAAGTTAAAAGATTATTGGAATAGTTTTGAGGTACACTCACCTATGGAAATAATAATTAAAACAACCACCTCAGAGTCAATAGCATTCTGCAAATTTGAAAAACTAATTTTTAATTTATTCTATTAATAAGTTTTAAACAATTTTATGGAAGAATATTCTTAATCACAAATACCTGAATTATATTCCCCTGCTTGTTCGTTATAAGGTGCTTAAAGGTCTGCATAGCACTATGCATTTTCTAATTTCTGTCTCATACAAATAATAAAGCTTAATTTTGTAAATCCTTATAGACACAATAATTACTATATATAAATAGTATATTTTAAGTATTAAGTGCCTACAAAGAATATTTCAGTTCAAAACACCACTAATATGCATATAGAAACTTATATAGCATTGCCTTGAGATAAATATGGTATCTGTGACAGAGTGTATTTACTAGTACAGCTAATAAGTATATTTACTGAGTAGTTATTTTAGAACATGCTTATTTTATTTCTCAATAAACACAGTACATGTTCCAGGCCATGTCTTTATAGATCAAGAGATAACATTTGGGTCATATGAAATATAGTATGCACCACTCAAAGATGCAATTAAAAAAAGTAAAACCAGTCTCCACCCCACCTAATGAAAGGCATATGAGTAAGAGTGACAAGGAGTGTTTAAAACAAAATACTTCAAGAGAGACTAAACACATCAAAATGTACAAGACCAATATGTTTCGGTAAAATAAAAAGTGGGAGGGGGCAGTCATTTATCAAATTATTAAAAACATGAATTCAAAACATTAGGTCTAATAGTTAACTTATGAAATTTTTATAGAACTGGTACTGATAAAGAATAAAAATTTCTTAGAAAAGTGTATATTCCACTAAATCAAGCTACTTCAAAAATATTATGCTCAGTTATACACTATTACATTAAATCATCTTTCCTGTCAGAATTCGGTACTTTGGGGAATGTGGGGGAAACAAATGATAACTTTTAAAGAGTTAGCATTACTTTTCACAAGACATAATGAAAATATACCATAAAAATTTTAATGACTACTACCTGGGTGATGTATTTCTTACAAAAAAAGTTCATTAAGAGTATAAAACAAAAATAAATCATTCGACAAATAATTTGCGTGTCAAACCAAAAATATGCAACAAATTTATAATTACATGCTCTCGTAGCATGTCACAATTTATATTTATTACATATTCAAAGGAATTCATCACTAGGCAAGGGATACAAAATTTTATATACAGAGAAACATGAGAACTTATTAATATCTCAAATACAAAAGTTCAAATTGAGAAAACTTCTTTTCAAGTAACATACATCTAAGTACTAAATCAATAATAGATATGTCATTTCAGAAATAGTTTAAATGATAATGAACTAGACATGTCAGAAATATCACATTCTGTATGCAAATAACACCAGGGTTATCGAGTCAGTGAACAAACTGTTAAAGAAAATGAATAGCTAACTAGTTGAATCACTGGGTTTCTAATGTCAACTAGTGGGGTCCTTATCTTAAAAATAAGTTCTGTCTGAAAATTAAAAACAAGAATGAAAACTAGTCCACTCTGAAATAGAAACATTTTTGGAAATTTCTTGTAAGCACACAATCAGTCAGGCACAAAAGTAATATTAAATATCAATTCTGATCCTATCAATAGGTATTATTATCCAAAAGTTCATTACTAATGGATATGCTTGAAAGATAAAAGGATGTTTTGAGGTTCTCAGAAAAAAAGATATAACTTACAAAAATTTTTCCTGTTCTGAAGTGATATTTCTTAAACTGAAATAACATAAAAACACATTTGCTCTTCAAAGGCCAAATAAGTGAAAAGGAAAATAAGCTATCTCTTTCTCATTATTACAAATTTTAATAAATAACACTTACCAACACATGGGGAGTTTCAGCAATTTTCCATAAAGAGCAATGCTAAAAGAGGGAATAAGTGGAACAGGTAAGCAGTATGTTCCTTTACTGTCCAGAGAGGTCAATCCTGCCTGGAAACCAAATATCTGAAACAAACAGAAAAGATCCAAATGTTCCAGGAGACAGTTTTAATAAGCACAGGATGAAGCACATTAGCTTCAACTTTCTGTAAAACAGCTGCACATTAAATATTTTCCAGTGCCTTATCCATCTCCCAAGTTATCAAACATTTCCTTTGACTTCACTTGACAATTTACTCAAAACAAAAATCATGAAATTTTTTATTTAGACAATAATACTTCTATCACACCCCTGAAATACTGTTTGTAAATATTTCTTTTGATCTTAGGAATTTATTATTACATATATATGTGTCACATGTTTAACCACATCAATTAATTTTAAATGTTTTCCATCTATCTACTACAATATACATATCACTCATTCTATGTCTTTGATTACATTTTACACTTCATGTTAAGTACATTAGTTATTATTAATCTAGTTTATGATTAAAGCAAATCTGAACAAAATCAGGAGGGCAACTAAAACAAAGCAATGTCTTTCATTTCTATTTCTTTTATCTAAATTGTACACAAAAGACTTTTCATGGTATAAGGTTAAAATATGGCATTTTTTTTTCACTTTTCTTTTCAATTAATTGTAAGGTTGAGCTCTTCCAACAAACTTGGTAAATTCCAAAAAGGAGGCCTTCATGTGTTTACACTTAAAACTAATAGATCACACTAAAAATATTTTAAAGCACTTAATTGGATTCCTCAAAATTAGTTTGACTTTCTCAGAGAAACAAGACAATATGACATTTTAAGTAAAACATGGCAAAGAATTAAAGCTATTATTTCTTTTCCAATTATTTCAAATAAGGTAAAAAAATCAACATTTCACAACAGAAAAATGGACACAATTACAAAATACTGATTTACTGCTTTAATATTACTTTAAAAAAGAGTATAGCCAGATCCTTATCTTTTAATATAAATATAGCAAATTTTTAATAAATATGGTCTCTTATAACCATATTACACTATTACATATTTTTAGAGAATCAGCATGTCTGAAAGATTTCTGAAATTGATAGTTCCAAATCCTTTCTTTCCAAAATCAGTATTTCAAGGAAAGAAAAACATTTCTGGAAACAATATTTCTAGAATATATTTTTAAGAAAAATGCTGGGGGGGTTTTATATCAATTATTGAGTGGGATGGGGAGCTTGGTCTTGCTAGATAACTACAGAAACAAATTCTCTTAAGAAACTAATCTTAACAAAAGTTAAAAGCATTCTTCCTCCCCATAACTCCACCCATCTACAAAAAAGTGATATTCTAAACAACCAAATTAAAAAATTTTCAGAATCTAATCTCCTCCAGAATGTTACTTCTTCACAAAATATTCACTTCTTCACAGTGCTGTATCTTAATTCAAATTTCCAATTCAATTCAGTAAATATTTATTAAGCAAAAGATGCTCCTAGGTGCAAAAATTCTCAGACCGTTCCCAAAAGAAAAAAATTCCATTAGACACCACATTATATTTACTAACACTTGTTACACACACTAAATGAGTTACTCTAAAGATCTCGATAATGAATAATGTTCACACTATAAATATTATTTTATATATCACATAACTGTTTTCTAACTATAGGAACTTTTTACCTAGGATCTCATATATACCCAACAATCCATGATTTCATGGTGTAAAATTCAATGCATTATTTCATATGATATCCCTATTTATTCATGGATTCAATAAAAAATAACTTAGGGGAGGGAATTACCTTTTCATCTCACAGACCTGCAAAAAATGATGCACGTTATTTGGACACGGCAAATATAACAATTTTTTTTTAAAATTTTTACTAATCTGTATGTTGTCTAGCAATGCTTTCACAAGGATACTGGACAACAGATCTAAGACAAAACAATTACAATTTCTGATACAAATGACCTAAGACATTTAATTTGGAATTCTATTGGACAAAATGCTCCATATAATGCCTAGGAAGAATATTTCTACCACTACTCTCAGACAAATATTTGTAAAATTGCAAAATGCTTACAAATAAATAATACATCTATAAAGATATTGTGCAAGCCAGAAGAAGATTCAAAAGCCTGATCCATCAGTATAGGGAGCTTCCAGTAACAAAAATCACTCTTCCAACACATATAAGGAACTATTCTACAATGTATAATCTTAGAGAACTGCCAGGAGACACTAATAGATTAAGTGACTATATGTACATAAGGTGAATTTTAGTGTAAGGTGTATTTTGGTATGTATAAAGTGAATTTTTCTTATTATTTCTCAGAATTCAGTTTCCCAGAATCCATGGCCATAACCACCTCCTGTTCCCAGATACTAGACATGAGTTCCCACAGTTGTGATTCAAAACATTTCCACCATAGCTCAGAATTATATAATGGTAAATAATATAAACATCTGCTGCAGCTACACAGTGAGATACAGGGACGAGGTGACATAAACTTGTGAGGCTGGCAATATGCCATCTTTGTTGGTCCATAAAACAGGTGGTCACTAGATAGCAAATGGGGAACCCTTAGGGTTGAATGCAAGAATGCTGTGTGTGTCCCTCAACCCACCCCCATTGAGGCTTGGAGGGAACCCTTAGGGTTGAGTGCATAAGCTGGAATGCTGTGCATGCCTTGATCGACTACAACAAGGTTTGGCGGGAATCTGTGTTTGCTTCAACCTGCCCCCACTGAGGCTTGAGTGGTTTAGGGGAAGCACAAGTTGTGCCTGTCTCATTGATCCCATCAAGACATAGGGGTAGTGGGCACCCTTCTCACCAGCCCCTGTGAGAAGGATGATTAGGGAATGCTGGAGGAGTTTATGCTCCCCATATCAGCAATTATCAGCAATCTTCTTCTGAGAAAACTAGACTAGAATAAAGTAAGATTATTTACCCCTTTTCTTAGTGTCTTTCTTGTCTGACCATATCAAGAGTAAACCTGAGCTAGCAGCCCTCAAGGGTGCTGCATTTATCTGTCTTACAGTGATTCACCTAGACTCACATATAAGAGCTCTGAGTCAGAGTTTGCAATCATCCTGACTGAAATTGCTCCTCTTTCACAAATCATGTTGCTTCTAATGCTGTAAAATTGTAATCCTCCCCAATCTCTTCATTAGCATAAGGTAATGGCTCAACTAACCAACACAGTTTGTGTTAAGTCAGAAATTTGCCAGCAGTTCTAACAAGACTGCAACTGTTCAATCTATAAAAAGGAAAATTAAAGGTCATCATTAAAGATCATCCCTCAATGTACTTTCATATATACAAAAATTGAACAAGCACTAAACATCTCTTTTAAACAGCAAAGATTAACAAAAAATATAGGAAAAGATTCGAAGACAAAAATTAAGTCTAGAAAAGATAAAATCACTCATTCAAGTTTTAGTAATAATTTCTCTTCTCTAAGGAAGCATCGCTCATAAAGCTTATTAAATCGATACTTCAAATGAACAACAGCTCACTATCACTTTACTTTGAAAGACAAGGCAGGATAATACAGCAGAGTGGAAAAAGAAGTCAAAAAATTTGAGTTCAAGTTCTAGCAATAACTCATTGCAGCTATGTGACCTTGTACAACTTACTTCACTAAATCTGTACATGTACTTGTGTGCGTATATGTGTGAGAGAGACAGAGAAACAGAGAGAAAGAGAAAGAAAAAGAAATACTGCTTATAAACTGTACCCTATAAAATCTTATGGAAATGTAACTTCCCACCAGCAGAGATCTGAATAAGCCATCACAAACTGAAGAAAATCTAGTAAGGAAAGGTCATTATAAAGATAATTTATAAATTATAAAGATTATAAAGATAATAAAGATAAATTTTTCTATTTACTGAACAAATATCACATGTATTAATCAGTTGTGCTGACTTTCCTTTTTTTCTAAAAAATAATACTACTTGTTATATGGGATGGCTGTTGGAGGAGCACAATAGGAAAGATATGTGGGATATCATAGTGATGTAAAAAAAAATTAATAAAAATATTTTATTTTAAGCTTTTTGAAAACAAAAAAATTCTCCATATGAGAAATGAGTGAAATTGACAGAGAAGTAAGCAAAAAGGTAGTTGAAATAATTTTACAGAAAGCAAATCATTTTAAGTCTATCAAGAAAGCATCTGCGGTCATCAGAATAACAAGGAAAACATAGGACAATACTGTAAACAAGGGTACGTTCCAAAAAGAGAAGCACAAGATTGGTTAAACTGTATACAGTATAAAATGTATTAATGGCAAGTGTAGCATAAACAATGAGAACAGAGATAATTCCACAGAACATGATGAAAAAGTTGAGATAGTGAAATGACCCTGGAAGATCATTCCTCCCTCTAAGTCTTCTTAGCCTGGAAGATCTCTCTGACCCCTGTAACCTCTTCCTCTGACTGGTCAGTTCTTCCCAGAACCTCCATTTTGAACAGAGTCTGCAATCTGTCCATGTTTACTCCTTCATTCCTTTCTAGACATCCTTCTCTAGCATATTTCCTACAAGGGTATTTCCTCCCACTCACCCCTGCCCAAAACATTAAAGCTTCCTTTTAAGTTCTTTCTTCCTCCACTGTAATGTAGGCACCTTGAAAGAAGAGACTGCTTTTATTTTGTATTTATATTTGTATTCCCAGAGCTTAGCATGATGTCTGACATATAGTAGATGCTGTATATATAATCGCTAATTCCCCTCCTCCTCTTCCCTATTCAACAACTTATGCTACATACTACCAAGATACCAAAGCGTTCTTACAGTGTAGGACCATGGACCAAATTCTAATGTCTCCCTATTGTCTCTATGGTCAAATACAAACTCTTATCTAACTTTTAAAGTCTCTCACAACCTGATCTCAAAGTACCACTGCAACCTTAGTTCCTCCCTTCCTGTACTCTGTAGTCTAGTCAAACTGGTCTGCTTTTTCACACATGGAACTCCAAGTCTTATCTCTGTTGCCTGGTTCTGGATGCCTCAATGCCAGGAATATATTCACACCTCACTTCTACCTCTTAAAATTCCATGATACCTTCAAAACTGGTCTCTTTGACCCTTGAGGGCAAAATCAGGAGCCATGAATAGAAGTTCCAAAGATGCAGAATTAGGCTGGATGTCACGCAAAACTTACTGTATATGACTAGAAAAACCTCCTAACAATAAGAACTATAGAAAACATGGACTAAGCCAGCTTAAAGATAGGGAGTTCACAGGAGATTTTAAAGCAGAGGATTTTTGACCACTTTTCAGTGATGTTGCAGCAATGAATCATAATTTAGGTATGGGGTAGACTAGCAGGCTTCTGAGATCCTTTCCAACTACAAAATCCTATGATGAGTTTAAAACAAAAAAGGAGTAAGACTTCTCTAAGGACAAAATAATACTTGCTAAACTTAACCTTTATTTAAATCTACTGAGTTTTCTACAGGCATCTGTTATATCATCATCATATCTGTATCTCAAAGCAAAAAAGTGAAATATAGTTGGCTATCATAAACTTCCCAGTAATCACCGGTTCAAAAAGTAGTAAGTTGGGAGTATAAAACTTCTTTCTCCTCTTAATGATGGCCAAAAATGTTCAAATTCACAAAACCCACTTTCTACTCCTTTCTACTTTTCACACAGTTGTACATATTTCAACATTAATCATTTCTTGCTAACTTTCACAGAATTTTAGAGTTGAAAAGGCCATAAGTAGCCCATTGCACTCAGACATTCTGCTTCTGTTTGAAAATTTCAATGAGAGATAATCCCATACCTAGAGTCCTTCCATTCATGAAAAATCAAAACAAACAAACAAAAAATGAAGCAATCCCTGTCCTCATGTATATTTCACAGCCCTATGTTGGGAAGGAAGACCTATGTGGCAAGTACCAATAGTAAAAAGCAAGATAAAAGACATTCCACAAAATATAGAGTGACAAGGAGATATGTATGGTTTGTGAAGGGTCATGAAAATAACAGGTGAAACATTAGCACAACATTAAGAACCACTGACTCTGCAGACAGGCAAGAAGAAAAGGTCAAAGTGGCTCTGATGGTGTAACGTTAATAAGATTTACTAATGAAAGATTTTCCCCTCACATTAATAGGCCTCAGGGGAAGCCCATTAAGGGAAGCTTATTTTAGGAGAGGCTTGTTTTGTAGGAAGGCCCACACCTTTTGTTAATTAATGAGGAACTGGGTCACTAGGGTCTTCATGCCTTCCCTCTGGCTCTGAAAAGTGTATATGTACTGAGGTGAGGTTTTGCTTTTAGCTATGTATGTATGTAATGGTCAGACAGTTGGATCTCTCTTTTGATCCATGATGTATGTATTGCTTATGAACAAACAGTTAGAAGCCCTGTCTGTTGGTCTTTATTTCTCTTCTTAAAAACAATTGTTGACCTCTCAAAAGTTGCTTTCCTCTTAGAAAAGCAGATTTAAGAACCTGTGCCAATAGGCCATCCTGGATGTGTCAGGGTGCTTGCTCTACAGATGGTTGCAGGCAAATCCATTATAATTAACAAAAATCACAGTTGCTATACACAAAATCTAGCACAGATAACTATTAACAAATACAAAAACTTATTATTACTTGTATATGGCCAATTAAAAGTTAAGTTTTCATAAATGTTATATGTTTACATCCAATAAAAAATACAAATCTATTCATGATACAATTGCTTATGGAGGCAGTGAGAGTATGACCCTTACTCAGTACTTTCTTTGTAGCACATGATTAAGGGATGAATTATAACACATTTTAATAATTACTAGTCTACAGTAGTAACTTATTAATGTAGTGCTTTCAACTTTCTGAAGCACTTTCTGTAAAACTCTGGTGTAGGCAGCACAAATATTATCATCCGTTACAAGGAAACAGGCACTTAGAGGCTGACTTACAAATAATTTCATAACCAATTAATAAACGTTTGTTTAGTGCTTACTCTGTGCTATATACTAGATACTGAGGACATAAATACCAAGATCCAGGAAGTGTCTGAGAATGGAGTTCTCCTAACTCCAGTGCAATGTTCTGTTCATTCTACCTTGTTTATTCTGGCCTCTCATGTGAGCTTTAAGAGAACAGGGGCAATGCCCCATCAGTAGGACCTCTCACAGAGCTCTGCACACAGTGGCAGGAGCTTGAGAATGCTTAAAAATGAATGAGCCCATGGACTCAATGATTTGATCATGATCAAATCTGAATTTGACTCAAAAAGGAACTTTACCATAATCAAATGAAATAATAATTTTACTAGTACTTAGCACAATGCTTGGTATAAAAAATGATATAAATGTTAGTTTTTATGATTATCCTGGTCATGATGTTTCATAGGATTTTGTAGTTGGAAAGGATCTCAGAATAGTCTAACCCATACCTAAATTATGATTCATTGCTACAACATCACTGAAAAGTGGTTAGGAATCCTCTGCTTTAAAATCTCCTGTGAACTCACTATCTTCAAGCTGATTTAGTCCATGATTCAAATTGTTAGGAAGTTTTTCTTATATGAGGAGGAAGTAAGGTTGGTGACTTTGCAAAGCCCTCCCTTAACTCTAATTCATTCGCAAGTCAAGGAATCACCTCCTTAATGTCATGGTTCCTTTCGAGTACAAAGGACAAACAACAATCTTTGAGTGATACAAGCTGCCCCTCTAAGAACCCAACCCACCAGTTTCAGCTGAGCAACACAGCTCTTCCCTTTCCTTTCCCCTCCCCTCCCCTCTTTTCTCTCTCTCTCTCTCTCTCTCTCTCTTTCTCTCTCTCTCTCTCTCCCCCCCCCCCCCTCTCTCTAAGGCATAATACCCTTACCTGCAGATACTCTGCAAAAAAGAACATCAATTTTGATCACTGAAACCTCCCATGATATCTTGAGGTTTATAGGCTAGACTTCTTTCTTTCTTAAGGATTAGCCTTAAACTCAAATCACTCTGGCTCTTATTGATTGGGCAACAATAAGTCCTAGCCCAAGCCCCATTTGGTCATTGTTTGGGCCCTCATGGGTCAGAATTAATGTATGTAAATAGCCATCGTTTGTTTTTTGGCCAGAAAACTGAGGGTCTTCCCTCCCCACACTAATTGCTTTTTTTTTTCTAAACTAGGAAAAAGAGGCCATTCTTTGCCTCATTTCTTACCTAGCCTTAATCACTGAGTGATAACTGCCTCAGTCAAACTGAGTCCTGGGCAAGACCTTAGCTTCTTAAAAAGGCCAAAATCTCCCACTACAAGCAGGACCACTACAGTAGTCCTGATCTCTTTGTTGTCACTGGGCTCAGATAGCCCCTGAGGAGAAAGTGACACTGGTGACTATGCACAACCCTCCTCACTGAAATTCAACTCATCTGCAGGTCATGGCATCACCTTCCTGATGTCATGTTCCTCTTTGAGAACAAAGGAAAAACAACAATCTTTATCATAATTAAAAATAAATGACTAGTATCTCTATGGACACAGAAAAGCACAGTATCTACATATAAATGAACATAAAGTCTGAACTACATCCATCAGGAAGGGATAATAAAGATGATGATGATGTTGATGACAACAACGATGAGAGGCAACAATAATACAGTAACTGCTAGCATGTATATAGTGTTTTAAAGTTTTTAAAACACTTCACAAATACCACTCATTTTATCCTCCAAGGACCTTGGGTGGTGGAGGTTACACTTCTTCCCAATTAATGGAAAAGGGCAGACAGGCATACATAGGTTAAATGACTTCCCCCAAATCACACAACTAGTGTTAGGCCATATTTGAATTCAAGTCTTTCTAATTCCATGCCCATTGTTCTCTCCTAGCTATTTCTGTCAATGGTACAGACATTATTTGTAGTCAGCCATGTTCAAAACCCCAGTCACCCTTGATCCCTCCCTTCATTCCACATATCCAATAAATTGTGAACTCTGGTGATTTCACTCTGCAAAATATGTCTCACAATCTTTCTCTCAGCTCATTTCAAATCTACCACCCTAGTACTTGGCCCTGGATGGAAAGATCCTTTGAGGAAGGAAGGGAGAAAGAGGGAAGGGGAAGAGGGGGTGGGGGACAGAGAAGAGAAACAGGAAGAGGGACAGACAGAGACTAGGAGTAGGGAAAGAGGGAGGGAAGGAAAGAGTCATGTAGGGAGAGTTGGAACATTCAGGTGTGAGCTGATCCAACCATTCTGGAGAGCAATGTGGAACTATGCCCAAAAGGCTACAAAAATGTGCCTACCCTTTAACCCAGTAATATCACTTCTAGGGCTGTATTTCAAAGAGATAATAAAAATGAGAAAAGGTCCCAAATGCACAAAAATATTTATAGCAGTTCTTTTTGTGGTGGCCAAGAACTTGAAATTGAAGGAATGCCCATCAATTGGGGAATGGTTAGACAAGTTGTAGTATATGAATGTAATGGAATACTATTATGCTATAAGAAATGACGAACAGACTTCAGAAAAACCGGGAAAGACTTACATGAACTGATGCTGAGTGAAATGAGCAGAACCAAGAGAACACTACACACAGTAATACCCACAGCGTGCAAGGACTGTTTCTGATAGACTAAGCCCTTTACAGAAATGCAAGGACTTAAAACATTCTCAAAGGACTCTTGAGGCAAAATGCCATCCACATCCAGAGAAAGAACTATAGAACTGGAACACAGAATGAAGCAGACAATTTTCTCTTCGTGTTATGTTTTGTTTTGGTGTGGTTTTTCTCGTGATTTTGCCCATTCTTTTTAATTCTTCTATGCAACATGATTACTGTGAAAATGTTTTTAATAAGAATGTACGTGTAGAACCATGTAATATTGCAAGCTGTCTCAGGGAGGGAAGGGGGATGGAGGGGAAAAAATTTAAGACTTATGGAAGTGATGGTTAAAAATTGAAAATAAATAAATTTATTAAATGTTTTTTAAAAAGTCATGTAAATTCAGAGGCCAAGAAGGAGCAATTATAAGAAAATGCAAGAAAAAAGACAGTCCACATCCAATAGAATAAAAATACACATTAAAAGGAGCTAAAAAGTCAAAGGATATGAGGTTAGGCAGGGAGGGTAACTGGGTGGGCATTTCCTCAAATGGAGGTTCCAGGCAAGAATTAATCAATGAAAAGAGAGGGCCACAAGGGGCAGATGTATTTCTACGGTAAAAAGGCAGCTGGAAAAGAGTTGACAAGCCTAATAAATAAAGAGCACTAAGCACTTCAAAAAAACTCATTCCTTTCTGCCTTCCCTTAACCCCTTCCAAAAAGATTGTTAACCATCAGCATCATCACACCTTTTTACAGGGGGAGGGGTGGGAGATTGCAATGATTTAGACCATTCAAACTGCACAGTTCATATTCCATAGAATAACAAGTTCTCTTCTGCAGAGCACGTGTCACTGTAACATCATTAATCCATATATACCCGGAAAGACCAAGCCTAGAATTGTCTTTATAATGGCTTATTTTCATTGTACCAATTTATAAACTTTTTAAAAGTTTAAAGCACCAAGATATATAAAGTGAACCAATAAAGACATGTTATCTATTTGTGTAGCCTCCTAATCTCTCAGTAATTTACCTGAAGTTTAGAGCTTCCAAGTAGTTTTTCTTCAATTTACTGTTTGTTTTTACAGTTTCCTCTTCACATAAAACTGGTATTTCCTTAGGTATACACTGTCTCTGCTTAGACTATACATCTGTGTTTGCTTAGCAAATAAACTCAAGTGTTGAGCAATAAATGTATCTTTTTATGCACCTGCACTGGGATTGATTACTTGTAATATAAAATGATTGTAACAGGGAAAAGATTGGCCAACAGTGACCACCCCCAATAACACTTCTTTTACAACCTGACTTAAAAGGATTACAGAAAGATTATCCCTTTGCCTTAAGAAATTAACATCCACTAAATGAGGGGAGAGGTGGCTGAAAAGTAAATCCACTGGTCCTTGAATAAAAAGCCTGAGCTTGACCTATAGTTTTTGACTGAAGGAGTTCACACAAACAAATTACATAGTCTATATTGAAGGACTATTCTGTACTTATAAATAGTGTTACCAAAGAATAGTAAAATATTAGAGTTCACATTTCTTACCTTAAGGTAGCAGTGTGCATAGCAGTTATGAAGTAGGTTGTCAGAAGGCTGGCTAAGGCTACTGACTGTGTGTACCAACTGTTCAGCATACATAGGCATAGAATGTTCCAAATTAATTTTATCGACAAGTATCTGAATAGAAGGCAAAGGTCGTAATGGCTGAAAGTTTGTCACATTCATGAAGCTACTGGAGTTCTAAAAAAAAAAATGCGTATACAGTTCAATTTGTTTTCAGAACGATAGTAACTAGTCAGTCAATAAACATTAAATGCCTACGATGTGCCAGGTACTGTGTTAAGCGCTGGGAATATTTTTTAAGAAAACAAAAGGTAAAATATGGTCCCTGCCTTCAAGGAGCTCACAATCTAATTTTCATAAATCAATGTATCAAAGAAAAGATTCAGATGGCTTCAATATACAGCAGTATCAAATTAATAAAGAATTAAATCAAGGCAATGTGGTATAGTCAAAAGCACACTGGCCTTAAAATCAGATGATCTGGGTTTTAGTTCTGGCTCTTCTTTTGTTATTGAGTTGCTCTCAGTCAAATCTGATTCTTTATGACCCCATTTTGGGGTTTTCTTGGACAAAGATACTAGAGTGGTTGCCATTTCCTTCTCCAGTTAATTTTATAGATGAAGAAACTGAAACAAGCAGGGTTAAGTGACTTGCCCAGGGTCACACAGCTAGGAAGGATCTGAGGATACATTTGAACTCAGGAAGATGATGAGTCTTTCTGACTCCAGACAAGGTACTCTATCCACTGCAACACTTAGTTGCCCCCAGCTCTGCTACTGTATCTCAAAATGGTGGTAGAAGTGGTAAAATTTTATTTTTATCCTCACTTTAGAGATGAGGAAATTAAGACTCAGGGCAGTTAAGTAACTTGCCTTTAGCCTCTGCAACTATATATCAAAAATTAAGTCACTCACTTTCCCTGAGTCTTGATTTTGATTTCCTCATTTTTAAAATTAGGATAATATTACATTCTATCACCTCTTAAAGGGTGTAGAAATTCCTTTATATAGTGTGGAACACTATATTAGAACCATTATAGAAGAAGCATAGCCTTTGGTCAGTACAACAGTGTGCTTTAGAGTGAAGGAGTCAAACTCATTCTAACAGCCCTACTGAGTACATCCTGAAACAGAATGGGGAAATGTTTAACAAAATAAAAATATAATACAATAGAGATTATATTAATTTGCAGCTTTCTAAGTTAATATGTTGACAGGGATCCTTTCCATTTGAGTTTGACAACATTGCTTTAGAGGACTCCAAGTCACTAGAAATTGATCTCAAGAAGTACAAACTATCAGTGAGTTCTCTAGAATACTTGAGAAATACTTGAATCAATCTGACCATTTCCAAAGAAATAGCTCATCTTGAGCCTTCACACAACTCAGTTTTCCGGAATGGTTCTGGTTGCCTGTAGAAGCTACTGGGCAGCCCTCTCAGGATCTGAAAGCCATGAGGGTGGAAAATGATAACACAAAACACTATGAAAAACACAACAGGAAATCTAACAAACCCTGACCAACAATTCAGTGAGGACTGATTCACCAAGGACAGCAATTTGAATGCGGCTAAATACTAAAATTACTCTAAGTGATGGCAACACCGACAATTACAATAATTATGTAAATTCAAATGAAACCTTATCATTTCATATTGCAACAAAAGATCCGGGCAGCCATTTTCATGAATGTTTCTATAAATTTGTGAAGAAATAAATGAATTAAGGAATATTGGTAACTTTGCCCAGAAATTTGTCCCACTATACCCTCTTGAGCAATAACCAAGTAGGCCAGAAAACTTGAGATATCCAAAGATTTAATAATCTACTCTAGGAGCTCCAGGACTGGATCTTCCACCCATGCTAAGTGTTTAAATTAACCTTAAAGAGATCCTGCTCAGTAAAGATATACAAACTGATTACATATTTAGTTTCACATCAATAACTGAAGAGATTGAAAAGAGAAAACTAATCAACAAGGAGGGAAGATGAATGAATTGAAAGAAAAGAAAGCTCCTCACTAGCAAAAGAAGACACTAGAAAAAGTACTGTGCTTATTTTAGACACATTCAAAAACTTTTCCCCACAGAAAAAAAGCTCATGACTGTGAACACTTTGTTATACTAGGGCCCCTTCTCTGACCAAAAATAGTCTACTGATATGGTTGAGAAATTTCCATATGGTTATCTACAATGTGAAAACAATTTTTGCCTCTCTTCTTCTCCTGATGGAAATAACTGAAAATCTAGAAAGATCTCTGAGGATGGAAAGTGAGACAGGACCAAACTATGACAGCTGATTTACAAGTGTAAAGCAGAGAGGGGAAGACCCTCCAGAGGTCCAGGATTTTAAAGATTATTTTAGAATGGTATGAAATTCAAATATAAATGTGTTTGTGTGTGTATGTGTGTGTGTGTGTGTCTTTCTGTCTATCCATGGTGCATTTAAATGTTCAAGTCTTTATAGGGAAAGATACCAAATTCGTTGCAAACAGTGAAACAGTACAATATACAAAGATACTTTAGTCTTCTCTTTAACTCTTTGATCTCTTTAATTTTCACCAAAATTTTCTGAAAATTATTATTTATCCAATGATATGACACCCAATAAGTATTTCCAGAATAGTAGATATAAGAGAGCACACAATGTATTAGAAATACTGATATGACTGTATTAGTTCATAATTCCTATCATACTGTTTGGCAATTTCTCGTGTAAAAAAATCACAACTGTATTAGTAATTATTAAAGGACTTATGGAGATATTTAGTTAAAATGTTATACCCCTAATAAGCATAAAATGTTACATTTAAAATATAAAACAAATATCATACATACAGGAAAACATAAGTTATAAACATTGTCATACCTTTTCACCCATAATAACAGGAATCAAATGACCTATTAAATTGAATTCAGCCATGAAAACTGTAACAGTACACTTAAGAATGGTAACACAAGTGAGTCGAGTAGGAATATATTCCTCCAGAGATGCTACTTCTTCAGTGTTTGGTATGGTTCTATTTTCATCCACAACATCTGTAATAAAATATGATGAAAATTCAGCCAGGAAAACAAAATAGAAGGGGGGAAATTCCCTTAATTATATTCTTACAAAAGAGACTAAATTTTTTCTTTAATTGTAGCAGTATTTTATATTTCTAAATATTTTCACAGAACCTACTCACACATAGTATCCATCAAGACCTAAAACTGACCTTTTAACAAATATTAATTACATACTAAAAGTGAGACTACTTAGATCCAGACTAATTTTCACTAAGCTGAATTCATTTTTTTTATATTAAGGTTTTACACTCTCATTCTTCACTAACCAGGCTCCTTTCAAGCCACCTACAAACAAGACCAAGTCTTCCATATCTTTAATAAATGTTTTTTTAAATCGCTTAACTCTACCACATTCCCTTCTCATTTCATCCTTTCTCTGCCAAACTATTGGAAAAGTTTCCTCTCCCCTGTGTCTTCACTTTCTGTTCTCTTGCTTATTTCTTGACCCTGAGTAATATGGTTTCCAACCACTGAAACCACACTCTTCGAAGTTACAGTAATATATATACATATATATATATATATATCTCAGTTTACAAATCTGATGGCCTTTTCTCTACCCTCATCAATCTTGAGAGAGCAGCTAGCTGGTGCAGTGGACAGTGCTGGGCCTGGAGTCAGGAAAACTCATCTTCCTGAGTTTAAATTTGGCCCCAAACACTTACTATCTGTGTGACCTTGGACAGATCACAACTCTATTTACCTTAGTTTCCTCATTTGTAAAATGAGCTACAGAAGGAAATGACAAACTACTCCAGTATCTTTGCCAAGAAAATCCCAAATGAGATCGTGAAAAGTCAGACTTAACTGAAAAGGATTCAATAATAGTAACATCCTTCTTGCACTCTGCTCAACACAAAACACTACTAAATACCCTCTCCTCCCAAATTCACTCATCCCTGGGTTTCCATGACACTGTTCTCTTGTAATTCTTCACCTACCTGTCTAACCACTCTTTGCTATGGACAATCGTATGTATAGTTCCAGCCCTAATCTATCTTCTAAACTTCAGTTCCACGTAACCAACCACTTATTAGATATTCCAAACTGGATGTCCCAAAGGCATCTCATACTCAATATGTCCAGAATGGACAGAATTCATTATCATCCTCCTCCACATCTACATATTCTCTAAACTACCCTACTTGCTGAGAACACCACCAACCTTTAAATCAGGTTTGCAACTGCAACACAATCATCAACTCACCACTCTTGCTCACCTCACATATTTAATCAGATAGTAAATTTCTATCATTTCCATATCCATTATATCTCTTTTCTCCCTACATACCAGATGAGATCACATTCTCATCATTTGCAAAGACTATTGCAATAGCTTCCTAACTGACCTCCATGTCTGCTGTCTCTCCCCACTCAACTCCATCCTCCATAAGAGTACTTCTCTTTAACTCCAAGTCTGACCATGTCATCACCTCTAATCAATAAACTCTAGTGGCTCAATATTACCTGTAGAAACAAATACCACCTTATTTGTTTGACACACAAAACTTTCCAACATGGCTGCACTGAATTTTGGCAGCTTTCAATACATTCTGTGGTATCCTCATCCAAGTTATGCTGCATTTTATCACACATGGCACTCCGATGCAGAGTACTGTGAGGTTCCAATGAGATAACGGATACAAAGTACTCTGTAAACCCTAAGGTACAATATAAATATGAGTTACTGTTGTTACCTAAATTACTGTCATTATTACTGTTAGCCAATAACCACCAAGTCTCTATTCAGGTGATGACTCCATTCCTTCAACTTTCCACTACACTCTTTCTGAGCTGAAACAATACTTATAGAGCAATAACACAGGAGTGTACATTCAACAACAAGGGTATTCAAAGTGGAAAAAAAACTATGCACACACATGTTTTTAAGTTTAATCGGAAATCATTAACCCTTTTTAAAAGGTGTTTAAGCCTTGATTTGTAGCAATTGTCAATTTCTGAGGTGCAAATGCTCACATTGAAAATTTAATCACTCTCACAAGCACAATAAGACTTGACTCCAGAACATCAGCATTCCTATGTACCAAATCTATGCAGTCCTTCATGCCTGGAATGCTCTCTTCCATAACTACACTACAATCCCTGATTCTCCTTCAAGATTAAACTCAAGATATTTTGCATGAGATATTTTATGGTTCCCTTCAATTAATTATGTTGTATTTTGTACATACATAAATGCATGTTGTCTCCCCTATTAGAATGTAAACTCCAAACATTTTTTTCTTTATATTTCCAGCACCTTGAAGAATGCCTAGCACACAGAGGACAATTAATGAATGCTTGTCAATCAGTTAACTTAGACTTCTTCTGTCTAAGAGTGGGATATCTGGGTCAAAGGTTATAGAATTTTTAGTCATTATTAAGAATAAATTCAAATTTTTTTCCAGGACAGTAGTACCAATTCAATGATCACCAACAGTGTATTAATATATCTTTCTAACATAGATCTAATACTGACTTCCCATCTTATCATCTGAAAATTTGCTGTATCTGACTTTAATTTATATTTCTTTCATTATTAATAACTTAGCACAATCTTTTCATATGCTTAAGTTTGAGATCTTTTTTTTGAGAAGTGTTTCTTCCTATCTTTTGACCATTTTTGAAATGACACCTGTACAGCTGCTATGTCAGTACCGAAGTAGCAGCTAACTTACAAGTGGGCCAATATCTGGTTCTGAAGGTGGAGATGGAAGTTTATACTGTGGAGGAAAGGGTCACAGTAGGAAATTATTGGGGAATAAGAGTAGATATAGTTGTGGTGAAGGTAAATTTCATGACTTTGGGGTCACAGTTGCCCATTTTGGAGAACACTGATTTGGAGAGCAACTATACTAACATTAAAGTGAATCCAGGATAAGTACAAAAAAAAAAAACAACAACAACAAAATTGAAGTGATTCTTCTAGGGAGCAAAAACAATGAGGGGACTTGGAAAAGGCAACTTAGAGGAAGTGGCACTTGAACTAAAACTTGAAATAAACTAGAGGTTCAAAGATGTAGAGGTGAGAAGCATTTGAAGAATGATAAAATTGGAACCAGCATGTGCAGAGGTGGGAACTGGAATCACTGAAGAGAAGAAAAACGTGTTTTATTGTTTTGAATGATGCTATGCATTCTGCTCCCACACAACACCATGCAGGAACAAATACTGGGTTTATTCTACCCAAATATTACATTGTACCCACATTGACAAATTATCCATGATCTTGTTATCCTGTAGAAGGTGAATGTAAATTATCATACCTTAACAACATCACAGTGATCATAGGTTCAAACTATTAAATAGTTGCTTTGCCTTATCTCTCACTAGAAATAAATTTAGGGGGTGGAGCCAAAATGGAGGAGTAACATCATGGACTTTCTAGAGTGCTGCTCCCAAGCCCAGTCAAATATCCATAAAAAATGGCTCTAAGGAAATTCTGGAGCTGCAGAACCCACAGAATGATGGAGAGAAGCAAAGTTCCAGCCCAAGACAGCCTGGAAGGTCACCAGGAAGTGTCTATTATGCCACACAGAGGGGAGTCCAACGTGGGCTGCAGAGGCACAGAAGGGACCTGAGCACGCCTTGGGGGTGTATGAATTATCTCCATTTAAACCTTTGTCCCATACCTTCAAAGCAAATATTACTCCTAAGAATAAAGATCATTCCCCATTTAAAAAGGCACAGTATATGAACAAATTATTTAGGGGGAAAGTGCAGTATCAGAGAAAGAGGGAAAATGCATTTAAAAATTAATTCAATTGGCAACTGAATGAATATCAAATTGACAACTTACCTTGTTTTACCCTACTGTAAGGTTCATATTCATGTTCCAAGGCACAAGCAATCATTTTCAAAATTCTGTGTACGGCACTGCTATCCAAACGCAGATCAAGAGGACCTACAACAAGACTTTTCGTGGACTTCTCCTGAATATTCCCCAAATCTTCACTTTTTGCTGAAGGAAGGTCTTGTTGACTTCCAGGTGCTAGTTAAATACACATATATATTTCATAATTAACATGTTAATTACATTTTAGGTACAAATTTTAACATTTCTTAATTCTCATGATCAAAGGTCTGTTAGAACACCATTTGGAATAATTTAATGCCACATTTCAATCTTTATTTTTATCAAGTAAATTCATTAATGTGAATGGCAACAAACTGATATCTCTCAAAACAAAGGTTCTTCCCAATAAACTATACAAAATAAGGATATGGAAGTGAAGCTTCTTCGCACTAAATTTCCCAGCATTATCTAAAAAATATAAACTCTACTAAACCCAAGTTTTACATCTGTATCTAAAGGTACGCACAGAAATACAATTATACAATTTCAAAATGATGAAGTAACACTTCAATGTCATTTCCATGAGTTCAACAGTCATATGTCTACAGACAGATTCAAAATACTTACTTTCAACAAGATCATCTAGTACAATAAAAATGGCAGGATGGTGTCTTCAAACCATAAACCAGTGAATGACTAATTCTTAGCAAAACTCTAGAAAGTATCATTAAAGAAATATCCAATGAACATCAATTAAGCACCTACTATATGCCAAGCATTATGCTAGGATACAAAGCTTACAATCTATACAGGAAAAGACCAAACACAAAAAGTTGAGAAGGGAGGGAGGAAGGGATGGGAAAAGAAAGAGGAGAAGGTATCTGAGTCAATCAGAGAAGTCCTAAAGTAGTACAGCAAGGTGAAAACTGAGGAGACATCTGAGCTGAGATCTCTCCTTAAATGGAAGTTTAGAGTTTATGGCCTCACCCTCCAATCAGAGGGGATTGCTACTTTTAAGTAGCAATCACGTAGATTACCAAAGCTGGTGAGATCTTACAGAAATAATGACAAGAGACAATTTGTAAACACTTGAAAAATAAAACAATGATCACTAAGTCAGGGTGGTTTCATTAAGAACAAGTCATTTCAGATTAGTTTCACTTCTTTCAGGTAAATTCTATATATGCATTCTACCTAGATTTCAACAAAGAATTAGATTAAGTTTCTTATGGGATTCTTGTGAAAAGGAAAAAAAAAAAAAAAAAAACTTCCAGACCTTGAACACAATTAGATAAATCTACAGGGAAAACATTAAGGTCAGAGGGAAATAGGGCCTGCCTCCATATCTAATAGTTCAGGCATCTATAAATAAATACTGAAAACAAAGAAAAATGATCCAACACATCATGAGATAGAAAATCCTTTGGATTTTGAGAACATGGAACCACAATATGCTGAATTATGAGAGCAGAATTTATAACCAGCAGAGCAAAAATAAAGAGCAGAATAGGAAAACTGGAATACGCAATGGCAAGTTTCTCCAAAAAAAAAAAAAAAACAAAAGCAAGAACATTAGAGTAGAAAGGTAAACATACATAAATAAATAAAGGCCAATCTAGAGGACGGGAAGCAAAAAACACCCAATAATATTAAAAATAAATATGCTCACTTTTTTGGTTGCTAAGAATTAGAAATCAAAGGGATACCCACAATTGGGTTGCGGCTAAACAAGCTGTGGTATATGACTGTAACAGAATATTATTGTGGTATAACAAATGAAAAGCAAGATGATTTCAGAAAAAAAAACTTATATGAACTGGTGCATAATGAAGTGAACAGAACAAGGAGAACACTTCACACAGTGAAAGCAATATTGTTTGATGAAGAACTGTGAATGACAGCTATTCTCAGCAATACGATGGTCTAAGACAATCCCAAAGGACTAATGAAGCATACTACCTCCAGAGAAAGAACTGATATTGAATGAATACAGACTGAAACATGCTATTTTCCTCATTCTTGCTTTCATTTTCTTTTTCTTTTGAGTCATCTTGTACAAAATGACTAATACAGAAACATTTTACAAAACTGCATATATATAACCTATGTTTGATTGCTTATCATCTCAGGGAGGGAAAGAAGGAGGGATAGAATTTGGAATTCAAAACTTTAAGCAAAAATGTTAGGAAGCAAAAAAAAAAAAGCAAATATGCTCACTATGCAAACAAAATACACTGATCTCAAAGGCAGGATTCAGAGCCAAGGTAAGGAATATTATAGATCCCCAAAGGAACATGACAAGACAAAAAAAACTGAACACCATAAAGCCCAATAATACAAAAGAACTACCCAGAACTTCTAAACACAGAAAATTAAATTCCAATTGAAGAATTCATAGATTGCCTCCTCCCCCCCAAAAAAATCTAAGGCTACAACCTCAACACTCATAGTAGTTAAATTTGACAATTTAACTCTGAAACAGTAAGTTCTGCAAGTGATCAAGAAAAAGACCATCAAATACAAAGAAAAGGAAATTTAAATTACATTTGCTGACAACAAAAAGTCACAAAGGATAGCTAACACCATGGATAAGAGAGACAGGATTAAAAAACATTTCAATAGATTAAACTACAGGGACTGATTACAGTGAGATTTTTTAATCTAGTAAGAACTTTTAACCTAATATGAAGTCTAATATTATACTAAGAAAGTTAGTAAGATGAATATAAAGTCTTATACTTATGTTCAAAACCAACATTTTCACAAAGACAAGATCAGGTAGGCAAGACTAAAAGACAGTTTATCTGAGGATTAATGTAAGTCAAGAAATGTAATAGAGTAATCAAGGAGGCAAATGGTGTGCAGTCTCCAGGACTAAGGTGATATTACAGCTAAACTGCGCTCTGATCACACCAACCTGGAGAATTCAGGTATGCATACACTTTAAAAAGAATAAGAACAAGACTGAATGCATCCAGAACAGGGAGATTAAGACTGTGAGGTGGCTCGATATAATCAATATGAGTACGAATTAAAGAAAGAGCAAATATTTAGCACAGAAAAAAACTGGGGGAAGGAATTAGGATAGCTAAGTATTTCAAGGGCTATCACACAGAAAAGGGATTGGATTTGTTCTCCTTGACCCCAGAAGGCAGAACTAGGAGCAAACATATAGCACCTTAAAACAAATTCTGGAAAGTCAGAATCAACCAAAAGACAGGGGAAAACAATTTTCCAGCCCAAACCATCAGCCCAACCTTGAAGTTGCAAGGGGTTAAGTTTATTCTTGAAGTAGAGAAATATTTTCTACCAATAACAGCTATCATAAAATAGAACTGGCTCCTTTAGCAAATGATGGGCACCCCCTTAACCACATATTTTAATACTAATTTTTTAAATTTTCAGTTCCAAATTCTCTACTTCCCTTCAACTCTTTCCCCCATACTGAGAAACTAAGCAATGTGATATCCATTATATATATATATATATATATATATATATATATATATATATATATATAATGTGTGTGTGTGTGTGTGTGATGTAAAACATATTTCCATATTAGTCATGTTGCAGGAAAAAAAAGAAAAATGTTTAAAATGAAAAACATATTCTTCAATCCACTCAAAGTTCATCAGTTCTCCTTCTTGATACAGGCAGTATTTTTCATCATGGAATTGTTGTGCATCACTGTATTGATCACAGTAGCTTTCACAGGTGATCGTCATTACAATATGGCTACTGTATACAATGTTCTCCTGGTGGCTTTTCAAATATAGGGACAGCCTTTAAAGTCCCTTTATCTGCTGATATTCTGTGATTCTTCAGAATGATTCCTTTGACTTCAAATAATACAATTAGGAAAATCGGTGAGGACTCTCAGTCATGTATACCTCAACCTAGATGTCATACAAGTACTTCAAAAGCAAGATGTCCAAAATGAATTTACCATCTTCTCAACCTAAAACCTGTCTCTCCTCAAAATGCTCATATTTCTACTGGTAGAACCACCAATCACTCAGGTTCAAAATATCAGAGTCTGATTTGATTCTTCCCACTCCTACATATATCACATTCAATCAGTACACAAATTCTGCAAATATGACCACAATAACTCTAGTACCCAATCCTACTCAAACTGCTACTACCCCTCAGGGGCCCATCACTTCTCACCTGCCTCCTAACTGGTCTGCCTAAGCCAATTCTGGTTCCTCTATATTGATCCCAAACAAAACTTCCAAAATAATCTTAATGCACAGACCAAACCATGTCATTTTTCTGACTAAAAGGCTCACTACTGCCTGTGGGTTAAAATGCAAACTCCATTTAAGCCCTCCCTAGAATGGATCCAAACCAGCTTACCTATCTTATAACACATAATGCCCCTTCACAAGCTTTACATTTTAAGAACACTGAATTTACTACCTGTTTTCCAACTAACCTTATTTTGCATTCTTCTGTCTTCATACACTCAGGAATGCTATCTTCCACACAGAAACATACTATGTCTTCAATGCTGCCTTTTGAAATCCTTCCTTTTCTTTAAGGCCCAACATAGGTATGTCCTCTCTTCCAGGAAGCATATATGATCCTTCTCACCTTACCCCCTTCTCCCAATTAAACCATCTCTTACCCCCTCTTGTAGGTATCTCTCTTTTGTCCTTCTAAAACACTTATCATTTTTCTTAGTTGTGTTTTGGAGCCTCTCTTCCTCTTACACTGAAGCTACTTAAGGACTGATACTATTTACTTTTTTTAAACCTACATTCACGTAGCACAGAATCATGAACAATATAAAGTAGTTATAAACACTGATTTAATTTGACTAAGCATATATAATCTGATGTAATTAAAGTTCATTTTCCATTAATTATATCCTTTCTCTTGCCATAACTACATACTATTGTCTCTTTATTGAACAATGTTGCACACCTGGTAACCACTGCAGGTAACTAAAATTCTACAGAGAATCTTACAATATTACTCAGATAACACCACATATCTTAACACATGGTAAATTCAATGCATAGGTAAGCATGAAGGAAACAAAAAAAATGCTAGAAATAAACTGTTTGAGTTTAAAAATTTAATGAGACGAAAGACTTGCAAACTACCAAAAGGCTTCAAAACTATATACAAAGTTATAAAACATCAGATCTTTGAAACGCTAAACATCATAAAATAAAACTGGCTACATTACAACAAAAAGCAATCAGCTAACAATATGTCAAACACTTCTGCATCAACTGTCTCTGAACAAAGAACCCAGTTAAAGAAAAGATCAAAATCACTGACAAATTAGAAAGCTAATAATTAGTAACAACTTGGAAAAAAGAATAAATAAGGAAAAATATGCCATATGAAATGAACACATCTAACCTGAACTAACCGGACATTGACAACAAATATAGTAAAAGGCATATAACCAAAGTAAAACTTATCAAAACAGAGTTTTTTAAGAAACAAGCCCTGCCAGCAATTATGACAAAGGGAAATCTGGCAATCAAAATTAATACCAGTTAGACTACAAATTCATTTATAACCCACCATGTGTAACATCACATTTCAAAATAGTGAAAAGCAGTTTTCATCAATCTTGGAATGAAACTTAGTAAAACCAGACTATTTCACAAGCACAGATTAAACTAAAAGAAGAAAGCAAATAGATATAAAATGAAACAGCTCTCCTAGCATTTCTACAACGGTATAGTCTCACAATTACATTGCAATCAGCAAAACTGAATTTGAATATACAATGTGACAGTTTACAAGAAGAAATAAAAATGAACATATTGAAGATATCTACACTACAAGACACAATTTCAAACATATTCATGGATGAAATTTCAATGTATCTCAGACATAGAAAGATTCTAAAATAATTAAAAATGATATCTAATGTATATGGTATGGAGGCAGAGCCAAGAAGGCAGAGTAGAAAGATTCACCTACTCTAGCTTGTCCCCCACAGACCATAAAATACCTGTAAAAAATGACTCTAAACAAATTCTAGAGCAGCAGAAGCCACAAAATGAAAAAGTGAAAGAGATTTTCAGCCTAAGGCAGCCTGGAAGGCTGACAGGAAAGATCTATTGCACAGGTGCAGAGCTGTGGGCATCCCTTGGCTTCGACTAGCACAAACAGGTCGGGAACAGACCTCAGGGGTGGAATCGCTAGAAGTAGCTTTAGTTCTCAGATCCCTCAACCCACAAATGCCAAAGAGAGCTTCAAAGGTCAGTGAGAAGATTTTTCACCCGGGTGAGAAGGCAGCAGGGTCCTCCCCTAGCCCCAGCCCCAGGTGGTGGTGGCGGCGGCAGCGCCGGTGGTAGTGGGAGCGGTGGCGGTGGCAGCGGTAGCGGTAGCGGCAGCAGCAGCATCCATTTTTGGAGCCATTGGTCTGCAGTTCCTGGGGGAATTGAGCTGCTGATCTGGGCCTCAGCCTTGAGTGGCAGCCTGGGGTAAGGAAGAGTGCCGGCTGGCATGGTGGAGGTAGTAAAGGCTCAGGAGAGGGAATTCTACTCAAGGATCCTAGGCAGAAAAGCTTTGGTAGCTCCCAGACCAGAGTGCAAGCCAGGAAAAGAGTAAACTGAATAAGAGGACAGCAGTGGGCTGGATCACATTAGGGAAACTGCATGGTGCTTTTTCAATGTTGCTACATATTATTACCCTGCTACAAAAAGACAAAATCACATTTTTAATACCAATATTGTCCTGGAAATGCAACATGGTTTTGAATCATGAAAATCCACTGTCTCAGAAAAATCAAAATAGCAATATGAAGTTAATATGCATGCTAATTATAAATAGGCTCCAACATATTACCCCATGAGGGCTTGCTTCCCCATGAAAAGTACTGTTTTTGTTGTATGTTTATTTGCCCTTGCCTGTGACAGACTGCAAACTCCATGAAGCCAGGAGTTGTATTTTAATATCTAGCATAATTTTTTCACATAGCAAAGTCCTAAGTATCATTATGGTTTCTAAATAAACAGTTATGGCATATTTAAGGACATGCTTCACAGATACTTTATCTTCAACATTTTAATAAATATTGTCTTATATCATGTCTATATAATAACACATAGTTTACTTTGAACAGATAAACCAAGTCTTTCTCTGATCAGATCTGGAGAGGAGACAGAAGAACTAAAGAAAGTAGAAAGCTACTTCTGGTCCTTAGAAATAACTATGGATGCATTTTAACAATGGCAAATTTTCCCTTCTCCAGTAGAGGGAGCTCATGAACTGGGTGCCTAGGACCTCATTTCTTCCCTGGTTAAAGGGATAACTTGTTTGTTGGTTTATTTGTTTGTGGGAGAGAGAGGATTGCTTCTGGTAATTAAGGTAATAAATTCTCTTCTTCCCCACCTCTCCCCAAGGTTGCCTCTTATAGAGTTAAACTCAGTAAATGTCTACAATAGACCTCAGCACCTTCTCCCCACTACCAACTCCTCTCCCAAAATTTCCTATTTCTGTCAAGAGTACCATCATCCTTCCCATGTCTCAAGTTCCCAATTTCAGATCATTCTCAATTGCTCACTCTCCCTCCCCCACATATGCAATCAGTTGACAAACTGTCATCTCTGCCCTACTTTTTTTTTTTTTTTGCATTTGTTCCTTTCTCACTCAACCACTATCTTAGTTCAGAATTATTACAATGACCTCCTACTTGGTCTCCCCATCTCAAATCTCTCTTATTCCAGTCTGTCTTCACACGGACTTTCTTTACATGCAGGTCTGACCAAGTCAGTCCTCTACTCTAAATTCTAATGCCTCCTTATTACCACTAAGATAAAACAGAAATACATCTGTTTAGCTTTTAAAGAATACCACAACCTGATTATCTATCCATTTGGCATTCTAAATCAATATTCTAGGACTTACTGCAATAATCTACAAATACCTGAGGGTGAATGAATCTGTTAACAAATATTCAAGACAAACACTTTATAGAAAGAAAAATTACTTTTTAAATAATTATCAAGCAACAAATATATCTAGATATTCTGTAGTCGAGTCTTTTCAGTAGTTTTTTGAACCGAAGACATAGTCTGCAACTGAAATCATTTAAGAAAATCTGCCTGTTTCATATTTTCATCAAGAACACCCCAATTAATGTGCACATCATTTCCTTTAAGTTTACTGGTAAATAGAAAGTAGATATATGGTGAGTAGTTGACACTGTCCACTTAATTACACTTTGTGGTGATAATAGGATCAAAAATTTGTGTCTTGTTGCTTGTTATCTTCTCCTCGTTCATATTCTTCAAAAATGATACTTCAACGCTATTAGAACTGTCTCAATTCCAGCCTGGATTTATTTTCTATATATAATTGATTTATTCTATCTGTCCTTGTCATCTTTTTTAGTTCAAATTCCATTGAGGTACTAAAGTCTAAGAGTACTGGTTATACTGCAATTTTTAATGAAAATGGTTTCAAAAATGCTGACAGATCTAATACATTTTATATCTGTTTACTGTTTTTCCCAGCAGAAACTTGGGATAATACTCATAAAATCACAAGGCTCTGACATGGATAGATATCTTGCCAGGTTTCATCCAGGTTTTCATCTTATTTCTCAAACATCCCCATGCAAGTACATCTTCCCCTTTCTAGGATCTCTTTACCTATTGTCTATCTGCATTAAAATACAAGCTCTTTTAAGGGAAGGATTGTAAAGGAAGGATTGTCTTGTTTATATTTATCTATCCAAGTGCTTAGCACAATGTCTGGAACCAAGTAAACACTTAATACTTGATCTACCTACCAGTCCTCTCCAATTCCATCTATAAGTACTCTCTAAATTATCTGAATTAATTATGTTTTGGGCAAAGATTTCTTCAGATTCATTCTTCTATGCCTATCCCACATCTACTCCTCACTGTTTTGTGAAGTAGTATTATTTGTAATTTTCCACCCTCCTCTTCCATAATGTTTTATAGATGACTTTTTATTTTAAAATATCGGTGTCTTCTGGCTACCATATTCTCCACTTGGCAAGAATATCAAGTGTTTTCTGACTAAGGCAATGGTTTATGGCAATTAAACTTCTGTAGGAAATGGTAATGGTCTGTGTTGGTGTTTTTCTTTTATCCATTAGCTTATTTGAATAAGTTGGAGCTAATGTCATTACAAAGAGTGTCTTCTTTAACTTTTTTTATCATTTCACATAGGTAAACAATCTGCCTGCACAAAGAGAATAGCAAAAATGGAAGAAAAACCATTAAATTAGGACTCAGAACACTTGGTTTTAAATCTGACTTTTATCACTTTATGGTGATCTTTGGCAAATAATTTCACATCTCTACAGCTTAGTTTCCTCATCTGTAAAGTGAAGAAGATGAACCAGAGGCCACTGTGGTCTTCATGTAGCCAAAAATTGAGGTTCCTATTAAGTAACTCCCACATCTTTAACCAACACTTTCTTATATGCTAAAATATGGGTTATTTCATTTGTATAGACTTTGTGGCTCTTTGTCCAGAGGCAGAGGTTCCCAAAGTGGGTGATACCATCCCTGGGGGGAGGAGGGCACTGGAATGATCCAGAGATACATTAGCAGCCTCAGGTGCATCTGGATGGCACTGAATAAAAATAAGGAGGTAGTGGAAGCATAAGGAAAGAAGAGAACAACATTTTGATAAACCATTCAGACATGTTTCATCTGTTGTGTAACAGAGTTTAAAGTCATACTATTTTTAAAGTTACACTATTTTCCAAATAAACGCACAAAATGCAAGTTATAACTGATCAGTGGTCAAGTCCACCAACAGGTCTTAACAAGCCAGTGCTGGCAAGGCAAGCATGTCTTGCAGTCCAACATGCATCAGCAGGAATATGTATGAGTAATAACTTGTTTACAATAGGTACCATAACAGTTATACGACACAATATTACATCATCAAAATTTCAATGCAAAAAACTCCACAAATTTATAATAAATTATTAAATTTTAAGATGAATCATTTCTTTTTTTAAAAAATTTGTATTTTTTTGAAATGATGCAAATTTTTTAAAAAACCACTAAAGGGTGAAAGAAAGGAGATATCAGGGGGAGGGAGGGGTTGAATAATTTGCTGTTGTTTTTTTTTTTTAAAGGGGGTGGTAAGCCAAACAAATTGGGAAATTCTAAGTCCTAGAAAACTATAATTTTTTTTCCTCATTCTTCTAAAAGTATCAATGATATAAAGGTATGCAATAGAAAGGTATGGGGTAGTCCATAAGCATTTACTCTTTTTCATTTATTAATTCAAAACCTAGTGCTCCCTAACCATAACTAGGCTTAATTTTGGACTGACATCAATAAATATCAATATATATGTTAATTCGGTTTACAGGATCTTGCCAGGTTCCCCACAGAATTTCTTTATGCTCTACAAAAGATGATCATACATAAGATGCAACTACTTTAATGATAATCTTTTTGTTTATGCTTCTCTTAAGCATTTCAAGAAAAGATGCCCAAGTATGTCATGAAATAATGTTTTCTGCTGTCTCTGGGCAGCCTAAGCACATGGTAAAACCAATTCTACCAATTCTTTTATTTATCTCTCCAAGAAAGCAAATAAATGTTATATATGACAGATAAAAAAAAATCTGAGCTTTTGAAATAGAAAACTTGTAAGCAACTTACCCTAATATATGTACCTCTCCTTTCAAAATGACAGCACAGAGCTATAACTATAATATACATACATGCTTGCTAAGATGGTTAATTTGAGCAGTATTCAATATTGTGAAAAAATGGTGGCAAAGCCTAGGATATGGGAATGAGCATTAGTAACCTGGGGAAAGTTGTATGAACTGATGTAGAGTGAAGTAAGTAGAATTCAAAGAATAATTTATACAATATTAACAATATTGTAAAGAAAAGCAACTTTAAAAAACTTAAGAACTCTGATCAGTGCAATGATCAAACATATTTCATAGAAATGGTGATAAAACATGGTATTCACCTTCCTAAGAATAAAATGATGAAACAAAATGAGATACATAATTTCAGGTATCATTAATGTGAAGATTTATTTTACTTGAATATACATATTAATTACAAAGGTTTTGTTTTCATTTTTGTAACTTAGCTGGGGGTGGGGGGGGCATAGGGAAGGGAAGAATAGGGCTGTGAAACTGAAAAGGAGAAGAACGAGGTTCACTGAAACATCTGGGAAAAAAAACCTTTTCAAGAAATGAAGAGAATATAAAGAAAGAAACAGACAAAGCAAAATGGCTTTAAAAATCTCCTGATGCATTTATCATATGCTTGAAGGGAGAAGCAAGATATAAGTGGTGCAGATTCATAGTTACACTCTTTCCATCCTGCTCTTCATATAGAAATGCTCATCTTAATGAGGGTGTGTTAATTAAAAAGAAAAAGCACTAGTAGTCACAGGACCTAGGTTCAAATCCTTACTTGGTCATTTAATACTTTTTAAGGTCCTGAACAAGTGACTTTAACACTCTGGTCTTAAATTAATGCATATTTTAAATGAAGTGACTAATCTAGATGATTTCTGAGGTCACTTTACATTTTTAAATCCTATGACTCTAACTGTATTAATACAATGAGGAATAGACAGGTAGTCAAGGGGCATCTGGGTTCAAAGTTTCACTCTGCTATTAACTGGCTGTGTAAAATCCCCCATACTATTTTCCAAGTATGTAAAATAAAAGACTCAGAGTACATGACTTGTAAGATCTTTCCAGCTCTACAATTTAAGAAGTCTCATTATTGCTGCATATTCTGCCTATTCAAAAGGCAAAAAATTTCCAGAACACATATAGAGTTTACATATACATAAAAATTTCATAATAAAATTTGAAACCACAACAAGAACTCTTAAACATATGTAACAAAACGTAATGAAAGATTCAACCTGCATGAAATTACTAAAAACTGACAAAAAGAATTAAGATGATCTAACTATATTTCACAAAGGATTAGAGGAAAAACCCAGAAGGCATAGACCCTCTTTTCCTAATAAGAAAAAAACAAGAAAACAAAAACTTAAGCAATATGCCACAAAACCTCTATAGGAATTACTCCAAGAAACATTAAACAAACCTCTACTTAAGAAAAAAAACCTACATAATATTCATGAGGTATTTTTTTAAAAGAAAGATTAATTCTTTATGACAATGGAATAGAATATTAATTTCCATGTATCAAAATTATTAACAGTACCTATGAAAGCTAATACCAAATGACTATAAAAATGCATTTCTAATTACCTGTTAAAGGAAATTAATCAAAATACCAAGAATATCAGAAAATTCTAACACACGTCATTACAGATTAAGTCATTCCCCAAACCAATCCCAAAGGTAAACCTGAGGTAACTGAGGACAGCCGTTCAAGGACCAGGTGGCTGTGAAGAGGCCTTTGTTTCTGTTGTTTGAGGAAAGGTAAACACTAAGAAAAGCAACTAGTACCTTTGCCACTAGAGTTCTCCATTGTGTACAAGTAATCCATGTAGAAAGCTCCAAACCTCTGCATTCCTGCTATCTCAGTATATGTCTCCTGCCAACAAAGCAAAGCAAACACAACAAAAGTTGAAGAAGAGAATCTTGAGATTACAAGAATGAGACACATATCCTTACTTGAGCTGTCAATCAACTTAAAAGATTATCACAACAAAAGAACAGAGGTTATCCCAAAGAATTCACTTCTAAGGCAGGTACTGTAATTTCTATTATAGGCCCCATAAAAAAAATCTATAATTTTACTGGACATTTTGACCACTTTATCAATAATGTCTAGTTAATGAATATCTTTAATGGAGAACATATTCCTTTCTTGACCTTTCTCAGCTATACAATGCTGTCTAACAAATACTCCCCCAAAAAGCTAGTTAGTTCTTAAATACTTCAATGCCTCCTTTATGAAAAAGTTTTAAGCTCACAGAAAAAATATCTCATTTGAATCTCACAATAGCCTTGGAAGTTAGGTAAAGAAAGTATTATCACTTTAAATATAGGAAAATATTTAGCTAAAATAGATTTTTGACCCACAATCATCAGGCTAGTGAGGTTTTCTATCTGGCAACAAACTACAACCTAAGTTAACAGCAAAGCTCTTAACAAATCAAAGAGAAAAATATAAGGCCTGTAATTTCATTAATCTCATTTTATATTACTTCAGTCTATAATGTGTAGTCAATTTCAAAAAGTCTTCTAAACCAAATATCAGAAATCTCCACCCCCCCATATATATATATATATATATTTATTTATTTATACTTTTTACTTCCATTCTACAATTTATTACAAATTTTGATAACTAAATTTGCCTTCTCATTTTTAAAATTTGTTTTTATCCAAACATGATTAACATGAGTAGATTTCTTCAAAATATTCAGCTATTTAAATTTAAACAGAATACATTAAAAAATAAATCTATTCACTCACTACACACTATAAAATTCAATAAACACTAGTTAAGATCATTCTGACATAATCACTAAATCCAGTCAAAAACCAGGTATGCAATCCAAGAAATAAGCTTAAAGAAATAATCTTAAATTCCCTTTACTATCATTTTTTTTGTAGATACTCCAAAGTCTCCTCAGTCTCAATCTCGTTCTGATACTGTTGTTTTCTGTTTATTCCAGACTCAAATTTCTAAATGCCTTCTATAAACTATTTGCACACTTCCCTGGCACCTCCAATTTAATAAGTCTAAAAATGAATTGCATTCTCTCACTCTAATACAGTTTTCTCTTCTGGCTTCCTAATTTTTGTTAATGATGCCACTAGCATGCTAGTGACCCATACTTGAAATCCTAGTATTACCTTAGATTCCTTCCTTTCTTTCATCCTCTACAGTTAACCAGTAACTAAGACTTACTGATTCCACCTCTATAATGCATTTCACATCCATTTCTTTTTCTATTCCCAATGCCTTTCATCACCTCTTCCTAAACTACTGTAGTAACTTCCTAATGAATATCCCTACTTCTAAACTCCCACCTCTCCAATCTAAGTTACACTGTTGGTCAGTTCCATTCAAAACACTTTAATGCTCAAAAAACTTTGATGGTTCCTCAATGTCTACCAAATAGCTTCCAAACTTTTAGCATTTCATTCAAGATCCTCCAACACCTAGCCTGATGCTCTATTTCCAGTATCTGCAGTAATCTCCTTTACATGCCTGATGCTCAAGTTATACTTAATAATTCCCAGAATATGCTACAGATTTTGTGTATACTCTTCTTTTAAACTAACAATTTCCCATTCATCTCTGACTAAAATTCCACCAATCCTTAAGGGTCTGGTTTAAAGACCACCTTCTTTTTGAAGTCTTTCCTGTCTATTCAATACTTCATGATCCCTCCTTATGAGCTAATATGAAAATTTCTCTGTTCTCTCATTAAGGTACTTTTTTTACATTTAATCTTCTGTAATATTTTATATGTTGTTTGGAATATGATACGTTATTTGGTAACATGCCTTATTACTCTACTGAATAAATCCTGTAAGAAAAAAACCATTTCTTATTCATCAAATCAGATGATGTAAGGTATCTGTAAACCTTAAAACTATATTAATGTTAAGTATTAATATATTAGTCTCTCTTGCATCACATAAAAGTATCTTTGCACCCAATACTTAAAGTGTTTTAAAATGAATATATTCCCCAAAGTAACATTCATAGGATTTTGCACACTGTAGAAATTGGAAAAGTAATTTTTGACTGGTAAAAACTAAGTCTTTTTTACATTCTGTGAGTACCTATACTGCTTGAAGGCTATTATCCCTTAATCTAGTCAGATGATCACCTCCATTTGTAATAATATAAATGTTCAAAGGTATCCTGCAAGTCATTTTTTACTCACACATCATCCTTATAAAATGTAAAAAGATCTATAACACCTCTACTACATTGGGTGGATCTTTGTATATTATTTATAAGAATACACAGACAAGAACTTCACAGGATAAGAAGTTGTGGTCTGCATGAATGGAAATAATATTCACAAGAATGAAATCACAGGCCCTCTGCAACTCTGATTAAGAATAGTTCTAGGATCAAGACCAACAAAGGAGGTTTTCTTCCCAAAAACACCAACGTAGGTGGCCCTATTTAACTTTACTAGATTGGATTACTTTATTAGAAATTAGAAAAATGGAAAAGGATGGAGGGATAAACAAAGTCTAGTAATAGGATATATTGAAACAAATGGGATAATAAAAGAACTTGGACCTGTTGCTTCCCTGAACAGTCAGACAACAAAATTCCCTCTACTTATAGAATGGTATCTTCTTTTAACATATACTCTTAAATGTTGCTTACAGTACTCGAAAGTTAAATACTTGCCCACAATCACAAAGCCAGAAGGTTTAAGAGGTTCCCTATCCATCATGCTATACTACCTGTCATTACCAAAAAAGTAAAAGAAATTCTATGTTATTATACTTATGGGATGAAAGGAACTTGAGTCAAACTCCTTTATTCATTAGATGAGTAAACTGAGAATTTGAACAGTTAAGCAACTTGCTCAGGGTAACACTGTTAGATACTACTAAAGACTAGTATTTAAGTCTTCTAAATTTCAGTCCAGTGCTCTTTCCACTACATCCTGCTGAATCAATTAACAGTATGTAATTTACATCATACAATAATCAAAAATGTATTACAACTAAACACAGCAACAACTATTTAGAGGGCATAAACGTTGAGCGTGAATACATAAACATGAACAAAACACGTAAAATATATTTCCATGCTGTACAAACAAAACGAGGCACTCATGAAACAGCCTTTTTCAAAAAACTACTGGGGGCAGTAACAGGGCAAAAACTTTCTGCTGTATAGTACTATAAATAAAGAGTACTCAACAAATGACAGTTGACAGCAATGATAGTAATCAAGTATTCTCAGTATGTTTGCGAAACACAAAGACTAGAATTTGACTTAGCAGTTTGTTCTCTGACCTTATGATGAGCTGCATTCAAAATAAACTCTGCACGAATACCATTATTTTCTGGACTTCGGTAATCAAACAGTGAATTTGTAAGATATGTCAAACCTTTGGTACTCAGATTTTCACCACAAATGAAGAAACATGATTCCTTAAAATGAAAAAAGAAATATGAAGGGAAAGAAGGAAAAGCACTATTAGGCAATGAAAGCAAGTAAGAGTTTTGCTTTTATCATATATACTATGAAGATTACAGTTCACTGGCTATTGAAAAACAGAACATACTAATACAACAAAATTAAACAGTAATATATTATCCAAATTGCTTTTTCATGAGGTTGCCATTACACAAAATTCCTATTGAATTTTAACAGAAACATAACTGCTACATTGGAAAATATCTGGAATTACCATCTTAAATACTCAGTTTTATTCACTTTCTTTTTTTGACATTTCCAACAAACAATCCCTGCACAGTACCTCCTCATAAAAAAAGTTACTCAAAACCACTTTAAAGTACAAGTCACTTCCTTTTTGTAGTCTATTTGTTTTGTTCACTTTTTAAGTGCCCTTGAGCACTAATATTTTTCCCCCACAACTGTGAAAAGACTAAAAAATAAAAGTAAATCCCTGTAATCAATTTGCAATTACATGTGAGGTTACTATACTTTGCTATGATAAATAATAAATCACATTTTTTTAGCTTCTTAAAAAGTATTTACTTACAGCTTCATATCTATTCATATTCTCTTCAAAATCTTTAACACCCATAATCCCTTTAAGGCACATGGCTCGGCAACCTACAAAGCCAATTTGGCAATCAAAGAAAGGATCTCCCATCATCAGGGCCTATGGAAAGAAAAAGTAGTACAATAAACACAAGAACTTGAAATAAAGATCAAGCATCACAAGACTCTAGTGAACTTTTTGGACTGTCTAACAATCTGTGGCATCATGGTTTTTTTCTGCTATAATGTTATACAATACAGTAAAGCTTTTAAAGGGGAAGTATTTTAATGATGTCTTTTGTCTAATAAAAAAGCAACGCTAAACCAATGACATAAATGGCATTTTAAAATAGGCAACCAGTGAAAAATATTTATTGCACATCAATTTTCCAGAACTATTACTATAAAATTAAATACATACATTTATAATGGATAATTACCTCAACTGTGGTTCCTTCTTGCTCCCAGCATATTACTTCTTTTGATTTTACTTTCTGAGGGCTATAATAACTACTCTCAGCTTGCATTTCAGTGAGCTATGAAACAATATGATAAACAAATTAAATATGCCAAAATTAGCACTAAAGAGCAGCAATCTGTCATTACTATAGAAAATTGATGAAGACAAATTAAACTTTACTATTGGTCAAAATGTATTATGGCGCAGGATGCAGGTGCAATAAAAACAGATGTAACATATTATCCACATTAGAACATACAACCCTGTTGCTGTGGCATATGACTTGACCACCACAGTATTTTTATTTAGTTTCCTGTTATAATAACACTGCTTTAAAAGGTGCAATAGTTGTGCAGCTGCAACAGAAACATTAATAGCAAATGAACATCTACAATAAGTTTTAAAATCTTCAAAATACTATATCAATTCACATAGTTACAACCTAAATTAAGCTTAGTTCTGTTTAATCATTATCAAAATTTCTTCCTGTTATTTTCAAAAGAAAAATACTCATTGTTTTCCACATATGTTCAGGTAACCTTTGTCCTTGAAATCAGAATATTCTTCAAATTTTAATACAGTCAAATCAATGATCACATCCAAGTAAAACAAAAACACAGAAATATTCAAATATTCTTTTAAACTACACGGAAGAGTTCAACTTTAGGCAGGATCTTTTTAGTTTGAGAATTCTACTACTTACTCTACACCTTGCACCAAATCATCACTTTCTATGTAAAACATTTGTGAAACCATTCTTTTGCTGTTTCCAACAGTGAAGTACACATGGTTGCTGTTTTAAAGTAAAATTTTGTTAAGTCAAATACTGAAGTAAAAATTGATTTTCTTAAACCTGATTGCTCCTCAGCTGTCTGCAATTATTGTAAAGGAAAAGCAATTAATTGATTAAAAGAATTCAGACATTACAAGAACAATTTTCAACATTATTAGAAAAATGCTACATTTAATTTGGCATGTTTTACTGGCATGGTATCAACTTGTTCAGACTACTAATGCAGAAACATGACCTTTTTTTTTAACCAAAATATGAACCACAAATTAATTCCATACATTTTTAGCATGCAAGCCAAACAATGAATTCTAATGTTTTCCCCTCAACTATCAGAATATTTCCCTTATGCTTTATAGACATATGTATTTCTCATGTAAATGTCCATCCTGACTCAATTACACACTATTATTTTCATCAGTAAAAGCAACAGAAGCATTAGAATAAGGCTTCATTATTTTCATGTTTCAAACTTATATGGTCACAAAAATGACCTGAAACATGATACTTCCTTTACCAATCTAACTTTAATTTTCTTCATATACCTGGGTGAATAGTCAGTACAAATGACTGGTTCATATTATATTTTGTTCATATAAAAATAGTAACACTACAGTAAAAAATGTCTACCAACAAGTTTTTATTCTATTTGAAATAATATAAGAAAAGGAACATTTTTAACTTCTTAATCATTTTAAAGATTACTTGTTACTTTAATTTTGCTAAATTCAAGCTTTCAACTTCAATTACGACACTAATTCATTTTAACAGAACACAAAAATTTCATAGCAAATTAAGTTTTCAGTGTTCTCCACGAAATTTAAAAGCAGACTTATCAAGGAAAATATTTACCAAATGATATAAACTTTGTTGAATTTTGTCAAAAATCATTTTGTACAGAATCTGCTAATTCAGTAAAGTACAATGATCCTTACCAAACCAGAAAAATCGTTAAATTATGTCAACATATAAAATCTCTTTTATCCTGGATTCTTTGAAATAACAGCTCTGTTTGGATTCATTACTATGTCAATCAAATAAATGAATTCCAGGAACTGCCAAGCCACTCTATCAGTAAAAACTAATTCCATAGACACTCCTTAGTATAAAGAAATTTATTTTACCATGGATAAGTAAAAATCCATCGGCACCCTCTCTGCATAACGGAATCCTTTACTCATACTGTTTTAGGGCTACTAAATTCACACCCATCATACAGACTGTTGTATCTTGCAATGTAATCATTATATGAGGGAAAGGGGGGAGGGGGAAAATGGGAGAGAATTATTTGACTTGCAATGAATCCAAATCCATGCCACACCAATCCTGTCTTAACTAAATTATATTGTAATTTACTTTGTGGTCACAACTTTAATAATCATAAAAAAAAGTATTTTTTAAGTCATTTGACTATATAGCAAGCATCAATAAAAGCAACTATAATTCTATTATAATATAATGCTAATTCCCCTCCAGAAGCATGCTGAATTTTCTTTTTTTTTTTGTCGTATAAAAGAGCACATACTGATTATTTTAAACAACTAACCTTTATATATTTTCAAAGAACACTTACCTTGAAAGTCACTGTGGCCTTTGTACAATAAAATCCTATAGAAACAACTGGATCCTTTAAAGCCTGAGACTTCTGCTGATGCAGAGCTGATACTGTATCATTTCCAAGATAGTCATCCTCTCCATCATCATAACTCACAATGGCAGGAACAAATGACCAAGCCCAGGATACCCATCCTTGGGACTGTTCATCATCTTGTTGTGCACAAAATTCTTGAGCTTTATATTGCGTAGGATATTGCATATCTATGCCAGTTTCACCTTCACCACCTAACAACACAAAAATGCAAATAGGCAATGCTGTTAGGTTTAGCTATGGAAAAGCAAAGAAGAAAAAGACTCAGTTAACAGATTCTCCCCTTTCTATTTCTGACACCTGGAAATCACATCTATGTTTCTGTATTTGTGAGTATCCACAGATAAACAGATGGATATTCAAAGGTAAGTACATAATAGAGTAAGTAATACAGTATATATCATTAAAGTTGTTCTCCCAAAAAGACAGAAAGTTTACAGGAAAGGATTGTGCCATACTACCTTTGGTTTCCCCACTGTTTACCTTACCTGTTCAATGCCTGATACAATACATTGAGCATGCAACAGATCTTCAATAAAGTCTTGATTGCTAGTTGATAGAAATGTGGATCTATATGAATTCCTTCTTCAACAGAAATGGACATATAAAAGTCTCTAGGGCCAATTTTGAAACAAATTGTTTTACGACAAATGATCAAATACACTGGAAGTATGTTTTCACAGGACAAGGGTGGAAAGGACCTTGAATGACAGCCAAGTTTTCTAAGCCTAGCCACTTAAGAAATGAAAGGAAAAACATTCTAAAGCAGGCAATCCTCAAAAACAAAAGTCTATCCCTAAAAATAATTTACTACACACTTATACAACAAAGTGTATTTTACTTAAAATCTAACCTATAATAACCTAACCTACCTGATCTTTGCCACAAACAAATACAACATACCAATACAACTGTTGCTGACATATGAAGAACCTAAAAAGCACAAATATTTTCTTTGTCACACAAATATTAATATAAAATTCCTAAACTCTCTAACCTACTGAATCAGGTTGCCACCTTTCTGAAAATAAATCTAATTTGCTTCTATTAGAAAGAGGTATACCATCATGATCAAAGAATACTACAATGTTGTATTCTGGGATGCTTCAAAGTAGAGTGGAAGTATGATGGAGATTAAAACAAATACGATCTCATAAGATAACTCAATGAATAACTCCTACCCCTAACACACACACCTGAGTATTTCATACTTCCCTCTCTGGTAAATCTACTGGAGTTTTACAAATAATCTACTTCCTTTCAACAGATAAGAATCCAATTCTGCCCATAACAGCAAGTAAAATACAGCCTTCTTTGTTTAGCACCTTTTCCCTTTTCTTACTAATTATAAATCAACTTAGTCATCTTTTGACCTGTATTGAAGAGCTTCAAAATGACATTTTAAAAGCAACTTCAAGAGTCCCAATCAGGCTACGTTCAATTACAGCACATTATTTGCCATCATCTTTTCCATGTATTTACAACGACAAGCCTAAAGGTAAATGTCTTATGAAAAGTCTAATCACCTAGAGAAAATTTTTAAAAAGTAAAACTAAAGAGACTTAATTTACAACAGGATGTTCAAGTTATTATTAGTTACAAGATAACCAATTTTTTTACCCTTAGTTTAAAATACTTTTTTTTTCAATTCAACTCAAAAAATCACTTATAAAGTATTATCAAACAGGGGCATTTTGTTAGGTGCTACTAATGTAAATACAAGGATTGAAAAGTTTATAGGTCCAATATCTCGCATCATATACTCAGAGAAAAGTTAAAATGGTTATCTGAGTTAGCCATAAAGGGTGATATCATAAGCAAATTAGGGGAGCCAAGAGTAGTTTACCTGTCAGAATTATGGATAAAAGACTTTATGATCAAACAAGAGATAGAAAGCATTACAGGATGTAAAAGGGATTATTTTAATTACATCAAATTAAAAAGGGGCTGTTCAAACAAAACCAACGCACACAAGATTAGAAGGAAAGCAGGAAACTGGGAGAAATTTTTTTTTACAGCAAATTTCTCTGATAAAGGTCTAATTTCTCAAATGTAGAGAACAGAGTCAAATTCATGAGAACACAAGTCATTCTTCAATTGATAAACTGTCAAAGGATATGAATAGGCAATTTTCAGAACAAATTCATATAGTCATATGAAAAAATGTTCTAAATCAAGTACTACCCACCTATTAGATTGGCTAAGACAACAGAAGAGGAAAATGACAAAAGTTGGAGGAGATATGGAAAAACAGGGCCATTAATGGACTGTTAGTGGAGTTTCAAACCGATCTAACCATCCTGGAGAAAAATTTGGAACAATTCCCAAAGAGCTATAAAACTAAGCACACCCCTTGATTCAGCCAATACTATAAGAAGCTCTGTATGCCAAAAAAAATCAAAGAAAATAAAAAGGACCTACATGTACATAAATATTTATAGCAGCTCTTTTTGCGATGGCAAAGAATTGGAAACTGAGGGGGATATCTATCAACTGGGAAATGGCTGAACAAGTTGTGATACATGATTGTGACGGAATACTACTGTGCTATCAGAAATGATGTGCAGGATGCTTTTAGAAAAACTTAGGAAGACTTACAAAAACTGAAGCCAAGCGAAATGAGAACCAGGAGACCAATGTACAATATTGTATAACGATCAACTTAGCTATTTTCAGCAATACAATGATCCAAAAGACTTGGGATGAAAAATGCTCCCTCCCCAGAGAAAGAACTGATAAAGCCTGAACACAGATTGAAGGATACTTTTTTTATTATTCTTTCTTATTATTCTTGGCTTTTTGGCCTGGCTTTTCTTTTGCAAAATGGCCAATATGGAAGTGTTTTAGATGACTGTGCATGTATAATCTATACCAAATTCTTGTCTTCTCAAGGAGGAAGGAAGGGACAAAGGAGGGAAGGAATATCAATCTCAAAATTTTTCATAAAAATGAATGTTAAAAATTTTTTGTTTATGTGTAATGGAGAAAAAACAAAATTAAAAATAAATATTAAAAAGTTTAAAAATCCTTAACTTCATTACTTCATGATCTGATTTCAACTAGTAAAATTAATTTCATTGCAGTATGTATACTGTATGCCCTCCATATCTGAGTAATCCTTGCAGTTTGCTGTGGCAAAACAAATCAAAATAACACATGGTGGTCAACCTACTAGCAATACATAACTAAACCTACTCAAATTGGTTCATTATTATCTGGTTCTTCATATGATTTTAACCTGAAGTCTTTACAGGTTCATTGGACATGCCAGAGCTTAAGCACTGACTACATAACCAGAAATCAAAATCCTATGTCCATACCATGATGAGATACTAAAGGGTATTATCAAAAGTAAACATTACACAGATAACTGTAATATAATGTAAGAGGATAACATTCAAAAACCATTATCATATGATATCACATAATAACTATATATGTTTGATTAGAATATACCCTGAAAAGTACCTGGATTTCATAAGCAATGTTATCTGTAATAAGGAGATGGAAGGCACCCTTCTGGGTAAAAAGAGGCCAACAGGGCCAAAGTCATTCAATGTCATGCCGGTTTCCTCTTTCCAAGAATGTATTCCATCCATCTCCAATGTTTGTCTTTAAAGAAATAAACACAGTCCTAAATAACTGAGGAGATAATAATGATGACTGGGCTACGCCAACATAATAGAAATGCCAGGACTACCTACATTTACGTATTCGTTGACAATTTATCTATTTAGATACCAAACATAACTATTTAAGTATTTACTTTGGAAAGACAGGAAAAAAATAACAAAATTCATTTGGAAGAGCACAACATGAAGACTGTCCAGGGAAATAATGAAAAGGGGGCAATAGCAGTACCAGATTTCTATGTATATCACAAAAGAGGTATAATCAAAACTTTCTGGTACTAGTTAAAAACAGTCGGTCAGAGAAAGATGTTAGATTTACCATATAGAAAGTAAAAGAATACATCAGTCTAGTGTTTGAAAAACCAAAGACTTCAATTACTGAAGTAAGAACTCACTCAACAAAAAATATCAGAAAAACTAGAACTCAGTTTAGCAGAAATTAGGTTTGAGTCACTATCAATCAAGATAAGCTCCAAATGTATCAATGACCCGGATATAAAAAGTCAAACATTAAATATAATAAAGAGCAAGGAAGGAAATACCTTTCACAATGATGGTAAGCACTAGAAATACAAAAAGGGGCACAAGATAGTCCCTGTCTTCAAGGAGCTCACAATCTAATGAGACAGCAAGCAAATATGTACAAACAAGCAATAATCAGAAGAAATAGAAAATAATTCAGAAAGGGAAGGCACCAAAATTAAGAGAATTTGAAAAAAGATTCCTCTAGATGGGATTGCTATAGAAATGGACAATTCTATTTCTAGAAAAATGAACTTTCAATTATATAAAACTAAAAGGCTCTTGCACAAACAAAATCACATCAGATAAAAATTATAAGGTTAACAATTAACTGGGAAAAATTTCTTACACCAAGCCTCTCTGATAAAGGTCCCATATCCAAATACAAGAAATTTATTGAAACTAAGAATTTCAGAACTCTATTCAAGGCAATGATCAAACACTCAAGAGAATCAAAATGAAGCAAATTATTCTCCAGACAGAGAAGTAATGGATTCAAAGTACAAAATGAAATTTTCAATTTGTCTAATGTGGTAAATATAGTGCCAGACTTGGAGTCAGGAAGACCTGAATTCTGTCTCAGATACTTAATAGTTGTGAGACCCTGAAAAAGTTATTTAACATCTTTATGCCTCAGTCCTCATTTATAAAATGAGAGAATTGGGTCCATTGGTCTCTAAGGTCCCTTTCAGCTCTAAATCTACAATCCTATGACTTCTTAAAAGAATTTTCTAAAAACAAAACAAAAACTGTTTTAATTGAAAGGAGACTAGAGGATGGGAAGATGCCATTAAAACTTGAATCTGAATTAAGACTTTTAGGACTCTCTATACATGATCTCTTGAATAAATCCTCCTACCTCTTCCATCTATAGTTTAAAAATGAAGTTCAGGGAAGTTAAATGACTAAGAAAGGCATAGGGCTACTAAATCATAGAACCTAAATTAGAATTCAGGTTTTCCAGTCTCAAGTTTTTTTCCACTTAGAGAAATTATGCTATTTTTAAAAAAGAATATTTGTGTGTCTGTGTGTGTGAACATCTGCATGCATGTTATGGGTGTACCTCAACTGTAAGTATCAATGACTAATACTGCAAAAATATAACATGATGAGGCAGAGTTACTACTGCTTTTGCTGCTCATCCTTTGTTTTCCAAGAGGACCAGTGACATCATGAAATGATGTCTTGACATATGAATGAATTGCATCTCAGTAAGGCAGAGTTGTATAAAGTCATAAGTCTCACTCTTTCTTCCCCAGGCACCAAAGTCCACAGCAGGACAGAAGTCAAGATGATCGCCACTATAGCCTGGGATACAGTGGATGACGTTGCCATCTTCGATGCCTGACCAAGCTCTAAGTGCTTCATGGTGCCTGCTCTGACCACCTTCACAGTCACTGGAACAAACTGTTTGCATTTGCCCATTCCACAGGGGAAGTCTTCACATGCTTGGGGTAGACGTCTCACTAACTCCCCAGCAGGTGGCACACTGGCTGGAGCACCAGTCCTGGAATCAGGAAGACCTGAGTTCCAATCTAACCTCACAAACTTACTAGCTGTGTAACCCTGGACCAATGATTTCACCCCAGTGTCTTCAACTGTAAAACGAGGTTGGTAATAATAGCACCTCCTTTCCAAGGTGGTTGTGAGGATTAAATGAGATAATACCTGTAAAGCACTTAGCATGGTGCCTGACACACAGTAGGCATAACATTAAATATTAGTTCTTATTAGAATAACTACTATTGTGGTAGATGGGAACAGACAGCTGCGTTCTAAGTCTCACAGCAATGCGAAATAAAGAATAATCCAATTCCCCCACCTTGACCAGTAAACCGAAGGAATGAGTGAAGGTGTAGCCAGTTTTAGAAAAGCGTTGCCAGGGAGGCTCTATCATCAGGAGGGAGGCAGGTTTCAGTAATAGCTAGTAGATGGAAGGTCAGGGAGAGGAAAACATTTAGAAAAAAATGATGCCTGTTCCACAACAGGCATTCCAGAGGGTACAATGAAATGGGCGGGTAGTCTTTGGTTGAAATTTCGAGGTGGGAGAGGGCAGTAAGGAATAAGGAATAGAGAAAAGGGAGAAGGGAATGAGGTCTGAACAATGACCTATAAGGATACAGAAACACTGGGATGTACCAGAATGTCTATTATTAAGTGCAAGGTATCATTTTCTCTCAAAAGGGTGGAGATGGGGCTAGAGATAAGTATATTCTCAATGGAAGGCATATGGTCAGGTGACCAGATAGTAGACCAACTTCAACATTCTTCTTCCCTCCAAAGACTGAAGATTAGTCAGTTTTGGAGATTTTGTACTTTGACAGAATTTCCAGGTTGTCATATTTTAGAATAAAATTGCTCACTGTAATGTGGTTATACAGTTCCTTTGTACTGTCACTGATAAATATATGTATTTAGAAAATGTTGGCACAAAACTTTTCTAGTTGATTTTGATATCATTTGTTATAGGCTTAAAAATATTTGAAAAAACTATAAAGAACAGTTAATTCTTACCTAAATACTGTCCCTGAAGCAATGCCAAGGTTAAGTCATTCTTTGTTATCATGCACCTATGTTAGGCTGACTGTGGAGAGAATATTCTTACTGTTCTGCATTCTCAAATCAGTAGAAATAGTATTTTGTACTGGTTTGTACTGATGTGGTTTATTCTTTTTTTCTATGTGGAACTTGATATTTTGTCCCTATTATTTATAAAATTATCTTGTAATAATCTTACAAAATTAAGGTCAATACCAAATGTTATAAATTGGGTAAACTATTTCATGCATGTTAAAGCAAATTCTTTCTATGAGAACTCAGTTGCTTTTAGAATTAATTTTGTAGTTTGTAAAGAACTCAAAGCTTAAGGAATAAATAAAGATTTTTAAGTGGTTATACTCTGTCAGGCATTACTATCTTCTAGGTATAAAGAGAAAGGCAAAAAACAATTCCTCCCCACAAATAGTTCACATTCTAATTTAGAACACAAGTAACTAGTTACAAACTAGATATAAACAGAGTAGATACAAAGTACTCTCAGAACGCAGGACCTGGAAAGACCAGGAAAGACTTTCTACTAAAGGTATGTGAGATGAGTTTTGAAAGAGGCCAGAAAAATCAATGGTTGCAAGTACTAGAAAGGGCATTTAAGGCATGGGGAATAGACAATGGAAAGACATATAGATGACAAAAGAATGATTAAATGAATAAACAAATGAAGCATTTCTTAAGTGTTTACTATGGGCAAAGCACTGGGTAAAAATTAGGAATATAAATAAAAAAGATCAGGAGTGTCATGTTCAAGGAAAAGAAAGTAAGCTAATGTATCAGGATCACAGAGTGTCTACTATGTGCAATTCACTCTACAAAGTGCTTTACAAATATCTATTTTGATCCTCATAACAACCCTGTGAAGTAGATGCTATTATTAGTCCCATTTTACAGTTGAAGAAACTGAGGTAGACAAAGGCTGAATGACTTACCCAGAATCAGATATCTCCTAAGTATCTGTGACTCGATTTGAATTCAAGACTTCCTGACTCCAATCCCAGTGCTTTATCCACTGCTATCCATCCTGTTGCCTCCTAGAAAGGATCTAGATTATTAATTTTAAATGCCAAAAAGAAGACTGTATATTTTAACAAGGATTTAACAAGAAGTTACTACCGAGTACAGGATGAAATAGGCCTTTTTTAATGAGCATGGGTCTACTTATCTCACCCAAGTTGAAAGTTTATCTGCATAGACATAATAATTGAGACCATGGAAACTGTGTGAGGGAGAGGAGACAATCAAAGGAGGAGATGCAAAAGTAGAAACCGAAAAAATTTTGGCAATGGATTGATTACCTGGAAAAAGTACAAGTGAGCAGCTGAGGATCAAACCAAGGATGCAAGCTTGTGAGACTGGGAGGATAGTAGGAGCCTCAATAGTTTCATTGAAGTTGAAAAGAAGGGAGAGTTTGCAAGGGGAAAGATTTCTGTTTTGGACATGCTGAATGTGAGATCTACAAACATCCAATCTGAGATGTCCACAAGAAGTAGGTAATAAGTGATTGAAACTCGGGCTATATATACAGATCTGGGGATCATCTGCAAAAAGAAGATAATTAAACTCAAGTTGGTGAGATCACCCAGTAAGAAATGGCCTTAAGTTATTTAAATATCTTTCTGATAAACTCTCCTGTCCCTTGATATTAATTTAATAGGATGGAGGTCTGGGCACATAAATTTGATGTAATTCTAAAGTATTTTCTTATTTTTTTTTTCTTCACTGTGTGATTTTTATTCACCACTCATTTATTTATTTATTTATTTTTATTATTTATTTTTAACACAGTTTACAACATAAAGCAATTCAAACTTTTGGTCAAGTGATACTGCTTTTTAAAGCATTTACAATATGGACCACAAAAGAAAAAAAAATTTTTTTTAACATTAACCAACTGGGACACAAAATATTTATGTTGCTAACTTTACAAACTCTTGACTTAATTGTGTCCACAGTATTACAAAGAATTAAAGGACCCTAACTTAATGTTGTTGGTCTAAAGTCATATGCCTAATAACTTCATTTTAGACAACCCCAGATATTCCCCTACCCATAATCTATAATTGAATAGATCTGGTATTAAGCTTACATACCTTTTGACTATAGGAAATTGCCACCAATAGTAAGGACATTGCAGGGATAAATTATCTCCCCAACTTTATGTCAACCTTAGGCAGGATTAGATTATCCACTTGCATTCAGTCAGGCTTAAAGTCTGCCAGGTGTCAATGGGGAAATTGAGTCAGGAGAATCCCACCTCAGCCCATGCTGAACAGCTGCTCTACCATCCTTCCCTTGAGATCACTTATGCAGTTCACACCAGCATCTCATGAGCTTACTGGCATTATGTATTGGAGGCTCAGATTGCCTTTCTTGCTTCCCATACCTGAAGCTGGACTCAGAAGAACAGTCACTTAATAGTCCCATAGTATCTAAAAATGGCAAGTTCCAATAACCAGGTTTCAAATATGATTATAGCTTCACTTTGGCTAAGGAACATCTTTTGAGGCAAGTCTTAAGTGGTTTAAATGTCTTTCTATACAAGTTCTAGTTCCTGATTAAACGGCAATTATAAAATCTTATTTACCATTAAAACCTTGACTTTTCCATCAATGCCAAATTTTACCCAAGGCTACCTTCCTCTTGGAAATTTAGACTAAAATTCTTTTCTCCAAACTAAAGCTGTCATTGATTTATTCTCAGTAATTAATTCAGTCAGTTGTTTTAATACTGATTGCTTTTACCTCACTTTGTAACATGTCCAATTTTTCTCCCCATCACTCCCCTCCCCCTGCTTCCTAATACCTTGCATTCTGATTACTCCTTCCCTCAATGTACCCTCCCCTCTACCACACTCCACCCTTCCCTTATCCTCATCTTCTCTCTTCTCTTATAGGGAAAGATAAATTTCAATACACCATTCCCTGTATTTCTTATTTCCTGATTATATGCTATAAAAATTCTCAACACACATTTCTAATACTTTGAATTCCAACTTCTCTCCCTCCCCAACCCCACTGAGAAGGCAAGCAATTCAATACAGACTAAATATGTGTTCTTTTGCAAGGCTTCCATAGTAATCATGCTATGTAATACTAGTTATATTACCCTCTGACCTACCTTATCCAACCCTTTTTCCCCCCTACAATTGGCCTTGCCCCTTCTTGAAAGTGTTTATTTCTAGTGACTCCCTTCTCCCATTTGCCCTCCCTTCTAACATTCCCCTCACTCCACTTGTCGCCTCCTCTCCTACTTTCCTGTGGTGTATATAAATTTTCATATCAAATTTAGTGAGTATGTTATTCCCTCCTTCAGCCACACGTGGGGAGAGTAGCTTTATTTTTCTCTTTCTCCCCTTCTCCCTTATCTCCTCCACTGAATAAGATTTTTCTTATCTCTTTATGAGTTATAGTCTGCCCCATTCCATTACTCCCTTTCTCTTCCCTGAATTTTCCTCCACCCCTTAATTTTTATTTTATTTTATTTTTATTTTTGTGTGTGTGGATATCATCTCTTCTGATACAACACATCCTGTACTCTCTATCTACGTGTATGTGTGTATGTACAATCTCTCCAACTACCCAAATACTGAGAAGATTCAAGAGTTAAAAATATTTTCTTTCCATGTAGTAAACAGTTTAGCTTTAGAGAGTCTTTTATGATTTTTCCTTTCTGTTTACCTTTTCATGCTTCTCTTGATTCTTGTCTTGGGAAGTCAAATTTTTAAATACAGATCTGGTCTTTTCTTCAACATGAAATCTTCAAATTCAACTTTATCACTGAATGACCATTTTTTCCCTTGAAGTATTATATTCAAATTTGCTGGGTAGGGGATTCTTGGGTTCAATCCCAGTTCCTTTGACTTCTGAAATATCCCACTCCAAGCCCTTCGATACCTTAATGTTGAAAGCTGCCAGATTCTGTATTAAGATTGTATTTCCACGGTACTCAAATTGTTTCTTTCTAGCTGCTTGCAGTATTTTCTCCTTGATCTGGGAATTCTGAAATTTGGCCACAATATACCTAGGAGTTTCTCTGTTCGGGTTTCTTTCAGGAGGTGATCAATGAATTCTTTCAATATCCATTTTGCCCTCTGATTCTATGACATCCGGGCAGTTTTCCTTGATAATTTCATGGAAGATAATGTCTAGGCTCTTTTTATGATCATGGCTTTCAGGTAGTCCAATAATTTTTAATTATTTCTCCTGGATCTACTTTTCAGGTCAGTTGTTTCTCCAATGAGTTCTTTCACCTCATCTTCTATTTTTTCCAATTTTTGATTTTGTTTATTAACTTCTTGGTTTAACTCATGGTCATTCATTTCCTTAAACTCAATTCTCTCTTTCATTGAATTATCTTCTTCAGTGAGCTTTCAAACCTTCTCCTCCATTTAGCTAATTCTGCTTTTTTACAACCTCCTTCTCCTCGTTGGCTTTTTGGACCTCTTTTTCCAATTGAGTTAGCCTCTTTTTAAAGCTGTTATTTTCCTCAGCATTTTTTTGGTTCTCCTTTAGTAAGCTGCTAACTTGTTTTTCAAGGTCTTCTATTGCCTGAACCCATTTTAAGTTCCCTTTGGGGGCAGAGGCCTTGACTTCCTCTGACAATATGCCTTGTTCTTCCTCATCCGAAAGGATGGGGGGGACATACCTGTTCCCCAAGAAAGTAACCTTCTATGGTCATTTCTTTGCCCCTCTTTAGGGCATTTTCCCAGCTTTCTCTTGACTTCTGAGTTTCCTCTCCACAACCACCTCGCCTCTAGTTCTGACCAGCCAGCGCTTGGTGGCAGAGAATCAAATGTAGTGCTCCTGAACCTCAGGGCTTTGGGGGAGGGGGGGCACTGCTATTCAGTGTGAGATTAAGCTGCTCAGGTAGGGGCAGGGCCACCACACGGGGCTTAGTTCCCTCAGGGAGTTTACGAGGAGACCTTCAATGGATGAGAGCCCAGTCTGCTGTCTCCTGAGGGAGCCTGAGTTATGGGGACACCCTGCTCCCCTCTCAACCAGTCGCAAAGACCCTCTCACTGACCTTTGGAGCCTGTGGGTTGAGGGATCTCTGCTGCTGCTGGAGATTCTGTCCCTGAAGCCTGCTCAGATCTACTTCTCTCAGTGCTGCATGGCCAAGGCAGGGCTAGGCTCTGCTCCGTGTCAGGTGTGCTACAGACCTTTCCGGTTGGTCTTTCAGGTCTCTCTGGGAAAGAAATCTCCTCCCCTCAGTTGGTCTGTGGCTTCTGCTGCTCTAGAATTTGTTGAGAGTTCTTCTTTACAGGTATTTTATGGGCTGAGGGGTAAGAGCTAAGCATCTGTATATTTTTCTACTCTGCCATCTTGGTTCCTCCCCAATTCTAAAGTATTTTCTAGAAACTACTCAAAGTATATCTTTCTTATCCTATAATCAGAAGAATCAAATACTTTTTCCCCAAAGGGTAAGAAGAGAAGTAGAACTTCCAGTGAGGTGGGAAGAGCTTGGAGTACCTCAAAACCTCTAACAGACCTGATAGGGCAAGGGCACAGGGTCCTGACCAGCTTAAACTAAAAGCCTCTCATCTCTTATCCCATCACCATGACGAACAGCTCCCATCCCTTCTTCATCATGACACCTCTGTCCCTTATCTTTGCCTACCCCCCCAAAGTTTGTCTCCCCCTTTCTGCTCTCTTACTCCCACCAGCTCAGGCCACATGCTTTCTCTGATGGATCAGAAGCTTTTGCTCATGACTGAAGCTCTCACCACAGGTGGCAAAGATGAATGGCCCCTCTCAACTATGGCTCTTGTGGTGTGTGATGACGTTGGATTTCTAACTAAAACACAACCAGGGCATTGCTCACCTGTATGAATGTGCCAGTGGGACACAAGGTTGGACTTCTGGCTAAAGGCTTTACCACAGTCAGGACAGACATAAGGCCTCTCACCTGTGTGCATGTGGCGGTCGACCACCAGGAAGGGCTTGTGCCTAAAGGACTTGCCCACAATCAGGCTAAATGAAGGGGCTTGGTCACAACAATGGGCTGCCAGGTGACTTCCTTGTCAAAAATGGTGCCTACATTCCAGCCACACAAAGAGTCACTCATTTTCAAGCTCTGAAAATTTAGGGCAATAGAGCTGTAGGAGAATGGGCCACACCTAAACCTCAATCTCATCTTAAGTCATCAAAGGAAGGAGGGATACACATACATATACACCACAGACACAGACACATAGACACACAGACACAGACACAGACATAGACACATACACACACAGAGTTGGGTACAGAAATAAATCAAACCCAACAAGGAAACAGAAGGGTATGGAGTTAAAAAGAAAGGGGAAGGAGCAAGAGAAAGCACAGATTAAGGGGGCAATTAATAAGGAAAACAAATCCTGAAGAGGCGGCATGAAACAAAGAGAAGTTAAAGTGTAAAAGAAAAGGATTGGGGGCACAGGAGGAATACATAATATGCAAACAAAACTGTGAATGAGATGAAATGACCTATAAACCCAAAGGATAGCAGAATGAATTAGAAATCAGCATCCAACAGTACGTGTTTTACAAGAAACATACTTGAAATAGAAAGACATACACAGTAAGAGACTGGAGCAAAATCTGTTATACTTCAGCTGAAGTAAAAAAGGTAGGAACAGCAATTACAATCAGATAAGTCAAAAATAGACCTAATTTGAAATATAAACAGGGAAATTACATTTTGCTGAAAAGTGCCATAGACAATGAATTAATATTGATACTAAACAAATATTCAGCATATGGCATAACACCTAAATTCTTAAGGAAAGGTTAAATGAGGTAAAATTATAATAGTGAAGGAGTTCAATTTGCTACTCTCAGACCTAGAAAAATCTATTCAAAAAAGAAATAAAGGACCTGATAAGAATTTTAGAAAAGTTGGATATGATAGAGCTCCAGAGAATATTGAATGGGAAAAGAAAGGAGTGTGTCTGCTTCTTAGCAGTGCATGACATCTTTAAAAAAAATGACCACATATTAGAACACAAAAAGTCACCAAAACAAAAAAAAAATGCAAAAAAGCAGAAATATCAGGTGCATGTTACACTGACAAAGAAATAAAAAATACATTCAATAAGCAACCCTTAGAACAGAGATAAAAAATTAATTGGAATCAAAATGATTTCATTAAATGCAATGACAACATTGAGACAACACGGCAAAACTTGTGGGATTTGGTCAGAAAGCAGTATTTGAGGAAAAATTTATATCTCAACACTTTAATCAATAAAAGAGAGAGGAAATGAATGAATTGGGCATGTAACTTCAAAAAACTAGAAAACCAACAAGTTAAAAACTCCCAGTTAAACATCTATATAGAAATCCTGAAAATCAAAAAAGAAGTTAACAAAACTAAAAGGAAAAAAATTAAACAACTTTAAAAACAATTTTAATGTCATTACCTAGTTTGATGTTTAAAAAGAAAACAAAATTAGTAGTATCAAAAAATGAAAAAGATGATTTCACAATCAAGGAAAAATGAAAACAATTATAATAGGAAGCCATTTCTTCCAACTATGTGCCAAAAAAACTGACAATCTAAATTAAACAGATGAGCATTAATAAAATTATAAATTGCCCAGATAAAAAGAACAGGAAATAAAGTTCTTAAATATCTCTATCTTGGAGAAACAAATTGAACAAGGGACAAATGAACTCTCTAAGGGAAAAACAAAAACACAGGACCAGATGGATTTACAACTGAATTTTACCAAACATTTTAAAAACAAATGAATATCAATACACTATAAACTGTTTGGAAAAAAAACAAACAAGTAATGAAAGAATGCAACTGAATTCTATCTATGAGTCAAATACAGTATTGATAATTAAATCAAGAAGAGTGAAAACAAAGAAAGAAAACCACTGGCCAAGTTCCCTCTTGAATACTGCTATAAAAATTTTAAGTGAGACATTAGCAAGGAGAATTCAGAAGTACACCAAAAAATAATGAGCAGGTTGGATTTATACTAGAAATGCAGGACTGGCTTAATATTTAAAAAAACTATATACATAAATGACCATGTTAATAACAAAAGCTACAAAATCATAAGAGTGTTTCAATAGACGAAGAAAAAGCTTTCAACAAAACATAACATTTATTCTTGTCAAAATAAAAAAACAAAACACTAGGAAGCTTAGGGATAAACAAAGCTTTTCTTACACAATAAGTAGTATCTATCTAAACCAAGAGGCAGAATTATCTGTAATGGAGATAAGCTAGACAAATTTCCAATAAGATCAAGGGTAAAACAAGTTCATTACTGCCATTATTATTCAATACAGTATAAAAAATGCTAGCTATAGCAACAGAACAAGAAAAAGAAATAGAAGAAATAGGTGTAGGGAAAGTGGAAGCAAAACTATCACATTTTACAGATCATATGCTAGTTTACTTACAGAACTTAGTCAACTAAGAAAAGAACTGAAACAATTAACTTCAACAAAGTTGCAGGCTATAAAACAAACTCACACAAATTATCAGTTTTTCTGTATATTACCAACAAAATCAAGCTGGAAGAAATATGAAAAGAAATTCCATTTAAAATACCTATGGATAGTATAACATACTTGAGAGCTGAACTGCCTAGACACACACAGGAATTATATGAACGCAATTACAAAATATTATTTACACAAATAAAGACAGAGTGCCATCTTCTGGAGTCTAAATCCAACATTATCCACTATACCACCTAGCTGCCTCAAATGTGAACTATCAAGATATTAGCTCTGGAGAAGAATATTATCTTTATAAAAGTCCAGATACTATTTAGACATTAAGAGTCCCCATTTCAGTGCTATGTCAGAAGTGACTTTGATATGTGATCCTCAGTAAAGGTTAAGTTGTCTCCAGTTGGAATCTCAGTATGATGTTGGAATAGTGTCCTTGCTGCTGCAGGGTGGTTAGGAATAGGTAAGAGGATATTTAGATGCCCCTATATCTAGAATGCATGCACCTGCGCATGCACACACGCACACATACACACACACACACACACACACACACATACAATTTCATTTGTCTCACTGGCAACATTTTAAGGACACTTAAAATAATTAGATTAGGCCCCTCTATTAACAGACAAGATTAGCCCTCCTTTGCAGACACTATTACTCTTTTTTTATTAGTATTATGATTACCAGGACTCTAGCAAACAACTACTGTTTAACAACTTATCTGTCAAAGTTATATATGTCAATAAATTATGCATGTTTTGAATTTAAAGCTAAAACTAAGCATAAAGTGAGGAAAACATCTTGAGACAAGGTCAGAATCACATTCTCCTTCCCTAGACTTTGTTACAAAATATTACATAACTCCTACCACAACTAATGCCTCCTATTGTTAAGTAGACTGAAATCAGAAACCAGTATGAATTTAGTGAGGTGTTTGATGCATCCAAAGTTTCATTTGGCTTCTGTTTTACCAGTATTGCATAGTTAAATATTACAAGCTCTAAAATAGCACAATTTTTCTCATCTTCAGCTCCTGGGTAATAGTAGTTTTTCATTTTCAGAAAATCAGACACCAATACTCATGTGGGAGAAATATAAATTAAGCATAATAAATAAATTATATTTAAAGCTTTAACCTATTTGGACAAATGAACATAGATAATCTAAGACTATACTTCATGTATAGAAAAGCTCTGAAATGTCTAGAAACTTCCAGGGAGTACTATTTATTTCATGGTAGAGAGAAAAATAAGACAACAAGACTAGAGAGTTATGTTATGCTATTCAGGCAACAAGTTGCACTGAATAGAGCTCTATGCCTGGAGTTAAGAAATTAAGTGTGACTGGGGCAACACACAACTTCTATTTGTTTTAGTCTCCTCAACTTTAATAGCAAATACCTCCCAGAATTGTTGTGTAGATCAAATGAGGTAATATTTGAAATATAAATGCTAGCTATCACCATTATTACTTTCTAGAGAAAAAATGCAATACCAAACACTGAGCAACAATAAAGATGCATAACTACAAAAACCATCCCTTTCAATTTTTCACTTCAAGGTAATGTTTTCTGCAAATGAACAAAAAGTTGTGTATTTGAAGCCTGAAACTGCTCAGGTCTTCCACCAGTGTACAAGAATTTAACTTACCAAGTAAACTCGGTCAACAGGCCGAAAATTTCCTATTACTGTCAAAAGCGTCACCATTTTTTAAGTCTCCCAAGTTCATTACCTTGGTGTTATCCTTGTCCCCTCATCCTTGCTTAATACACATATTTCGCCATTTCTACCTCCACAACATCTCTTAGATCTGACCTCTTCTCTCAATGTGCAGAACCCCCAACCTAGTTCAGGCCTCCATCACCTATGCCATGGACTACCGTAATGGCCTTCAAATTGGTATCTCTATATCTAGTCCCTCCCCACTCCAATCAATCCTCCACACAGACATCAAAGTGATTGTTTCTTAAACACATATCTGAGCATGTCAGATCTGGATTTAATAAATTCTAATTGCTCCCTATTGCCTCTAGGATCAAATAAAATCTCCTGTTTGTTTTTTAAGTCTCACAAAACAGCCCCAGTCAACCTTTTCAGTCTCATTATACATTACTCTCTTTCTTGCACTCTATAGACTAATCAAACTGATTAGCCTGCTTGCTGTTCCACACACAAGGTACTTGATCTTCCACCTTTGTGCCTTTTTATTGGCCCTATTCCAAAAAGGAATGTACTCCCTCCTCACACTCACTTTTCATTTCTTTTAATAAGTAGCAGCAACTTCTGTATGATGAATCCCTCAAACAGCTAGCATTTGCCTTCACTATCTACCTTATAAAAGGAGTGTCAAAAGTCTTAGTGTAGTTTTAAACTTTCATACTCCAATGCCTTACTCTAGGCATTTAGTCATAGCTACTAAAGCTTAAAACTGCATTAGGATTTTTGGAACATCTGTTTAAATTCTATACTTCACCTTATTCTACAAATATTTACTCTAGATATACTTACGCATATATGCAGTTTCTCCCGACACAATGTAAATACTCTGAGAGCAAGAATTGTTTCAGTCAGTTGGTCAATAAGCATTTATTAAGTGCCTCCTATGTGACAGGCACTTTATGTATTGTAATCCTCAGCACCGAGGACAGCATCAGTTATTTAATAGGTGCTTAATAAATAACTAGTTGACTAACCGAATAGTTACGAAGTACATGAAGAACAGCCAAAGGAAGCTGAACTACACATTTGTCAATCATAGATGAAGCATACACAAGACCAAGGGAATCACAAGTAGGGAGGAGTATGAGTTCATTTTGCTGACAGAAACAAACAATCCTGAAAATGGCCATGCAAAGCATTTTATATGTGACAGTTTAAGAGCTAAATAAAATCGAATATTTAATAACTATCCTGATTTGGGACATCCTTTTTCCAAGTTACAAATCAGTAAAATAATTTTTTATCTTCTAATAGGATAATTTCTACTTATAAATAAGAGGCAAATACCAGAATTTCAACAATTCTTCCACCAAAGTTAAAACTGTAACTTCTGTTTGTATAGCCACATTTGTAAAATAAAAATCTTAAACAAACTCTAGTATCTACCTACTGCCTCCAAGATTAAATATAAAATACTGTATTTGGCTTGTTCTTTTATACCTTACTTCTCTCCACATACTCTGCAGTACAATGATGCCAGCCTCCTTTCTGGTCTTGGAACGTAACATCACATCTTGCCTACAAGCATTTTCATTGAATGTGTTCCCATGCCTGGAACGCTCTCCCTTCTCATCTTCCTCTCCTTGCTTTCCTGGCTTCCTTTGAACCTCAGCTCAAGTCTCACTTTTTGCAAGAAGTTTTTCCTGGTATTCCTTCATCTTAGTACTTTCCTCCTGAGATTACCTCAAATTAAACCTGTATACATTTTGTTTGCACATAGTGGCTTATGGACTGTTTTTTTGCCTTTCTTTATATCCCCAAAACTTAACACAGTGCTGAGAACACAGAAAAAGCATTTAACAAATGCTTGTTATTGACTTGAAAATATTTCCGTTCAAGAGTGTTTTCTGAAAAACTGAAAAACTATAAAAACAGAATATTCTTAGCAAATCACAAGAAAATACAATATTCTTTAGAAAGTTATCTTGGTTTGGCAATTTTATAGATCAAAAAAGGTGAAGTATCTCTCTACTGTTTGCAACCTCAGCTGGTGGCAGGAAAAGATTGTCCAGACTAGATATGGATAGATATAGACATACTGACATATCAATATATAAATCACCCTTGAGGCAAATACTTTCTACTTCCATTCTTACACTTAAACAGAGATTATTTTCTACTCCCAAAAAATGTCTGAGGACACAAAAACAACATGTTTAATAACTTGAAAAGTCTTAAAATACAGGACTTCTGGTCACCATATGCTACATCAAAGTCTAGACTATCAAAATCTAAATTATTACCAGGAATACAGAAATCTTCCAACTATGTTGTCTTACCTTCTTTAAAGTACACATTTTGATCACAAATAGTATTCAATTTTTATTAATAATATTAAAGCAATTTTCAAAGAAAAATCTATAACATTACGAATAATCAATGAAAATTCTTCCTATTTAAATATCTCAGAATAAGAAAAATTAGCTTTAATTATGTTTTTGTAAATTTCCCATTGGTGAAAGAAATTTGAAAAAAATATCAATTATCTCATCTTTACTTCTTCTCTATAATGATTAAACTTACCTGGAATGCTTCCTAATAGATCTTTAGTATGACAACTGAGATCCTCTGTTTCTCCATCTTTAAAACTTCCAATTTCTCCATAGTAAAGAGCAACACCTAGTTGCATTATACGAATAAACATTGGGAGTTGTTGATCTGTGATGGAAAGCTTCAAACTCTCAACTAGGGTATGAATCTGAGGGAAAAGAACGATAAAATAATGGAAAACATGTTGAGAGGGAATGTTTTTTAACAGAAAATATGCATAAATTTCATTTCATATTCTTGAATTACCAAAAAAGAAAAAAATATTTGCATACACATTTGCCTTAATCTCACTGAAATCAAACTAAAGTAATTTTTTTTCAGGAGCAATGAGTTTTAGATGGAAAACTATATGCATGCAAATGAAAACTTAAGAAATTACATATATCCTGTAACTAAAATACTTGATCTACTGTTATAAGTAATTATGTCAATATTCAGCAATAAAAAGAAACATTCCTTGTAAAATATGGGACAGAAAATGTCTCATGATGTCATCTTAGCAAAACTTTTATGTGACTGCCATTGATAGTTTTGTTCCATAAAGAATATGTACATATCCTGAAGGCATATGTAAGCAAAGAAAATACTAAAAAAGCAGCTGTGGAAATACTGAATAATAAAACACATTAGTTTCAAAAATGGAAAACCAAATGAAGTACACCTTCCAGAATGTTTTCAGAAGTAAATTGATAGTTTTAAATATGGCCTAAACATTATTATCTAGTATCAATCAATGACAGAACAGAAATAAGATGAATTGCCAACACGAGGGATATAAAGTTGCCAAAAAGTAAATTCCTAAGGAAAAAGAAACATCAATGGAAATGGAACTAGCTAAACTGTAAAGCTCTGATTCTCAAAAAAATAAAAAGTAAAGATTTTTTCCCCTACTACCTGCTGAAATATCTATAAAACATGGGAAAGGGAGAATAATGGAGACCGTATTTTAAGACAAAAATCATAAAATTTGAAACTGAATAAATGAGGAAGGAAACAACTTCAAAAGGGAAGAGAATTAAATATTGTGAACTTCACCTTCTCATAAACATATTTAAAAACCCTGTGATAGTTTGCCATGCTCCTAAATTCCTTCAAGTTGGAGATTGCTCTGCTAATACATTTCTACCGAGACTTAAATTGTTCAGTCTCTACCTTATTCCTACATCTGAACTACCCAGAAAATATTCTAGTCTCAATGTGTACTGAGAAGTCTGCTGGACATTTGAACAGCATTTCTTTATTTGACCTTCCACTGCACCTAAAATCCTCTCCCTTTCCCTTCTCTTAGGCAAATAAGGGTAGTCCACAAGTACAGAAAATGTTATGTGAAACAAGAACTAGATAGAATTTGACTCAAGGGGAGAGTTAGAAAAGATGATTTGAAGTTATGGAGGCAAATATGTTCTATGTAAGGAAAATTTTCCTAACAAGTGAATTATTCCATCCAGCTGGTGACTAAGAAACTCTTGTTGGGTATACAACAACAACAACACTCCGTGCTCCCTGCTGCCACTTCCAGATTCTACCCTGCCCTCCTTCACCCAGTAATCTCTCTTCCTTGGAGGTCACTAAACCTCTTGGTCTTAGTTTTTTCTTCTTCTGTAAAGTTAAGCTCAAAATACAATCTCTGGAATTCTTTGCAACTCTAAATCTATCATTCTATGATCCCCAAATTACTGAAAGCAATTTTCCAACCTTCACTTCTTTAATACTCCTCAATCAATAATTAGGCTACTATCTCAAATTGGTGCTACCAAATATGAAAAGCAATTCATGCCATTTTTTTTAAAAAAAGGGCTTTGAAGCAGAAACTCCTCAGATGTCATTAGAAAAACCTGTACAAATTTCTAATCTGGTAAATATTACCCTGGACGAATGAAATTTTGGAGTGAAAGAAGAATCACTCAAAAAGCCTGTGTTAAAACATATTGTATCACCAATCCAAGAGAAACTTAACCATTATCTCAATTTTAAATGGTTGCATGACTATTCAAATTTATGTATTTTTATGGACATAGGCCAAGTAACTATGCTTTTCAACAGAAATAAAATGTAAAGGGGTACCAATGAAATGAATTTCTTAAAAACTGGAATGGAAAAGAATATATGGTTACAAGTTAAAAATATAAGAAAGCTAGATAAAGACATGCAACTTTTGACTACCGAAGTTAAAAAAAAAAACCCACTATTTGTGGAACTTACTTTAATGACAGATGGCATCTTGGAATTGAGGTTATCATAAGTAAAATGAAGTCGAGTTCTGAAGGAACATTTGTATAGCAAAGGATCCTGGTAAAACTCAATTTTACCACTAGCATTCCTCTTATCAAGACAAACTGTGCAGTCAGAAAAATTTATAACTTTCCGCAATACAAGGTCAGTTGCTAAAAAGAAAAAAGGAAAACATTTTAAGTTAAGGTTAATTACAGAATAAAGCATCTTTAGAAGGGAAAATGGTAACTTTGATGAGTAATTCAAAATCACAAACTAAAGACAGAAATTTGGAGAATATCTTACCTCTAGGTTGCTCTCATTAGTTTTATTTCAATAGCTAAAGTATCCTAGTCCATTCAGTCAAGGTACAAAGTTACCATAACAATGGTACACTCGGGACATTTTCTAACATTTCAAATTCCAAAAAGGATTTAAGTGAATAATGAAACCAAAGGGTTTCACATATGTATAGGATCAAGCCTGTTATATATTCTACATCTCATTCACCAGACATACACAAAAAGAGAAAAAAAAAATGGATAATATTCCAGATTTACAAATTTTGTAAATGTACTCAAAGATAGGGAATATATAATAAAAGAACTACAAGTAGAAGAGATCTTGAGAGATTTTTCTGTGTTTTCTCCTCTTCATTGAAAATCACTACTTTTCAATGTCCAAATACTAAATAACCAGTAAGAGTCCAAATTTTTTCCCAACACAATTAATGAAAATATAACAAAAGTTTTATCCCTGGGAGCCAAGATGGCAGAGTAGAAAGACGAACCTGTAGAAGCTCCCCCACAGAGCCCATAAAATACCTGTAAAAAATGACTAACAAATTTAGAGCAGCAGAAGCAACAAAACACACTGAAAGGGATTTCCAGCCCCAGACAGGCTGGAAGGCTGACAGGAAAAGTCTATCGCACGGGCTACAGAGCGGAGCAGAGCCCAGCAAGGGCCATGGCAGTATGGCAGGGACAGGACCCAGAATAGGCTTCAGGGTGCCACTGGAAGCAGCAGTTCCCATATTGCTCAACCCACAAACGCCAAAGACAGTTTGGAAGGTCATTGAGAAAGTTCCTTCACCCAGGAGAAGGGAATGCAGTATGGCTAGCCAGCAGCAGCGACTGTAGCACCAGAATCCATTTTTGGAACCCTCCCCCTAAAACTCCTGGGGCAATTGAGCAGTTGATCTGAATCTCAGCCTGAAGCACAGCCCTGGGGTGAGGAGGGGCTCTGGCATTGGTGGAGCTGGAGGCTGTTGTGGCATGGGAATTCTCCTCTAAGATTTTGGGCAGAAAATTTTTGGTTGCTCCCAAAACAGTGCACAAGCCAGGAAAGGATTAAACTCCTCTCCCTTGAATGTGCCACCTTGGAGGAACTGTTGAAAACTTACAGGTCCCCAGAGTATACCCTCTTCTTGACAAAGGACTCAAAAGTCAAGTAACTGATGGGAAAATGCCCAAAAAAGGGAAAAAAAATAAAACTGTAGAAGGTTACTTTCTTGGTGAACAGATATTTTCTTCCATCCTTTCCAATTGAGGAATAACAATACATACCATCAGAGGAAGATATAAAAGTTAAGGCTTCTGCATCCAAAACCTCCAAAATAAATATACAATGGTCTCAGGCCATGGAAGAGCTCAAAAAAGGATTTGGAAAATCAAGTAAGAGAGGTGGAGGAAAAATGGGGAAGAGAAATAAGAGTGATGCGACAAAAGCATGAAAAGTGAGTCAACAGCTTGCTAAAGAAGACCCCAAAAAATGCTGAAGAAAATAATACCTCTAAAAATAGGCTAACTCAATTGGAAAAAGGGGTCCAAAAAGCCAATGAGGAGAAGAATGCTTTAAAAAACAGAATGAAAAAGGAAGTTCAAAAGCTTACTGAAGAAAACAGTTCTTTAAAAATTAGAATGGAACAGATGGAAACTAATGATTTTATGTGAAACCAAGAAATTACAAAACCAAACTAAAAGAATGAAAAAATAGCAGATAAAGTGAAATATCTCATTGGAAAAACAACCGAACTGGAAAATAGATCCAGGATTTGGAACCCAAAATCTTGTGAAAATGAATGTAAAAAGTTAAATAAATTTATTTAAATTAAAAAATAAATAAAGAAAGAAAGAAAGAAAGAAAATAGATCCAGGAGAGACAATTTAAAAATTATGGGACTACCTGAAAGCCATGATCAAAAAAAAGCCTAGACATCATCTTTCATGAAATTATCAAGCAATACTGCACTAATATTCTATAACCACAGGTCAAAATAACTATTGAAAGAATCCATCAATCAGCTCCTGACAAAGATCCCAAAAGAAAAACTCCTAGGAATTTGCAGTCAAATTTCAGAGTTCCCAGGTCAAGGAGAAAATATTGCAAGCACCTAGAAACAATTCAAGTATTGTGGAATTACAATCAAGATAACAGAAGATCTAGCAGCTTCTATATTATGGGATTGAGAGGTTTGGAATATGGTATTCCAGAAGTCAAAGGAACTGGGATTAAAACCAAGAATCACCTATCTAGCAAAACTGAGTATAATAATCCAGGGGAAAAAATGGTCATTCAATGAAATAGAGGACTTTCAAGCTTTCTTGATGAAAAACCAGAACTAAATAGAAAATCTGACTTTCAAACACAAGGACCAAGAGAAGCATGAAAAGGTAAACAAGAAAGAAAAATCATAAGAGACTTTCTAAAGCTGAACTGTTTACATTCCTACATGGAAAGATAATATTTGTAACTCCTGAGACTTTTCTCAGTATTTGGGTAGTTGGAGGGAATCACACACACACACACACACACACACACACACACACACACATATAGACAGACGGAGAGAACAAGGTGAGTTGAATAACAAGGGATGATATCTAAAAAAAATGAAAAGGGGTGAGAGAAGAATATATTGGGAGGAGAAAGGGAGCAGTGGAATGGGGCATATTATGTCATAAAAGAGGCAAGAAAAAGCTTTTTTAATGGAGAAGAAAAGGGAGGAGGTGAGGGAAAAAGTAAAGCTTATTCTCATCACATTTGGCTTAAGGAGGGAATAACATGCTACCTCAATTTGGTATGAAAATCTATCTTACTTATACTACAGGAAAGTACGGGAGAAGGGGAGAATTGGGGTGGGGGGATGACAGAAGGGAAGGCAAATGAGAGGAGGGAGTAATTACAAGTAAATACTTTTAGGGAAGGACAAGGTCAAAAGACAGAATAGAATAAATGTGGGGCAGGATAGGATGGAGGGAAATATAGTTAGTCTTACACAACATGACTATTACGGAAGTCTTTTGCAAAACTACACATGTATAGCCTATATTGAATTGCTTGCCTTCTCAGTGGGGATGGGTGGGGAGGGAGGAAGGGAGAGAAGTTGGAACTCAAAGTTTTAGGAAGAATGTTGAGAACTGTTTTTGCATACAACTGGGAAATAACAAATATAGGTAATGGGGTACAGAAATCTATCTGGCCCTACAAGAAAAGAGAGAAGATGGGGATAAGAGAAGGGAGGGTGTGATAGAAGGGAGGGCATACTGAGAAAAGGTGTAATCAGAATGAAAGGTATTATGGGGTGGGGGGAGGGGAGAGATGGGGAGAAAATTTGGAACTCAAAATTCTGTGGAAATGAATGTTGAAAAGTAAAAATAAACAAACATTAAAAAATACTTCCACAGTATTTAAAAAAAAATAGTTTTATCCCTAAACCTTTCTTGTGTGGAGTAGAAAGCCAACAGCTAGAGTTGCACCAAAATCCTTGTAGTCCTTCATCTAGAATCTGATTCTATAGTCTGTTATTTTTAAGTCCCTTTTAAATAATAACAGTTATATAGCACTTTAAAATTTGCAAAGCATCTTGCACACATCATCCCTTTCAAGCTTCAGAACAAGCATCTAAGGTAATACTAGGGATTATTCTTATTTTATAGATAAGAAAACTAAGGACCTGAAATATCATACGATTTTCTCACGGTCACACAGTTATTAAATATCACATTTCAGATTTCGATCCATCTCCCAATTCAATTCAATATTCAGTACTTTATTGATTACAAAGCAATGCCTAATTATTATCACATTGTTTTATGATCTAGAAAGCACTCTGACGTCATTCTGTCATCTTCAAACTGTGAGTTGTATAAGTGATACTGTTACCTCCACTTGGCTAGATGATCAAACTGAGACACGAAAGGTCATGTGATTAAACTAAACTGAGAGAGCTAATTGGTGCTGGTGCCAGGAACTTACCCTGCAACTCCTGACTTTTCGAATAATAAATGATTATTCAATTTCTCTATTTTTCAGTTTTATTTTGTTTCATTATTAAGTTTTGTTTTGCTTTCCTCTATCCAGATCTACAGCCTAATCTTTGGCAGCATTTCAATATTTGTTAGGCTTTAAAAAGTCTAGAAGAATGGAAGAGAGAGTGGAAAGGGAAGAAATTCAAAATTCAAAATTTAGTTTGAAAAACATAAAAATTTGATTCATTATTTTTATTTAATTTTATATAAACACACACACTGTAATGGTAATTTAAATGGGAAGATCTTTCCCATTCATTACTAGGCACATGACCTGCTGAAATCACATGGAAGCCTAAGTCACATGTGGTAGGAGAAGCTTGCTAAATGGGTGGAACAGAAAGGGTAGACCAGAACTGGAAGGAAGTTGGTGAGAGCAGTTAGAGTGGAGGCATGAGAAGATACAAGGCAGCAGACAGCTAGGCTCCTGAGTGTTTGTTTGTTTTTGGGAAGGCCCCCATGTGGGTTAGGGGAAGGGGAGAAAGGGAAGGCGGGAAGGCTTAGGAATGGTTTTGGCATATGCAGAGTCGGTTTGTGTGCTGTGAATACTGCCTTAGGTAGACACACACACACACACACACACACACACACACACACACACACCCACCACCACCACCACCACCCACCACCTTGCCTCCATTAGGATACACACAGACAAGTCACTCCTATTATTACAAAACTCACAGAACTGAACTAAGTGACAATGTATTTTACCTTTAAAAACACCAATTCACAAATAAATACAGATCACCTTAGAGATATTCAAAAGATAGGTGGGAAAGAACAGAAAATGAAAAAACTATTACATTTCTCCCAACATCTATCATACTGCTCTGCACACAACAGGTACCTGACAAATGGTCATTATATGATAAATTAAAAATCATAATTTATGATTAAATACATTTAAAAAATTAAAATACTATAATACAAAGGAAAACAAAAGGAAAGGAAAACAAATATTGAAGTTTACTCACCAGAAATGTCCATGAATGCTCGATCCCAAAATTCATCTACTGTATAGCACTCTGCAGATGTAATGTTCACTGAAAGAACAATATCATCCTCCACATACTTTAATATGAGATTATTTATAACAATATTGACATTGTTTACAACTCTTCTAATCAAGCTCTGCACATAGCCTGAAAAATGAAAAAACAAAAAGAAAAAGAAATTCAATTATCCAGGTGTCTTTCAATGAATTTTCCTGCATTCTTGCATATAACTTACTAGAAGACATAATTCCTCAACTAAGACCCATATAATCTTCCTTACGCAAATAAAACAGAGAATCAAAGGAAAATAAGGACTACAAGTTTAAAATCCAAGGCAAAAAATCCACTATACAAATATAAATAATATATACCAATGTTCTTTTCTCTAACAAACAGTGCTTCCTTGATTTCATTATATCTTTTATGATGAATACTCCTTGATGCTATATTTTTATTTTCATCATTTTATAGTATGATCTACTCAGTATAAAGAAAGAATGTAAATAGATACTGAGCTTTTCATCTCCTCCATTAGAATGTGAGGTCCAGTAGAACAGACTTTCTTTGTATTTCCAGTACTTAGCAGGGTGGTTATCTGGAATTCCCCCATCAATCATCAGCTAGCTTTTGTCTCACCCTGAAACTTCAAAGACAAGTGTTCTTATTCTAGGACATCTTTCTACTCCCCTCCTCTCACTAGTGAGTTCCTCCTGAGGTTCCATCTTTGGGAGAAACTTTGGTCAGTCAATCTTCATTCCTCCTCCAGCTCTGCTTCTCTCTCTCTGGTTTTGCCATCATCCTCCCTCTCCTCTACTTTTTAACTTCCTATGATGTATTTCCTTCCCCTATTAGAGTGCAAATTCCTTCTCTGACAAGGAATGTCCTTTTTTTTTTTTTTTTTGGCATGTATTTGTATCCTCTATGCTTGGTTAACACAGTGCATGGCACACAATGAGCCCTTAATAGATGCTTACTGACAGTGTTTTTATGGTGTAATATAAAATACACAGCCTATAACAAAATTATTTGTATTTTTTTAATTCAATTCTTCTCACTTGTTTTTTCTCCAACAATATAAAAATTATTCAGGAGCTTGGAGGAAAAATAAAAGAGTTGAGGAAAGGGGTTTACACCCAAATTGACTAAAACAAAAAAGTCATTGAATCTGTTTCTAATCTAGGATCTGCAAAGTTATAATGTACAGTATGGCTACTATTTCAGAGTAGCAAAATTATATAAAAATAAAATAAATCTGGACACCCCAAATGAAAATTAAAAAGGAATTTTAACACTAGAATATATTTTAATATTCATTCAATCACCATTTATTATATGCTAAACACTATATTATATACTATATAAACAATGGAAGAGACATACAATGAAAATGAAAAAGTGATCTCCGCCTTCAGAAAGCTAAGAGAAGGGCGAAGTGAAGCATTAGATAAGCAAGAATTAGTTGCAAGCAAAACAAGAAGTAGACAAACATTTGCTCTAACCCAAGAACTTAAATTTCAAGTACAAGGACCTCTTGCTTGACAAGGACTGCTGGGAAAACCAGTGCATAGTTTGAAAGAAATTAGGTTTAAGCTAATATATATGTTCATACAACCATGTATTAGGGCAGAAGCAAGCAATTCAAATGCTGTAAGGTCATCCCACAGATCAAAGAATCACAGAATTAGAGGTGAAAGGAATCTGTGAGCCTATCTAGTCCAATAACCTAATTTTAAATGTCAAGAAACTGGAGCCAGGAAAGATTAAGTGACTAAAGATTAAGGTTATGGAGTTATTAAATGGAAAAGTCAGTATTTGAATCCCTGTCCACTAACCTATGGTGTTCACTCTCTACTACCTGCTCACCCTCCACACTGCAGTATCTCTACAATGGCTGCTGGCCACAAGAGAATATACTTACTGACTTTATTATTTGATTATTAGCATAATCTAACTCCATCATAATCTTTTCATTATAGTGATTCTGTACAAATATCACTCTATATTCCATTCCCCACTGGAAGCATCATTATTTCAAGCCACCTTCATTGAATCTCCTTCCTTAATTTCATATTCCAAATCTACCCACCACTTAACCTTGTGCTTCCTGGTATGCCTATTGCATTAATAACAAACTTGCTTTCACCTTAAACCTTTCTTTTTCACTCCTTCCAACTTCTTCCTTCTACTGAGAAGAAAAAAGTCTCCTGGGCTACTTTTTCCAGCACTGACTGCAGTTATATTCATAATAACCCCAATTTACTGGTCATGGTGGGAAACGAAATATTCCTTGCTCTTCACTATCACTTCTAGGCTCTCTCTTCACACCAACACTCAGTAATCTCTCCTCTTTAGGGTTCATTCAATCCATATCTATCAGAAAATCAAGATTCTACTAGCAATTTCCTTATTTATCATGACATACTCCTCTACCCAACTTCAGATACACAGGGGAAAAATCAAGACAGGACATAATTAGTAAGCACATATTAGGTACTATGCATGGTGCTAAGCAATGGGGATACAAAGAATGCCAAAGAAAAAAATGTCACGGTTTCAAGAAGCTTACGTTCTAATATAGGAAAAACATGCAAACAACAATCTACAAAAAAAGATATATGAGAAAACTAGATAAAATCACAGAGGAGGCATTAGCATTAAGGAATATTGGGGGCAATTTCCTGAATTGAAAAAAGAGGTAAAATGTGTCCATAAACAATAAAATGAACATGGAAACAGTAACTGATTGATTAATCAGTATAAAGACACTTTTCAGATATAACATACTTGAGATGTACACTGTGAAAAAACTTGAAAAACTCCTTGCATCAATCTTTGGATGTGACTAAGTTTCTGGTCAGCATAACCTAGATCTTTAGTTATAAGTCTCTAAACAGTAGGCAGAGGTACTAGGTTCAAATAATACAACAAGGTTTTCTACTAATTCCCACGTTTAAATAAAGTTTTCTCCCAGAACAGAACCCAGACCAGTTCCAGAGTTGAATCACAAGATGGAAGTCAGCATAGTTCACTCAGTTCCCACCCTACTTGTCCTAATCCCTTCAATTCTCTCAAGAAGTCTCAGAGAGGTTAAGGCAGAATAGGAAAATATGAAAATCTTCAACATAGAGATGATAATTATATCCATGGAAGCTGATGAGATTACTAAGTGAAGTTATACAGAGGGACAAGAGAAGTTTGCCCAGGACAGAGGGTGTGAGACACCTAAGGTTAGAAGGCATAGTCTGAATAAATATCCAGCAAAGGACAATGAGGAGGAATGGTCAAACAGATAGAACCAAGAGAATAGTGTCCTAAAAAACTAGAGAAAAGTGTATCAAGGAGGAGAGAGTGATCAACAGTGTCAAAGGTCACAGAGAGGTCAAGGAGAATGAGGAATGAGAAAAAGCCATGGATTTGGGAACTTTGGAAAGAGTAGTTTTGGTGGAAGGATAAGATCAGGAACCAAATTGTAAGGGGTCAGGAAGAGAATAAGAGAAGAGAAAGTGGAGGACCTATTGTAGACAGCTTCTTCAAGGTGTTTAGCCACAAAAGAAATAAAAGACATAGGACAACAGTTAGCAGAGATGGAAAGATCAAGTGAAGGTTTTTGAGGATGGGAGAAGACATGAGAATGTTTATAGTCAGTAGGGAACGAGCCAATAGACAGGAAAAGATTAAAAATAAGTGACAGAGAGATGGCATGGGGACAATCTGTCAGACAAGACTAGATGGAATGGGATTGCTTGTGCAAAGATAGTGAGTTAACCTTAGAGTAAGGAGTAAGGCAATTTCTCCATGTGAAATAGGGAGTGGAAGACAGCATCTGAGTGACAGAAATTAGGAAGATGGCAAAAGATGCAGCTCACAATAAAAAGTCTCAATTTCTTCTGTAAAATATGAACAAAGGTTTTCAACGCAAAAGTGTGGGGGGAGGAGTCAAGGGAGGTTTAAGGAAGGATGAAAAGGTTTGACAGAGTTGCTTTAGACAGAGGAAGAGTGAGTTGGTATGGTAGGGAATACTGGGACTGTCTAGCAGTTGTGAAGACCCACTTGAGCTTGTGCAACATAAATTTACAGTGGACCCAGCCAGAACAATTCTGCGATTTTTTTCCATCTTCATTCAGCAGCATATGTGTAGCAACAAAGATGGCAGTGGATTGTGGGAGTGATGTAAGCCTGAGGGCTGGCAGGGTGAAACTAACACTATCAGAGGGCCAAGGACTGAAGAAAAGAGGACAATTTGGTGAACCAATTGAACTGATTCACCAAGAAGTCAAGATGAGGAAAAAAGGACAGTGGCTAGTATAAGGGTTGAGGGATTGGAGGTCAAGGTGAAGACAAAAGAGTAGGAAGTTACTAATGATGTCTAAATTGCCAAATTCAATGGCCTCTTTCAAATCCTCACTCTTCTTGATCATCCTTTGACAACTGCTTCCACTTGATACCCTCTTCTATCTAAGTTTTCATGACACTGCTCTGACCTGGTTATTCTCTTACTGGTCTGACTGCTCCTTCTCAGATTCCTTTGCTGGAAGCTTCATCCAAGTTATGCCAGCTAACTATGGGTGTCTCAATGGACTATGTTCTGGGCTCTGTTCCCTTCTTCTTCTATACTATTTTGCTTAATAACCATATTAGCTCCAATAGTTCAATTATCTCTATGCTGATGATTCTCAAATCTACTTGTCTACTCTTAACCTCTTTAATGACCTCCAAACTCACATCTTCAAATGTCAATTATGTGAAACTGTGTGACACATAGAATTGTGACAGACATATGTCCAAAAAGTAACTCATTATCATTCCCTAAAAAACCTTACCACTCCTGAATTTCCCTATACTAGCAAGGACATCATGATCTTCCCATTAAATTCAGGCTCACAAACTAGGTATCACATTGACTCCCAACTCTCTCCCTGACCATATATCCAATCAGATGCTAAGTCTTTGCCAATTCTACCTTAGTAACATCTCATATATGTCCCCTTTTCTCCTCTGAAATTTCTACCACCCTGGTTCAAAAACTTATGAGCTCATGCTCAGACTATTGGAACAGCCTGTGGGTTGCTCTCCACACTCCAATTCATTCTCTAGTAAGGTTTCAAAAGTTTTACTTTCCTAAAGTGCAGGTCTTATCACTTCACTACCATCTCCTACTAAACAAATTCCAATGGCTCCTTCTAGCCACCAAAATCTCAAATAAAATCCTCCACTTAGCTTTTAAAACCCTTTATAACTTAGCCCCTTCCAATCTAGCAAAAGTAAGAAACAGAAAACAGTGTATTGTTACTCTGGTAACCATATGTTAAGATATGGAGCAGAATAAGGCTGCCAGGATACTGCAAAGACTTTCTGTGAATAATTTATAGGAAGGAAAAGATGGCAAGGATGAAGGAAGGGAGAGAGAAAAGGGAAAGGGGAAAGGAAAAGGGAAAGCATTTATATATCACTTTCAATGTGCCAGGCACTGTGTTAAGCACCTTTTTGTAAACATCAACTCATTTGACTCTCATAACAAATCTGTGACATTGGCACTGTTATTAGCCCCATTTTGCAGTAAAGGAAACAGAGAAATAAGGGGTAAATAACTTGTATAGGGTCATAGAGGTACATCCATACCCCCCCCAAAGAGGTCACTAATAAAAAGCTTCACATACATAAAAAAAATTACAGTAGTACTTTTTGTAGAAAGAGAGAATAGGAAATAAAATAAGTGTCCATCAAATGAGGAATAAACAAGCAAACTTTGGCAAATTACAAAATGACTAAAAGGGGGAGGGGTAGAGTAGTAAAAGACACTTGCTACAGGTATTCCCCCAAACCGCTCAATAAACCTGTAAAAAATGACTAAACAAATTCTAGATCAGCAGAAATCACAAAATGACAGACTGAAGCAAATTTCCAATCCAAGACTGCTATGGTAACAGCTTAGCACTGCCGAGAGGAGCAAGTCTTATGCCTGGCCAGCAAGCTGCTCATCCTCCTGTGGAGCTTGTGGGTAAAAGAATGAGGCGGGAGAGCGGGTCATGAAGCAACTCCAATTTATTCAAGCAAGCACTCTGGTTATATAGTCTCTGCCCCGTCAGCCTAGCAAACTATGGTAACACATACAACAAACCTGGAACTATGGTAATGGTAACACATTCTACAAACCCTGGACCATGGTAATAAAAACAAACAAGGGTGGGGCCGTCCCTTTCAGCACCATCTTATTCACCCTTCCCTGCTCCGGACTCAAGTTTACCTGATGTCCATCAGTGTGGCATCCCAGGTGGCGTGGAGGTCAGCGCCCCTTACACAAGACAATCTGAAAAGTCAATGGGAAGGGTCTATCCCACTGGGAGCAGAGTGCAGTTCAACTATGCAAGCAGGATCAGGCCTTAGGGGACTGAATAACCGGCCACTGCCATGGATTCCTGACTTCTCAACCCACAAACGCTAAAGACAGCTTAAAAGTTCAGTGAAAGGGGTCTCTCACCTGGCTGAGAGGGGAATGTGGTCCAATCCCATCCCCAGCCCCAGGGCAGTGGCAGCCACTACTGAAGCAGAGGCTGCTTCTAGAGCACTCCACTTAGCAAAGCTCAAAAGTCAAGTAATTGGCTGGGAAAATGGGCAAACAGGAAAAAGAAACAGACTATAGATTGTTACTTTCTTGGTGAAGATGTATTTTCCTACATCACTGGTGCTGAGGAAGATCAAAACATACAGTAAGAAGAAGGCAACAAAGTCAAAGTTCCTGAATCCAAAGCCTCCAAGAAAAATATGAATTGATCTCAGGCCATGGAAGGGCTCAAAAAGAATTTTGAAAATCAAGTCAGAGAAGTAGAGGAAAAATTGAGAAGAGAAAAACAACTCAACAGCTTGCTAAAGGAAACTCAAAAAAATGCTTAAGAAAATAACAGCTTTAAAATCAGACTAACCCGATCAAGGAGAAAATACTGCAAGCAGCTAGAAAGAAACAATTTGAGTATTGTGGAAATAAAATCAGGATAACACAGGATCTAGCAGCTTCAACATTAAGGGATCAAATGGCTTGGAATGGGATATTTCAGAAGTCAAAGGAACTGGGATTGAAACCAAGAGTCACCTACCCAAAAAATCTGAGTATAATACTTAAAGGGAATAAATGGTCATTCAATGATATAGAGGACTTTCAGTCATTCATACTGAGGAAAAAACCAGATCTGTATAGAAAATTTGACTTTACAATACAAGAATAAAGAGAAGCATGAAAAGGTAAACAGAAAGGAAAAATCATAAAAGATTCTCTAAAGCTGAACTCTTTACATTACTACATAAAAAGAAAATATTTATAACTCTTCAATCTTTTCTCAACATTTGGGTAGATGGAGAGATTGTACATACACACACACATATATACATATATAGACAGAGAGTACAGGGTATGCTGAATCAGAAGAAATGATATTCACACACAAAAAAAAAAAAATAAAGTAAGGGGTGAGGGAGGAAAATACCAGGAAGAGAAAGGGAGAAATGGAACTCATAAAAGAGATAAGAATAATAGTGTTCAATGCAGGAGAAAAGGGAGAAGGGGAGAGGGGGAAGATAAAGCTACTCTCCCCACGTGTGGCTGAAGGAGGGAAAACATGCTCACTAAATTTGATATGAAGATTTGTATCACACCACAGGAAAGCAGGGGAGGAGGCAACAAGTGGGATGAGGGGAATGATAGAAGGAAGGGCAAATGGGAGAAGGGAGTCACTAGAAATAAACACTTTCAAGAAGGGGCAAGGCCAATTGTAGGGGGGAAAAAGGGTTGGATAAGGTAGGTCAGAGGGTAATATAACTAGTATTACATAGCATGATTACTATGGAAGCCTTGCAAAAGAACACATATTTAGTCTGT
>CM053773.1:129951732-129995107 GCA_028658325.1 Potorous gilbertii | reverse complement strand
CAAATAGAACCTAATGACTTCATGAGAAACCAAGAAATTATAACACAAAACCAAAAGAATGAAAAAATTGCTGAGAATCTGAAGTATCTCACTGAAAAATGGCTGACCTGGAAAACAGATCCAGGAGAAATAATTTAAAAATTACTGGACTACCTGAAAGCAAAGATAAAAATAAAAATAAATAAATAAATAAGCTTAGGCATCATCTTTCAAGAAATTGTCAAGGAAAACTGTCCTGATATTCTAGAACCAGGGGGCAAAATAGAAATGGAAAGAATCCACTGATCACCCCCTGAAAGAGATCTCAAAAGGAAAATTCCTGGCAATATTGTAGCCACATTCCAGAGTTCCCAGGTCAAGGAGAAAATATCACAAGCAGCCAGAAAGAAATAAGTCAAGCATTATGAAAACAAAATGACTAAAAGGAAAAATACACAGAAGCATGAAAGTATTTATAGAATTTGATGTAGAATGAAATAAACAGAACCAAGAAAATGATATTTAAAACTGCTCCAACAATGTAAATAAATAGAAAGAACAACAAAAAAAATAAAGGTTACAAAATTATAAAACACAAAAATGGTCCCAAAGAAAAGAAATGAGAAGATACACTCACCCCACTCCTTTGTCAAATTGGTAGGTCCACATGTGTGGAATGCTGGATATATTCTCAGACTTTAGATCAGTTTTGCTTATTTAATTCTCTTTTTTTAAATTAAAAAAATGTTTACAAAGTTATGGCTTTCTAAATTAAAAAACTTTTTTTATCAAAACTGAAATTTTTGCCAGAAAATGTGTGTAAACCAACTCCACTACGTCACCACTCACGACCCCAGTGACTTTCAAAATAAAACACCCTTTTCAGGCCACTATTTCTCAATATGTTATCTCCCCCATTAGAATGTAACTTTTGTATGAGTGGAGGTCTTTGTGTAATACATCTTATATATACCCAAAGGACTTATTGTTAAGTAATAGAGGCTTAATGGTTCCTCATAAAATAATTACCAAGCCTATTCTAGAACTCCACAAAAGTGAACATTTAATAACTTGCACTTACATATCCATAAATACATTATTTAGTTTTTGAAAACAAGTAGTTTTCTCCTTTGGGAGGGAGGGTTACTTCTAGCATTATTTTATGTCACAGAATGTTTAAATGTCTCTGAGACACTAGAAACCTTAATAGAATCACCTTTAAGATAGTCCCTTAGGGATCATAAACAAAGTCAAATTTTCTCAATTTTAGTTTCAATTCAATTCTGTGTTTCAACTATAAGTAATTGTGAATAAGATAGCATTAAGTATGTGCCAAAGGAAATAAGACTTTTAAAACACTAAAATCACAACAAAAGCTGAAAAGAATATGGCTCAAACATTTAGCAGGATTGTACACATTTTTCAAAGTAAGGACAGGTCAAATATATTTTGAGATACAATTACGTTTTCTACTCATTTGTATTAGTCATCAGGCAGTTTTTCTTTTTAACTTAATTACTGAAATAGAAAAAAACTAAAAGAAGTCCTTTCCTATGTGGAATATATGTGAGAAGACAGGCCCAACAAGCACAGAGGATTAAGAAGGTAAGGACATAAAACAGAAATGGAAAACAGAATGGATTAAAAACCAGGACACAACATTATGTTGTGTACAAGAAATATATTTTAAAATGAGAGATATAGAGTAAAGGAGATGGAGTAGAACTTCTTATGCTTCAGTTGATGCAAAAAAAAGCAAGGGTAGCAATCATGATTTCAGACAAATATATGGCTAAAAGAGATAAACAGGGAAACCATATTATGATTAAAAGGTACCATAATTAATGAAGTAATATCAACACTAAACTTATATGCACCAATACTGCAGCATCCAAATTTTTAAAGAAAATGCTAAATGAATTAGAGGTAGAAATTGACAGCAAAATTACAATAGTGAAACTTCAACCGTCCCCTCTCAGACCAGATAAACCTAACCAAAAAAAAAAAAAAAATGAGAAAGAAGTCAAAGAGATGAAAAGAATATTAGATAATCTAGACATCCTAGCTAACTACAGAGAACTTAATGGGAATAGAAAGGAATATGTCTTTTTCTTATAAGTATATGGTATTTTTACAAAAACTGACCATATTATTAGGGCAAAAAAACTTTATAGTTAAATGCAGAAAAGCAAAAATAGCAAATGCATCCTTTTCAATTCATAATGCAATAAAAATTATTTTTAATAAGGAAGGCATGACTTCTGGCACAATAAGGCAGAGGAAAGAACCCTCTAAAGCCCTTTTGAATTCTCTCCAAACAACTAGAACTGATCAAGGAGCAAGGAAGCAGCTTACTAGGAAGGCAGGAAAGGTCTATCTCACTAGGGTGAGAGGAGAGCTAGGCCCAAAAGCAGCAGAAACAGAGCTGGTCTCACAACTGGGGGCCTACAGCAAGGCTCCAAGCATGGGGCAATCCATTAGCAAGGTCCTGCTCTCTTGCAAGCCAGCAGCCCCAAGGCAAGTAAGCAGTCTGTGCAGAGCAGAAGCCCCTACGTCAGCACCCCCAGTACAAGCCACCAACAACAACCTGACCCCATTGCTAACCAGCAGGCTCCCCTGGGACTGGCCAACAGTAAGACCCTGCTCCTGAGGCCTTCTAGCAGAGAGACCTTGTTTCAACAGCAGAAACCCACCCCAAGGGCAGCAGCTAAAGCCACACCCAAGGGAGGCAAATAGGAAGGCCCCACACTCCAGTTCAAGCCAGAAGGGATGACTACCCTCCAGAGAAATCAAGTGGTTAAGTCCTCAAGCCTAGTGAAAGTTAGCAGAAAGACCCAGGGCCCCAGCACAAAAATTATGGGACAGTGCAGGACCAGAGCCAAACTCTTACATAAAAACACCAAGTGATGCCCCAAAAAGGGTGGGCAGAAAAATGAGCCAAAAAATTTTCAAAGAATTTGACTATAGAAAGTGATTAAGATGATAGGTAGGGTTCAAGGCACAAACCTTAGATTCCAATGTCAAAATGACTACATGTGAAGTCTCAAAGAAAAATGTAATTTGGTCTCAGGCCCAAAAAGAATTACTGAAAGAGTTTAAAAAGGAGTTTAAAAAGCACATTAGAGAAGTAGAAGAAAAATAGGATTCCGAAAGAAATAAGAATGCAAAAAATTATGAAGGAGTCAATAGCATGGAAAAAGATAAGCAAAAATTAACTGGGGAAAATAACTCCCTAAAAAAATAAAACTGGCCAAATTAAAAAGGAATTACAAAATCTCACCAAAGAAAATAATTAAAAATTAGAATTGAACAAGCTGAAACTAACAAATCTATGAAAACTAAAGATATAATCAAACATAATTTTAAAAAGTTAAAAAATAGAAGAAAATGTGACATTTCTCAGTGGAAAAACAAATGACCTAGAAAATACATCCAGGAGAGATAATATAAGGAGTATTGGACTACCTGAAAGCCATGTTTAAAAAAAAAAAAAAACCTACACAACATCTTTCAAGAAATCAACAAAGAAAATTTCCCTGATATGTTAGAAATCAGAGGGGAAAAAAGAAATGGAAAGCATGCACCAAACACCACCTGAAAGAGATCCCAAAATGAAAACTTCTAGGAACATCGTAACCACAATCCAGGGCACACAGTTCAAGGAGAAAGTACCGTAAGCAAACAAAAAGAAACAATTCAAATATAATGGAGCTACAGTTAGGATTACACAGGATTTGGCAGCTTCCATATTAAAGGACTGAAGGGCTTGAAATATGACATACCAGAAGGCAAAGGAATCAGGACTACAACCCAGAATCACCTATCTGGGAAGACTGAATAAAATCCTTTAAGGAAAATAATGAAAATTTAATGAAATAGAAAATTTTCAAGCATTTCTAATTAAAAGGCCAGAACTGAATAAAAGGGAAACATTAAAAGGTAAAAATGAAACACAAAAGGAAAAAAACATAAGAAATTTAATGAAGTTAAACTGCTTATATTTCTATATGGTAAAATAATATTTGTAACTCAAACTTATTACAGTAAGAGTCATTAGGGAGTATATGTAGACAGAGGGTCTGGATATGAAGTGAATTTAATGGGATGATACTCAAAAAAATAATAAAGGCTCTCATGAGAAAGAAATTGCACTAGAAGAAGTGGGAAGATTGAATAGGGGTAAATTATCCCACATAAAAGGGGCATGAGTTATTATAATGGAGGGGAAAATGGGGGGCAAGGGTGGCAGGCAAAGCTTAAACTTTACTCTCATCAAAACTGGTTCAAAGAGAGAATAACATATGTGCTCAGTTGGATATAGAAATCTGTCATACTCTATAAGGAAGGAAAAAGGGATACAGACAATAGAAAGGAGAGGGGACTGATAAAAGGGAGGGTATATTGGGGAAGAAAATGATCAGAAATAAAACAATTGTAAGGAGGGAAAAGGTAGGGCACAAGAAAGAGAGGGTATAAACAAAAGAATAATAGCATGGAGGAAAACAGATAGTTATAACTATAAATGTGAATGGGATGAACTCAATCATAAAATGGAAGTGGGTACCACAGACAATGAAGTTATGTCAATACTAAACATATATGCACCAAATGGTATAGCATCTAAATTTTTGAAGAAGCTGAATGAGTTGCAAGAGAAAATAGACAATAAAAATTAAACTGGTGAGGAAACTCAAATTTCTCCTTTCTGAACTAGATAAATCTAACCAAAAAATAATCAAGAAAGAAATTAAGGAGGTACATAAAATTCTGGAAAAGTTAGATAGGATAGATCTCTGGAGAAAACTGAATGGGAATAGAAAGGAATATACCTTTTTCTCAGCAATAAATGGCACCTACACAAAACCTGACCATGTATTAAGGCATGAAATCCTCACAAACAAATGCAGTAAAGCAAAAATAGTAAACATATCCTTTTCAGATCATAATGAAATAAAGATTACATTCAATAATGGACAATGGAAAAAGAAGAAAATGTAATCGCAAATTGAATAATGTAATCCTAAAAAACAAGTGGGTCAAAGATACAATTGATAATTTCAATAAAGAAAATGACAACTATGAGACAACATACCAAAATTTAAGGGATGCATTCAAAGTAGTACTTAAGGGAAAATGTATCTCTTATTGCTTATGTCAATAAAACAGAAAAAAAGCAGATCAACAGATGAACTGGGCATGCAACTAAAAAAACTGGAAAAAGAACAAATTTTAAATTCCCAATTAAGCACCCAATTATAGGTTAATAAATTTGACAATTTAAATGAAATGAATGAATATCTACAAAAATACAAACCGCCCAGATTTACAGAAGAAATAAAATTCTTAAATAACCCAATCTTAGAAAAAAGAAATTGAATAAGCCACCAATGAAATTTCCTCAGAAAAAAATCGCCAGGACCAGATGAACTGACAAGAGAATTATACCAAATATTTAAAGAATAAATAATCCCAATACTATATAAACTATTTAGAAAAATAGGTGAAGAAGAACTACAAAATTCCTTTTACAACATAAATATGGGGCTGATACCTAAACCAGGAAGAGCCAAAACAGAGAAAGAAAATTACAGACCAAATTCCCTAATGAATATGGATACAAAAAATTTAAATAAAATATTAGCAAAGAGATTACAGCAGTATATCAAAGGATCGTATACTAGGAATACAGGGCTGGTTCAATATTAGGAAAAGTAACAGCAAACTGACCTTATAAATTACAAAATAAACAGAAATAATAGGATTATCTCAACAGATACCAAAAAAGTCTTTCATGAGACCACACCTATTCCTATTAAAAACACTAGAGAGCACAGGAATAAATGGAGATAACCTTAAAATGGTAAGTAACAATTATCTATAACTATCAAAAAACATTTTTTGTAATGGGGGTAAGCTTGAAGGCTTCTCAATACAATCAGGGATAAAGCAAGGATGTCCATTATCACCTCTATTATTTAATATTGTACTACAAATGTTAGCTATAGTAATGAGAGAAGAAAAAAGAAAGGAACCAGAATGTGCAATAAGGAAATAAAACTATCATTCTTTGCAGATGAGATGATGCCATACTTAAAAAATCCTAGAGAATCAACTAAAAAACTACTTCAAAAACAAAACTGAAGGATATAAGACAAACTCACATAAATCATTAGCATTTCTTTATATGACCAACAATGCAGAGCAGCAAGAGACAGATAAATTTCATTTCAAATAACAGTAGACAATATGAAACATTTGGGATTCTACCTGCCAAGACACACCCAGGAACTATGTGAACACAACTATAAAACACATTTCATACAAATAAAGTTAGATCTAAACAAATGGAAAACTATTAATTGCTGATGGGCAGGCCAAGTCAATATAATAAAAATTATAATTCTACCTTAACTGATCTATTTAATCAGTGCCATACCAATCAAACTATCAAAAAGTTATTACAGAGAGTTAGAAAAAAATAATAAAATTCATCAGGACAAACAAAAATTCAAGGATATGACAGTAATCAATAAAAAAAATGTGAAATAAGGTGGTCTAGTAGTACCAGATCTCAAAATGCAATTATAAAACAGTAATTATCAAAATAATCTGGTACTGGCTAAGAAACACAGTGGTGGATCAATGTATTAGATTACGTACAAATCACGTTATAGCAAATGGACCATAGTAATCTAGAATATTATAAAATCGAAGATGCAAGCTTTTGGAACAAAAACTCATTATTTGACAAAAACTGCTGGGAAAACCAGAAAATAGTAGAGAGGAACTAGGTACAGACCAACATCTCACACCCTATACCAAGATAAGGTCAAAATGGATACATGATTTACACACAGTGGTACCATAAGCAAATTAAGAAAGCATTGAACAGTTTATCAGTTAGACTTACAGATAATGGAAGAATTTAGGATCAAAGAAGATAGAAACCATTACAAAACATAAAACAGATCATTTTGATTATATAAAATTTAAACATCTTGCACAAACAAAACAAATGCAAACAAAATTATAAGGAAAGTAGAAAAACTGGGGGAGGAATATTGCAACAAGTATCTCTGATAAAGGCCTTATTTCTCAAATATGTAGAGAAGTGAGCCAAATTTACAAAAATACAACTCATTCATCAATTGATAAATGGTCAAAGAATATGAACAGGTAGTTGTCAGACAGAAATCAAAGGTATTTATGAAAAAAAGTTGTAAATTACTATAGATCAGAGAATGCTCTGAAGTACTCTAAGAATAGGCTAATATGACAAAAAGAAAAATGCTAGATATTAGACTGGAAAAGAAAAATGCTAGATGTTGGAGGAGATGGTAGAAAACAGACACTAATGAATGCACTGTTGGTGGAGTTGTGAACTGACTCACCCATTCTGGAGAACTATTTGGAACTATTCCCTATTAAACACCAAACTGGAAATCCAAAATAATTAAAGGTGAGAATAATAAAAGTGAATGTAAGAAAATTATTGAATTAATAAATGAAACTAGGAGTTTGTTTTATGGGGAAAAAAAACAATAAAACAGATAAACCACTGACTAATATGATTTTCAGAAAGAGAGAAGAAAGATATAACACTATTATCAAAAACTGAAAAGGGTAAATATACCACTAATGAAGACAAAATCACAGCAACCATTACGAGTCATTTTTGCCCAATTATATGGCAATAAATTTAACAATTTATGTAAAATGAAACAATTATTTTAGAATAGTAGCAGGATATAAACACACAAATTGTCAATACTTCTATATATCACCACTAAAACCCTCAAAAGAAATAGTAAGAGATGCCTCATTTAAAATAACTATTAAAAAACAAAGTTAACTATAGACAGCATAAAACACATGGTAGTTTACCTGCCAAAACAAATCCAAGAAGTACATGAACATAATTATACGATTCTTTTTATACAAATAAAGTCAGATTTAAATAACTGGAAAAATACTCATTGTCGGCAGGGGGAGGGGGCATAAGAGGTAACATAACAAAAATGACATTTCTACCTAAAGTAATGTTCTTATCCTATGCCATCCCAATTACATTACCAAAAATTTATTTTATTGAGCTGGAAAAAAAAATAAAATTCATTTGGAAGAACAAAAGGTCAAGAATATCAAAGAAATAAATGAAAAAAATGTAAAGGAAGGAGGTTAACAGTTCCAGATCTTAAACTATATTATAAGTCAATAATTATTATCTGTTACTGGATAAGAAAAAGTAAGGTAGATCAGTGGAATGGAGTAGATATACAATACACAGTAATAAATGAATGTAGTAACCCTCTGTTTGACAAATGTAAAGATTAAAGTTTCTGGGACAAGAATTCACTGTTTGGTAAAAACTACTGGGAAAACTAGAAAGCAATCTAGCAGAAACTGGGCATAAAGCAATACCTTATACCATTGACCAAGATAAGGTCAAACTGGATACTTGACCTAAATATAAAGGGAGATATCATAAGTAAAATTAAAAGAATATGGAACATAATACTTAACAAACTTATGGATAGGAGAAGAATTTATGAATAAACAAGAGAGAGCATTATGAGATGTAAAAAGGATAATTGTGATTACATTAAATTAGAAAAAGTTTGTACAAATAAAACCAATGTAGCCAATACAAAAGCAGAAAATTGGGGGCAAAATTACAAAAAATTTCTCAGATAAAAGTCTCATATCTCAAATGTCAAATTTATAACAATATAAGTCATTCCCCAGTTGGCAAATGATCAAAGGATATGAAGAGGCACTTTTTCAATGAGGAAATCAGAGCTTGAGAGAGAGGGAGAGAAAGAAAAACAGTCACATAAAAAATGCTATAAATCGTAACTGATTAGAGAAATGGAAATTCAACTTTAAGATATCATCTCACACCTATTTTAAACTCTTGGTTAAAATGATCAAAGGGGAAAACAATAAATGCTAGAGGGGGATGTGGAAAACTTAGGACACTAACATTATTGGTGAAACTGTGAACTGATCCAACCATTCTGGAGAGCAATCTGAAATTATGACTAAAGAGTTATAAAAATGTGTGCACCCTTTGACCCAGGATTACCACTATTACTTCTATTTCCCAAGGTGATTAGGGTAAAAGGAAAAAATCCTTTATGTTCTAAAATATTTATAGCAGCTCTCCTTGAAGTGACAGAAAACTGGAAACTGAGGGGATATCCATCAACTGGGAATGGCTAAACAAGTTGTGGTATATGATTATGACACAATACTACTGTGGTGCTGTAAAAAATAAGCAGGTTGATTTTAGAAGAACATGGAAAGACTTGCATGAAATAATGAAGAGTAAAATGAGCAGGATCAAGAGAATGTTACATATAGTAACCAAGAGAATGCTATATACATTAACAGCTAGATTGTTTGAAGAACAATTGTGAACTAAGTTCTTCTGAGTATTATAAATACTCAAATCAACTACAAAGGACCTATGAAGGAAGATGCTATCATCCACTTCTAGAAGAAAAACTGATAAACAGAGATATACGTAGTACAGGACATGCAAACACACATATATATGTATTTATGTACATGTACATATATATTTATGCCAAATGGTGGCCTTCTCTCCCCACAACCCATAAAATACCTGTAAAAAATGACTCTCAACAAATTCTAGAACAGCCGAAGTCACAAAACAACAGAGTGAAAGAGACTTCCAGGCCAAGACAGCCTGGAAGGTCAAGAGGAAAGGTCTATTGCACAGGGTTCACAGTGGACAGCAGCCCAGGCTTGGTTGTGTAGCGCAGCGTGACATGGCACACACAAGACCAGAGCAGGCTTCAGGGCACAGAATCACTGGCAGCAGCTGCGTTTCCCAGATCTCTCAACCCACAAATGCCAAACACAGCTTCAAAGGTTAGTGAGAAAATGGGTTCACCTGAGTGAGAGGGGAACGCAGTCTGGCCCCAGCCCCATGACAACGGTGGTTGCTGAGGCAGCAGCATTCATTTTAGGAGCCCTTGGCCTAAAGATCCCAGGGGAATCAAGCGCATGCTCTACATCTCAGCCCTGAGTGGTGGTCCTGGGGTGAGGAAAAGCACAGGCATTGGTGGAGCTGGTGCAGGCTCTGGAGAGGGAATTCTACTCAAGGATCCTGGGCAAAAAAGCTTGTGGTTGCTCCCAGATCAGAGCACAGGCCAGGAAAGGAGAAAAATCTTCTTCCTTGATTGTGCCACACTGGAGGAACTAAGAAATTTTAGGTCCCTACAGTATTCCTTCCACTTGACAAAGGAATCAAAAGTCAAGTAACTGGCTGGGAAAATGCCCAAAAAAGGAAAAAAAGAATAAAACTATAAAAGGTTACTTTCTTGGTGGGCAGGTATTTTCTTCCATCCTTTTGGATGAGGAAGAACAATGCATACCATCAGAGGAAGACGTAAAAGTCAATGCATCCAAAACCTCCAAAATAAATATGCAATGGTCCCAGGTCATGGAAGAGCTCAAAAAGGATTTTGGAAATCAAGTAAGAGAGGTGGAAGAAAAATTGGGAAGAGAAATGAAAGAGATGCCAAGAAAATCATGAAAAATAAATCAACAGCGTGCTAAAGGAGACCCAAAAAAATGCTGAAGAAAATAATAGTTTTTAAAAATAGACTGACTCAAATGGCAAAAGAGGTCCAAAAAGACACTGAGGAGAGGAATGCTTTAAAAAGCAGAATTAGCCAAATGGAAAAGGAGGTTCAAAAGCGAAGAAAATAGTTCTTTAAAAATTAGAATGGAGAAGATGGAAGCTAATGACTTTATGAAAAATGAAGAAATTACAAAACAAAACCAAAAGAATGAAAAACTAGAAGACAATGTGAAATATCTCACTGAAAAACAACTGACCTGGAAAATGAATCCAGGACAGATCATTTAAAAATTATGGGACTACCTGAAAGCCATGATCAAAAAAAAAAAAAAAAAAGTCTCGCCATCACCTTTTAAGAAATTATCAAGGAAAAGTGCCCTGATATTCTAGAACCAGAGAGTAAAATAAACATTGAAAGAATCCACCAATCACCTCCTGAGAGAGATCCCAAAAGAAAAACTCCTAGGAATATTGTAGTCAAATTCCAGAGATTCTGATCAAGGAGAAAATACTGCAAGCAGTCAGAAAGAAACAATTCAAGTATTGTGGAAATACAATCAGGATAGCACAAGATCTAGCAGCTTCTAAATTAAGGGATCAAAGGGCTTGGAATATGATACCATAGAAGTCAAAGAAACTAGGATTAAAACCAAGAATCACCTACCCAGCAAAACTGAATATAATACTTCAGGGGAAAAAAATGATCATTCAATGAAATAGAGGACTTTCAAGCATTCTTGATGAAAACAACAGAGCTGAATAGAAAATATGACTTTCAAACACAAGAATCAAGAGAAGCATAAAAAAGTAAAGAGGAAGGTGAAATAATAAGGCACTTACTAAAGTTAAACTATATACATTCCTATATAGAAATATATTTGTAACTCTTGAAACTTTTCTCAGTATTTGGGTAGTTGGAGGGATTATACACAAACATAGATAGCTAGATAGACAGACAGATAGATAGATAGCTAGATAGACAGACAGACAGACAGACAGTACAGGGTGAGTTGAACATGAAGGGATGATATCTAAAAAATAAAATTAAGGAATGAGAGAAGAATATATTGAGAGAAGAAAGGGAGCGATAGAATGGGGTAAATTATCTCATATAAAAGAGGAAAGAAAAAGGTGTCACAATGGAGGGGAAGAGGGGGCAGGTGAGAAGGAATGAGTGAACCTTACTCTCATCAGATTTGGCTTAAGGAGAAAATACACACTCAATTGGGTATCTTACCCTAAAAGAAAGCAGAGGGGAAGGTGATAAAGGGTGGAGGGATGATAGAAGGGTAGGCAGATTGGGGAAGGGGGTAGTCAGAAGCAAACACTTTAGAAAAAGGACAGGGTCAAAGGAGAAAATACAATAATTGGGGGGCAGGATAGGATGGAGGAAAATATAATTAGTCTTTCACAACATGACTATTACAGAGGTGTTTTGCATAACTACAAATGTATAACCTTAAATTGCTTGCCTTCTCCATGGGGGTGAGTGGGGAGGGAAGAAGGGAGAGAATATGGAACTCAAAGTTTTAAAAACAAATGTTAAACAAAATTGTTTTTACATGCAACTGGGAAATAAGATATACAGGCAATGGAGTACAGAAATCTCTTGCTCTTTGAGAAAATAAAGGGGAAGGGGATAAGAGGGGGAGATAAAAAAAGGATGGCACTCTGGGGGAAGAGGTAATCAGAATGCATGCCACCTCAGGGTGGGGGTGAGGAAAAGATGGGGAGAAAATTTGGAACTTAAGATCTTGTGGAAATGAATGATGAAGACTAAAAACAAATAAATAAATTTAAATCTTAAAAAAAAAATCTCAGTAACTCTCATCAAGACAATGACAAATCCAAAGGATTTATGATAAAAAATGCCATCCACCTCCAGAGAGAGAACTAATGACATCTAAGTGCAGACTGAGGAATTTTTTTTCCAATTCCTTTATTTTTCTTGCTTTCTCTTTCTGGCAGCATGTCTAATGTGAAAATGTTTTGCATGATATCTATAATGTGTATATCATACTTTTTATCTTCTGAGTGTGTGGAAGGGGGTACAAAGAGGGAGAGAATTTGGAACTGAAAATAAAAAAATTTTTTAAAAAAGAAACTATTGTCACTTTTAGGTCCTTCCAATCATAAGAAATTATAAAAACTTAATACCTACTGCTCAACAACACTAAAAGAATCATAAATTAATATTTTCTAAATATGGTAGATTATTGAAAATAAGTGGTATTTTTTAATATTTAAATATGAAAATTTAAAAACCTTTTTTAAGTGAAGATTTAAACCAAAACAACCCAATCCAAAAAGCATTTAAGTACCTACTATTTGCAGGACACAATGTTTAAAGAAAAGATTTTAAAATAAGGTAGCAGGAATCAGGCACCTACGTGGTGCTTGGACTGGGACTGAAGTCAGGAATCCCTGATCTCAAATCCTGCCTCAGATACTCTAGAGGCAGCTATGTGGCTCAGTCGCTCAAAGGCTCAATGAATAGAGCACTAGTCCTGGATACTACTTGTAATTGATCCTGAGAAATGAAGGAACCACTGAAGTTTGTTGAGTAGGAGGTGACAAAGTCGGGACTGTACTTTAAAAATCACTTTAAGGTTGGATAGATAAACCTTGGATCACTCCTACCACTCAGCATTATCTCCTATCACTCACATGTCCTCCTTCACCTCGGTCTCACATGGAGAAGTGGCCTTACTCCTTACTAAGGCTAATCCTTCTATTTCCACAAGCAATTCCATTCTACCCCATCTTCTCCAACTCCTACCTTTATGTTATCCATTCTATACCACTTATTTTCAATCTTTCCCCTTCTACTGATTCATTTCCCCCTCCCTATAACATTCCTATGTCTTCTCAATTCTCAAAAAACCCTTACCTGATCCTTCCATCCCTATTACTATTGCCCTGTACCTCTTCTGCTTTTATAGCTAAATTCCTTGCAAAGGCTCTCTAGAGAAGGTACCTCCACTTTCTCTTCTCTTCTTCCACTCTAGCTTCTGATTTTATCATTCCACTGAAACTGTTCTCTCCAAAGTTACTAATGATTTTATAATTTCCAAATTAAATGGTCTTTTCTCGTTCCTCATTCTCCTTGATCTTTCTGTAGCCTTTAACACTGCTGATCACTCACTCTCTCCTCCTTGATTCTCACTTCTTTAGGTCCTCAGGACACCACTCTCTTCTGGTTCTCCTACCTATTTAACCACTCCTCTTCAGTCTCCCTTGCTGGATCTTCATTCAGATCATGCCTTCTAACCATAGGTGACCCAGAGCCTGCTGTTCTGGGCAATCTTCTCTTCTCCCACTCTAACATTTCACTTGGTGATTTCATCAGCTGCTTCGCACTTAATTACCATCTCTATGCTGATGATTTTCAAATCTGCCTGTTATTATCCGGTCTCAAATTCTCTGCCTACCTCCAATCTTGGATCTTCAACTGCCTTTCACACGTCTCAAATTGGATCTCCAGCAGACATCTTAAATTCAACATGTTCAAAACAGAACTCCTTATCAATTACCCTTATGCCATCTCCCCACTCCTACCTTTACCATCCTCCCAGACTCATAACCCAGAAGTCATTCTCAACTTCTCAGTATCTCTCACCTCTCTGCCACCACTGCAGACCCTCATCATGTCACATATGGATTACTGCAACAGCCTGCTAACAGGTCTGCCTGCCTCAACTCTCTGCCCAGTCCAATCCATTCTGTATTCAGTCACTAAAGTGATTTTCCTATAGCACAGGTTAACCATGTCACCTTCCCACTCAATAAATTTAGGACAAAATATAAAATGCTCTGTTTGGCATTCCACATTCTTCACAACCTAGCCTGACTCGATCTTTTCAATCTTCTTATGTCTTACTCCCTGGCATATAATCTTTGATCCAGTGACACTGGCATCCTGGTCGTTCCATGAACAAGACTGTCCATTTCTCAACTCTGGGCATTTCCTCTGGCTGTCCCCTATATCTGAAATGTTCTTCCTCCTCTGCTCCAACTACTGATCTCCTTGATTTCATTTAAGTCCTAACTACAATCCTACCTTCCATTTGAAGGCTTTGCCAAATCCTCTGAATTCCAGTGCTTTCCCTCTGTTAAAGATTTTCTTTTTATCCTATATATAACTTGCTTTGTATATATTTGTTTGCATGTTGTCTCCCCCCGTTATACTGTGAACTCCCCTGAGATCAGGGACTATCTTTTGATTCTTTTTTTCTCCCCAGCACTTAACACAGTTCCTAACATATAGGAGGTGCTTAATAAATCTTTACTGATTGACTTTTGGATTGAAGTGAGGAGAGACAGGCAGACTCACCAGCAGACAATACTGCAATAATACAGACATGGGCGATGAGAGCCTACACCAGAGAAAAGAAGGGACACATTCAAGAGTTGTTACAGAAATGAAATCGAAAGGCCTTAGCAGCAGATCAGACTGGGGAAGCAGGGAGGTGGATGGAGTTGAAAAATAGTGAGGAGTTAAGCCACAAAGGGTAAGGAACTGCCCTAATGGAGGGAGTATCTGCATTTATAAGATGACAGCTTCATCAAATCCTCCAAATAGCTATCTCATTATTAAAGATACTTGAGTATATTCAATTTTCCTGCACTTTCATAAGTCCCATTCTGAGTTACCTGGTGGTAAGTCAGGGTCCGTAGGGGTGGCTTGTTGAATTCGTCTAGGTTTCACTGATGATTTTGTGTTCTCAGTAGCACTTCTGTTAGTTGAACTAGAACCACAACTTTCATGGTCATCCTATTTTTAATTTAAAAAACAAGAAAGAAACAAAAAAAACCCATTAAACATAATGCCAAGAAGTATAGAGTTGTTGAAAAGAAACAATTTATCGTTTCTAGTAGAGGAGCTAACCTCTTCTACTTTTATTCAACATGCACTGCATACATATTTATATTTTGCCAGCATAAACTTGACTTCTAGTTAACCATGTTTTAGATTCAAATGTAAATCCTACTTATAAGTACATTAAAAAAATTATCAAAACAAATTACAATATTATTATGACATCAATGTGTTTTAATTCAGTCAAAATAGATTTAAAGTAATTTTCCAAAATACATACTACCAAAAAGTAATCTACCTTTATAAAGAGATCAAAAAATTGACTCATGAAACAAACTCAAACAGTTCTAAAGTGCTCGTCTAACCACGTCATCTCTACATAAACCCTCCATAAACTTTGGTGGTTCCCTATTATCTCCAAGATTAAATATAAAATCTTATTAAGCACCTGACCCCCTCGGACCTCTTTTAGTCTTCTGACACCTTCCTCTGTTGCACACACTTCACAACCCAGCTACACTGGCCTTCTTGCTGCTACTCACATATGATACTCCATCTCCCAATTCCACGTATCTCCAATGGCTGTCTCCCAGGCCTAGAATGTTCTTCCCCCTCCACTCAAACTCCAAGATCTCATAACTTCTTTCAAGACTCAGCTCAAATTCCACCTTCTACAGAAAATTTATATTGTTATCTATGCAGTACAGACATAGTTATTTGCATATTGTTTCCTCCATTAGAATGTGAGCTCTTTAAATGTAAGGGTTTTTATTTCTATCTTCTTAGCCTACTAGATTTCTAATACTTAGCACAGGATTTGACCAAGGTCAAATGTTTTAAAGGTTTTATAAAGAGATGAGAAAGTCTGACTAGTAGAGACCACAATACTGAAGTTTCCATGAAACTATCAGAAGACAATATTGGCAACGACCTTGGGGCAGAGTGCTGGATTTGGAGATCTAGGTTCAAATTCTGGCTCTAATCAAAGGCAAGTCATGGGCATGGTGGCCTGGCACCAGGCAAGAAAGCATGAACTTATCTAATCTGTCAATCAGAGGTATAAGGGGCAGCATCAACAGTTAGAGTATGAAGAGGAAGGGAGAAATAGTGAATGAAGATGGTATGATGGACTGGAAATGTCTAGGAAGTAATACTGAGTCTGGTGACAGGTAAAACAAGGTAAGGGCTTACCTATCAAACTCTGGGGCCATACAGGCAGTAGTATGCTTCTAGTAAGAGGGGTCAGAATGTAATCACATAATATTAGGGAATTGTTTGACTTAATGGAGAAATCCATTTACACCTTAAACAGATGAGAACATTCCTTTGAGTAAGTAAAAAAAGGAACAATAGGTTGGCTAAGAAAACAAATTAGCCAGACTTATGGGGTTTTAAATAGCTAAAGCTTGAAGAACAGTTAAGGCTCTCAACATTGATGAAGTAAAAGTCCTGTAGGGAAGAGGAGGGGATTTCCTTTGGTCTTCATCTCCCCCACCTCCAATTAGTCACATCTCTACTACAAAGTATACAAATTATATATCCAGAGTTCATGAGTTGGGATAGTTATGGAAAGTTATGTAAAACCTATATCAAAGGGTAGGAGTGGCAGGAGTGGCACACACACGCGTGGAGATACAGAGAAATAGTCACTTGAGGGAGGGAGTAATTTCCAAAAGCATAACTCATCAAAGCAAATAAGATACTCAGAGTAGGAGGAAGAGCAGACACCAAGAACCCAGTGTGATGATGATATGAAAAGTACTTCCAAGTCTCATGGTATTAACTGTTGTTAGATGTCTTTGACACACGTGCATGCTACATGTATGCCTCATCACCATCACACTGTAAGTTTGAGCTCATTCTCCCCATGGAAGCTGTGTATATTTATGGAAGAATACACCCCAGGTTTGTGGTGGGGAAAGAAGTTTTGTAACTGTTATTTTTGCCATACCTGATGAATAAATTTCTCTGAAAAAAAAAAAGCTGGTAAGAGTCTACTGACTGTTAATGGGAAGCACATCACTGAGCTACAACTAGTAGAGCATCCATTTTCAGAGTTAATCCTAGAATCTAAGTAAGGTAGCAACCACCACAGGGATCCACTCACAAGTGTGAGTAAAAGCCAGAAGAATATGTACTCAGATACCAAAGGGCAAATCTGAAGTTCTCCATGCTATTTGTTAATACGATTTCCTTTGGTCTCAATGGCTGAGATCTTGGCCAATTCAGTTCTCCTAACCACACCAAAGTACAACTGAAAGTAATAACATCACACTGTTCTCCAACAGGCATTGGCCATGTCAGTCTTACCTCCACTTGAAGGAAATTCAGCACTTGAAAATCATGGTTTTTATGACTTGCTATGCATATTTCTTTTTTTTTAAAATAAGCACTGATATTTTCTGTTTCTTTTATCACCAGAGAATCCCATGTATCCCGTCCTCTCCCGAAGTGTCACCCCATATGACAAATAGTAAGAAGTCAGCACAACTGATCAATACAATGAAAAAGTCTAAAAACATGTTCAGTATGTTATATCTGTGGATCTCCCATATCCACAAAAGGGTAGGCTGGGAGTAGATTTTCTTCTAGTCCTGCTAGATCTTTACAATTCTGTAACATTCATTTTTTATTTTTTGGTAAGTTCTTTCTCTTTACATCATTGTAGTTACTGTGTAAATAAGGGCAGCTGGATGAAGTATGTAGAGTCAGGAAAACTCACCTTCCTGAGTTCAAATCTTTTCTCAGAAACTTGCTAGCTATGTGACTCTGAACAAGTCACTTAACCCTATTTGTGTTAGTTCCTCATCTACAAAATAAGTTGGAGAAGGACATGGCAAATCACTCCAGCATCTTTGCCAAGAAAACCCCAAATGGAGTCACAATGAGTCAGGCATGACTGAAATAAATAAACAACAACAAAAGGTTATTGTGTATATGGTTTTCATGGCTCTGCTTATTTCAGTCTGTATCAGTCAATATAGATTTTTCTATGCTTCTCTGTATTCATCACATACATCATTTCTTACCACAATTTGTTTAGCAATTCCCCAATTTATGGATATCTATTTTGTTTCCAATTCTTAGATGTTACAACAAGTGCTGCTACAAATATTTTTGAGTATATGGGGGATTTTTTCTTATTAATGACTTTCTTAGGAAATAAGTCCAGAAATGGAGCCTCTGGTTCAAAGGGCATGGCCATTTTAGTCATTTTATTTGCATAATTCCAAACTGCTTTCCAAAAAGATTGTACCACTTAACAACTCCACCAACATGTATTAATATGGTTATCGTCTCATACCCCCTCCAACATTGACTGCTTCCATTTCTCATAATTTTTAACAATTTGCAGTTGTTGTTTTGATTTGCATTTCTCTTATTATTAGTGGTCTGGAGCATTTTTTCAAGTGTTTGTGAATACAGTTCTTCTTTTGAGAACTGTTCAAAGTCTTTTATCCATGTGTCTATTTAGGGAATGATTATTAATAACATGTGTATACATATACGTTTATGTGTCCATAAGTACATGTGTGTATATAAGCACACATAAACACAAAAGATAATGTATATACATATTTATGTATACATCTATGTCTATAAGGATATGGAAGCCAGAAATAAATTATACGTGTGCATTGTTTATATATCTTATACACCAAACCATTTTCATAGAAATGTGATGCAAAGATTCTTTCCCCATTCAACTACTTCTCTTCTTATCCTAGATGAATTAAAGTTATCTGTGTAGAAGCTCATAAGTTTCAAGTAGTGAAAGTTTATTTTATCTTTCACAACAGCCTTTAACTCATACAGCTCTAACCCATAGCCATGAGAGGTATATGATATGTTTCTCTCCTAATTTTTTTAGGGTATAACCTTTAATATTAGGGTCATTTATCCATTTAGACTGTATTGTGGTATATTAGGTTTAAGCCTAATTTCTGCCAGACACCTTTACAGTTTTCCCAGTAGTTTTTACCAAGTAGAAAATTTTTTCCTAGGTGACTTAAGTTTTTCACTTTATCAAACACTGGATTATTGGGTTCTATTGTTTCTGATTCACCTTTGGCTAATCTGTTCTACTGACCTATCACTCTATTCTTTAGCCAATAACACATGACAGTGATGACTCCTGTTTTCCTCTTTGCCTACACTTCTTTTCATCACTTCTCTTGATATTCTACATCTCTTGTTTTTTCCAAATTAATTGTGTTCTTTTATCCAGCTCCATAAAGTATCCCCTTGGTAATTTGATTGGTATAGCCTCAAAAATGTAAATTAATTTGGGTGATACTTTCATTTTTTTTATATTGGCAAGGCCTAGCCACGAGCACTTAACAAATTCCTTCATCTATTTAAGTCCTTTATTTCTTCAAGGAGCCTTTGTAAATGAATATGTAAGTCTTTTGTGTGCTTTAGGAGGTTGATCTACCAATGTTTTATAAATTTTATAAACATCTGGAATGGGTCTTCCCCATCTATTATTGCTTCTTGTGTTTTGTTATTATTATATAGAAATGCTGTTGATTTTTAAGGAATTTTTTTACAGTCTGCCATGTTGCTGAAGCTATTAATTGTCTCAATTAGTATCTATGCTGATTCCCTGGGATTTTCTAAGTAAACTATCATAACTCTTGCTATATATGTTTCAAATGAAAAATATATCTTTTATGATAACTTATCTACTCTGAAGCCCCCAATAAAAAAGAACTATATATTTCTTTAAATTCGTGAACATAACTGTGTTAACATTCACAGCTTATCCACAAACCATACTGAGTCAATATTATCAATCTTCTCTACAATATTTTATTCCTGAACTATTGAGGACTTGTAAATTTTACTAGGGTTTTATTCTTTCCTCCTCTTAATACTAAACCTGACTGCCTCATATCTGGCCAACTACAGTATTACTAAAAATCTCCTTTATTTGTAACTTTGCCTCTCCAGGCTTCAGTATCCTCATCTGTAAAATAAGACATTTAACTAAATGGCTTTTAAAAGCCCTTTCCATCAATGATCCTATCATAATGCCTTGCTTTACCCTTGCTGTTTGCTGATTCACACAGCCTTGAAAAACTTAGGACTATTCCTTTTTAGATCTTTTGGTTTAATACTATATTTTACTCATAGATGGCTGTTTCATATTTTTCTTCAATAAACAAAATCAACAAATACTAATTAACAGCCTTCTATTTGCTAAGTATAAAGAAACACGCTAAAAGAATGAAAAAATCGTCCTTGCCTTCAAATAGCTTATATTACACTAAACTTAACATTTGGATCAATTTTACATTTAATTGATAAAGGGGAAACAGAACTGAACAATGAGTCCAAAAACCTGGATTGTAGTCTCAACACTTCCATGAATTAGCTGTGAGAACATTGGCAAAATCATTTTGCTCTCTTCAGCTGCATTATGCTATCTGTAACATCAGAAGGGTAGGCAAAACGATTATGTACTAAAAGATAAAGTGTCTCAGGTCTAAGTCACAATCTAACTAGTCAACATGCTCACAAAGAAAATGGGAAAGGAAAAATGATTAAGCAGCAACAAAAAAAGAAGTAAAGGTATTAATTATCAAGTGGAAACCTGGGTTTTTGTTAATTATTCAGACCATGTAGGCACAGAGCAGGAAACCCCGGTCCAAAACGACAAGATGAGATAATCAGACCAGGCTCATTTTAGTTAACAATCTTACCCATACATGAAGAAGAATAGTTGTCAACTGATACTGACACTTTGTACTTCTAGCGCTCTATGATTCTCTTAAGTCTGAAATGCTAAGCAGAGGTCATTTTTATTCTCGATTCTTAATATTAATAAAACAGTAAGATTTAGAATTTACAGATGAAATAACTCAGGTCTATAGAAATGAAGAGATTTACTCAAGGTTATATAAACAGTAAATATCAGAGCCAATATTTGAATGCAGGTCTTCTTACTCTAAATTCAACACACTTCATTATGCACATGCTGACCTTTTTTTCCTATCTTCTTGACAATTATTTATTCCTGGCTTTTTCTTCAAAATATGAAAACTTTACAAGTATGTACCTAGAAGTCTTTCTCTGAAAACTGTTCCTGTTCCTAAAAAGGATTCTTTGTACTCACTCCACAATCTAACGCCAACTTTCAATCTAAGTCAAGAAACATTTGTTAAGTGTCTTCTACATAATACCTAACAATAAAGATGAGAACACAAAAATCAAACAACCTTTGCCCTCGAAAAATTTACATTTTTCAATTAAAATGTTGTTTGCTTAATTATACTTTATTTCCTCCCCCACTTCTATTATTCCCAAGCTGAATCTCCGTTACCTGCCCTACAGTTCTCTTTCTCTGGAATTATCACCAGATGCTTCCTTAATCTAGCTGTAGTTTTCATGTCTTGTGCTAATGCTATCCTCATCTCTGCCAACTCCTTTCTTCCCCTCACACTCTGTTTTTAGTACTTTTATACCTCCCAGTGGCTCAAAGCTGTCTTTCCATGATGCAATTACTTTTTTGAAATCATCATTCCTTTTTCTGAAAAAATCACCAATTTCTACGATTAAGAATCTCAGAGCGATTAAGAAAAATTTCTCTACAATTTTTGGAGACTCTTCATACAGTGTAAAGAGATTATGCCATCACTATTTTCATGATTTATATTAACTTATTTAATTTTATGACTTATATTAATATGGGTTCTTACCAACTTTCTTGCACTTTCATCTTGAAATACCCCTTAGATTTTAGAGTGGGACTGGTTTTTTAGTTTATTTTCCAAAGTTTGTCTGCTAATTTGTTGTCTGCTTTTCTTTTATGCTAATGGTTCCATTTTTTATTAGAAGAGAGGCAGTGATGACCCTGAGTTATCTATTAGTCCACAGTTTTCCACAAGTCCCTAAAACTTCCTATCATAACCTAGTCTTTCTCTGATGTCTCATCACTGCATGCCTGGGTTACTGCAAAAGCTTGCTGGTAGATAGGTGTTCTTCAAGTCTCTCCCTGCTCTAATCCATTCTCCACCAAAATGGTTTTCCTAAAACAAAGGTTTGATCCGGTGACTGCATAGCAGGCGTCTGTAGTTAATGTCAGCTGTGTTGGCATGTGACTGCCCTCACTTTGATCTCAGTTCAGTGCCAGTTACTGAAAACACAGCAAAAAGATACAACTCTCACTCCTCTCAGACTAGAAACCAACTGACAATGGCTGGTTCCTGGGGACCACATGACAAACAGGAAATAGTGTGCAGTTGCAAACTACCCGTCAAGTTACGTAACACGCACAATAGGGACTAGTGGAAAGTGGGTTAATCGGGGCATGGACGAAGCACTTGCTACATCTTTACTTTCTTTTACATCCTCTTTATTTTTTGTGGGTTGCCCAAATCCTTTGGCAGGCTGCAAGTAGGCCACAAGTTGTGCAGGCCTGATTAAGAACCTACTATTATAAAGATCACTAAGCTGGGATATTGGGGATATGTGAACATCAATCAATAAATCTATCAATAAGCACTTATTAACCAGTCAACTCATTTAGCACTTACATGTGCCAAGCACTGTGCTAAGCCCTGGGATACAAAGAAAAAAAAAAACAATCCCTGACCCCGTGGAGGAACTTACATTGTAAGAGGGGAGACAACATTATGCCATGAACTAAAAAAAGACTTAATAAGAAGATTACCTAAGACATCATTCCTTATGGAGGACCTAGTTTAGTGGGGAGAGGGGGAGGAGGAGAGGGAGGGGAGAAGGGATACTAAATACATCCACAAATAACTATAATACACAATAACTCAATATATAAACTTGGCCAATTCACTTGAGTTTTCTTTTAAACCTATTTTCCTATATGTAAAATTAAAACTAATAGTTATTTTATCAACTTTACTTTAAAAATTAAGCAATTCTCAGATATTCAAAGAAAGACAATATATTCAACTTCTCAATTAAATGATCTAATAAAGTTAACTACTGTTCAGTGCAACATACATAACAACATTCAATTAAAAAGTAAATATGATATGTATATATGCATTGGCACATATACATGTGGTAATGGAATATAAATGTATTGGATTTGGAATTCAGAGGATCTGTGTTAAAATCCTGACTCTAACATGGAGTTAACTTGAGTAGTCACTTTAAACTCTCAGCCTCAGTTTTGTCATCTGTAAAAGGAGAGAGGTCAACTAGCTGATTTCCATTCTAGCTCTAAAATTTGTATCCTATGAGATGTCTTAGTATTTGTATACAACTCTAAGTTTAAAAAAATAAGAATACTTAATATAGCACATAATTAATAGAACACTGGTAAGCCCACTAAAAGATTATAAATGCTTTGTTAAGCCTATCAATATAAGCAAAGGGTGAGAATAACGTATTTAAAATCAACAAGCTGAAAAGCAAATTGACATTCAAGATGGTTAAGTTTCAGGATGATATAGTATCTTCACAGTATGATTCATTCTAAAAAAAACTCCATTCAGAGGTTTTTAAATGACATCTTTTATTATCATATGAAATGATACAGTCTTTAATTAATAAAAAAAAGTTACTACTGTGGGTATAGCCTTACTGAAACTACTTTTAGTTCAACTAACATCCTTAAAAATGTCTGTAGTCATATACTTCTGCACAATGTTAATGTTAAAGGCACACTATTAATTTTTCAAACATGTGGCTGTCTCATAAGCCCAGAAGTAAAACATGTTCATTAAAAGAGATGTGAAAAGATTCCAAGTGAACTGCCAAAACCAGCATAATTATGAAAATATTTAACACTGGAACCAAATGAAATCACATACTGTATATAGATTTCAGTGATGTCATAATAAACATCCTAGCCAAAATGTACTAAAACTACTGCAATCCAATAAATCTGTCTTATACCATGTAACAAACATCTTAAAGTAAAAAGAACACAATATTTTTATTTTATTTTTAAGGTGATCAGCTAAGATAAATTTAAGTAAGCCAAATTCGAGTCTTCAAATGGGAATGGTTAAAAAAACAAGTTTTAACAGTAGCTAGCTTTTATAAACAACATGATTTATCTGAAGTTTTTAAGTGAAACTAAAGTTGTTTTATATAAATAAAATTTATACAAATAAATCAGTAACTTCAGTGAATTTAGAAAAAAGTAACCACTTTACATAATTCACAAATGGATGTATTTACTAAAAAATATTATCAATTATAAAAGTTTTACTTTTATAATAAACTTTCATTTTTATAATAAACTTTCACAGTAGACAAAGATTCATGTTGTTTACATATTTTAAAAATTACAAGTTATTCTAGTAAATAGGTAATGATTACATTCCAATAAGATTTTATTTGTATCAATTAAAATAGTATTTTGTCCTTCAAATCATTAACAAAATATACAAAAATGGAAGCAGATTTAGTTTTTAAAAGGTGAATTTCTATCTATCATTGAGGTGAAATTCAAACAGAAAGGGATCCCTGCCACATGTCGACTTGGAAAACTACAAATGAATATCTATTTTGTATTTATTTTGTTAAACATTGCCCAACTGCATTTTAATATAGTTCTCCATAATTTTGCAGTCACTTGTAGCTCCAACCCCAAGTATGATACCTCTACTTTTAAACCAAGTACTAACCAAAGTGAAAGTCCATTATTACCATTAAAAAAAAAACAACATAGCATTTAACTTTATCCAAAAAATATGATAAAATTCCTTATTAAAAATCTGTAAAATGCTTTGAGATAATTTTTTAATCCCAAACACACATTACAGTCATCTCTCTTTTGTTTAGGTTGCAATATTTCCAAAATGTCTGCTAAATATACTTCATAGCAAAAGAATGTTTTCCCTTAGGGACCACATGGCTATTTCTGAAAATATTGCCCTTTGCTCTCATGAAACCATAAAAGAAGGTCATTTCTTTACAAAAGTTCTTAAGAGAACAAAAACATGGCAAAAGCTGCATTTAAACATGTTTGCTCATTAAGCATTCTGCCACAAACTCATTTCATGTGCACAGAACATGCTCCCATAAATAGCTTCATCTCAAGAAGCATTACATATGTTCCCCACTACTACCAAGTTACTTGTAGGAAGATACACTCAGCTCAAATATAATAAGAATTATATTATACTAAGAATTATCAAGTTCCATGAACAACTAAGTCAGTCATTATATGAGTACTATCCCCTCTTCACTCATGAATAAACAAGAGAAGAATGGCAGGACAAAAAGAATAAATCTCAGAAACGGTGGCAATTGTTGCCTCAAAGTTACAGATTTTTCCTCTTTCTCTGTTTTAAAGTGAAACATGGAATAAAAGACAGAACAGAACAAATACAGGCTCCAGAAATTTTGGTTATCATATACTGCATTACTGATATACACAGCAAGAGAACCTAGAAAGCAGTACGGCAACAAGCTGACCTAGTTTTTCTATTTTTTTTTTCACTCTTTTTTCACCTCCTGCAACATCAATAGCAAAAGGTAGTGGGTATCAGCAGCAATGTTAGGTCTCAAAAAGAAAAATATCTTTTAACACAGACATCCAACTAAAGTTATAAATGAAGAACATGCAAGAAAAGAGAAAAGAACAAGGAAAATACGATTTTCTTTTATGGTTTTATTTCTTCAACCCCAGTCCGAGACCCCTATGAACTGATGACAGACCTAAAGCCAAGTCTACCATTCAACCAAAAACTACTATTCAACTCAATAAATATTTATCAAGTCCCTACTATGTGCCAGTCACAGATGTAGGTTCTGGGGATGCAAAGCATTACAATCTCTTTCCTCAAGAAGTTTACATTTTAATGGAAGAAGAGGGGACTCAAAGTTTGAGACTTGTAGGGAATGTTTCACCCGTGCGCAAATAAAGACTGTACAAAGTAGTGACAAATTACGAGCTAGAGGAGGAGAAGATAATCTGAAAAAGCTTCAGTAGCACATGAGCTGGGCTTCAAAAGAAGCTAGGAATTTGATTAGAATGAAGAGAAGAACAAACATATGCAAAAGCAAAGAAAAGATGGGATTTCACACAGAGACAACAGACCTGATATAGAGACTGGAATGGCAGGTGGGATCCCTACCGTGAAAAGTTTTAAATGCCAGCCTGAGGATATTGTATGTTGTAGAAACAACAGGGTACACCACTGAAGGCTTTTTATGTCAGGAGTAATATGGCCAAATCTGTGTGAAGGAGAAAATGGAATGGAAAAAAGAATAGGGACAGGGAGGCTACAGCAACAGACCCAGCATAAAGTGACAAGATCTACACTACAGTTATCTGTTATTCAGTTGCATCCGACCCTTCATGATTCCATGAACAGCCCACCAATGCTGTATGTGGGGTTTTCTTGGCAAAGATAACAAAAAAAAAAGTAGCTTGCCATTTCCTTCTCCCGTGGATTAATGCAAATAGAAATTAAGTGATTTGCCCAGGGAGACACGCAGTGTCTGAGGTCAAATTTGAACTCAGGTCTTCTTTATTCTGGCCCAAAGCTCTTTCCACTGAGTCATCTAGCTGCTTCACACTGGGGTTAAGGTTGTGGGATTAAAGAGAAAGGAAGAGGAGAAAATGTTGCGGAGACAGAACTGACATGATTTGACAACTAAGGGGAAATGGATGACCGAAACTGTATGACTGGAGAGAAGTTTGGAGGAGAGCTATTTTAAAAAAAAATATGAGTTGTAAGGTTATGTTGAATTTGAGATGCTTATGGGACAAAAAGAGGAGATATCAAACAGCTAGTGGGTAATACAGGACAGAAGTTCATTAGAGAAGACTGGGTTGGATACATAAATATGAGAGTTCTGCATAAAGATGACAAATAAGAAGAGAATTTTCTGAGAGATACACGATGAAGGATAACGCATCTTTACCTTTGTTGTGTCTGTCCTTCTTTCTCAGAGAGGACCCTGACATCAAGATGATGACATGGCTCGCAGCTGCTTTTGATTTGAGTGAGGCAGGGCTGTGCAAGGTCACCAGCCTCACTTTCTTCCCCTGAGTCATTTGGCTCCCCTGGCCTGATATACAACTGTAGATGACCCAGGAAGCAATGTGACACCCTGTGTATGCATGCCGTAACTGTCTCTTTAAAAATGTTTCTATCATTGATGAGATCACATCTTTACCCTTACACAGTTCATAATCCCGAAGGCAAAAATTTTTAGTGAAAGAGATATGACAATTAAAAACCCTAATGAAATTCTAAAAGGTTATTTTAAGTACATAATTTGGTGCTTAGAAAGGGAAGTAATGGAAAAGTGCTCAAAAATCACCAAAACTTAGAGAAAAATAAAGTAACCTTGAGATTTTATTTCATAATGAGACTGGTAAAGATGATAAAATAGGAAAATGACAATTTTAAGAAGGGCTGCAGAAAAATCATCACACTAATGCATTACTGGTGGAGCTATGGACTAATTCAGCAATTCTGGAAAGAAATGTGGAAATACTTCCCCCCAAATAACAAAACTATGTATTCCCTTTAACCCAGTGCTATCACTACTAAGTCTATACTATACTCCAAAGAGATGGAAGGTAAAAGTACCAATATGTATAAAAACATTTCTATAAGTTCTTTTTGTTATAACAAAGAACAAGCAATTAAAGAAAATAGCTTGAGAATTATGGTATATGAATGTAACAGAATATTATTACACCATAAGAAAGGGAAAATTTCCAAGAAACATGGGAAAACTTGTATGAAATAATATAGGATGAGGTGAACAGAACCAAAAGGATAAGATGTGGAACAATAACAATTCTGTAAAGAAACAATTCTGAAAGACTTCAAAGCTCTGATCAAAACAATGACAATTCCAGAAGACCAAGCATGCTACCCACCTCCTGAAGAAGAAACAACAGACTCAAGATCCAGAAGACATAAAATTTTGGACATGGCCAATGTGGGGATCTGTTTCATCTGACTGTACCTATTTGTTGTAAGGGTTTAGATTCCCCCCTTCAATGGAAGAAGGATGTAGAAAGGACAGGAGAGTTAGCAAAAAGGGCTGACAAGGAGAAAAAGGGAGAAAAGAGTCAATGGAAAAATGTTTTTAAAATTCAAAGAAGAAAACAGAAAAAAGACAGAAAGGAAACAAAGACAAGCAGGCCAACTATGAATATTACATATTGAACTTATCATATATTTAAAAAGAAAAGCAAGCTGTACATAACAGAAGTACACAGCTTCGTATAGTCTTTTTTTTTCTGTTTTACTATGCTTTAGTAGCCAGGTGGCAAGAGTAGAAATAGAATGCTGGGCCTGAAGTCAGGAAGACGAGTTCAAATTCAACTTCAAATACTTACTTATTAGCTGTGTAACCCTAAGCTGCCTCAGTTTCCTCATCTGTAAAATGGGATAATAGTAGCCCTTCCTTCCCAGGGTTACTGAAAGAATCAAATGAAATATTTTATAAAGTGCTTAGTATAGCACATAGTAACTAGCACTATTATTACTAATGAAAATGCTTGTTACGGTTTACATTTGTTCAATTCAGAACAAAAAAATTCAAATGCAGAAAAAAAAAGAAAAAGAAGTCATGATCACCAGGGACTAGAAGAAAAGGTATTGATTAATTTTATTCTTTTTTGACACTGTTCACAGACTCAGATCTGGGAAACGCTACAGACACAGTAAATGAAAATTTCTAGAAGCCACTGACCAAGTCTCTCAACTTTAACTAAAAGAGACCCCTGAGACTGGGAGGATAAACCATAGGCAAAAAAATGAGAAGGGGGAACAGAATAACAAACTTAGAAGGAACATTCATTTCAGGAATCTTTCATTATCATGTTATGATGATGACATATTTGTACAAGCTCAGAAGGCTCTACCACAATTCGGGCACAAATAGTCCACATGAACATTTAGAATGCACTTTGTGCATCTCACATTTCTTTTAAGCTACTGAAATTCTGCTTCACTCATAGAGCACAATGCTTTCTTTGATGCAGGCAAGCCATTCTGGGCAGTTCTGTGCCAGTGTCTCCAACATCATGCAATGGATTCCAAAGTTCTTCAGAAAGATTTTGAGAGTGTTCTTATAACAAACACTCTTTCTGACCTCCGCGTGAGCAGTGGCCTTTGTGAGTTCTCCTTAAAGTAGTCTTCTAGGCAAATGTATGCTTAATATCCAAACAATGTGACTATCCCATTAAAGCTGCACTCTCTGCAAGAGTCTGGATGCTCAGCATTTTACCTTAAGAACCTCAATGTCTGTTACCTTACTTGCAGGTCTTGCAGGTGATCTTCAGAATCTTTTTAAGACAATTAAATGGAAATGATTCCGTTTTCTGACATGATGCTGGTAGACTGCCCATACAATATATGAGGTTGGCACAGCGGCTCTGAAGACCTTTAATTTGGTAGGCAGCCCAATATCTCTTCATTTCCAAACTTTCCTTTGGAGTCTCCCAAACACTGAGCTAATTCTGGCAGTATATGCATCAACCTCATCATCTATCTGTGTACATCCCTGGAAAGTACACTGCCAAGGGAACTGAACTTATCCATAATATTCAAAATTTCTCTATTTGCTAAAACCAATGATTCCATGTATGGATAGCGTGGTGCTGGCTGGTGGAGAACCTGTTTTCTTGGTGTTAACTGGTGTCAGCAAGGACAAAAACAACATCAAAGTCAGTTACCACGTTGATGACAAATTATTTAACTTGAAAAGGCTACAAGCCAAGACTAAAGTGGAGGGACTAAAGAGTCAGTGTGTAACTTTTTGTTCACAGATGACTGTGCACACAGTGCAGCTTCTGGGGCTAAGATGCAACAGAGTATGGTAAGAGTCTCTGCCACTTGTGTTAATTTTGGCCTAAAATTAACACCAAGAAAACACAGATTCTTTCCCAGCCAGCACCACACCATTCATCAGATGGAATCATCAGCTTTCTTTTACTACCTTTTATTTAACTACCTCTTATTTTATTTTTATTCCAGATAAATTTTTTCACATGTACTTATGTACATATCGTCTTCAAATAGAATAGAAGCTCCTCAAGCACAGGGATTATTTCATTTTTTGTCTTGATAACTCCATTATCTATCACAACACTTAATAATTGCTAGTTAAGTAAAAGAATAACTTTATTTAATAATTTAACTACCAAATTTCAAATTTGTTTCCTAGATTGTCAAAACACACATTAAATAAACTGTGCCACTGATGATATTTATTTGTTAAAGGCATAGGCAAAATTCATTTTATACTCAAAGCTGAGGATGTGAATATTTGGGATTAATAGCTTAAAAGTTACACTAAATAATTCTGCATATCAAATGAGAATTAATGTAGATTTCAACTTCGCTAGAGAACATCTGAATAGTTAAGACTATCAGTAGCCTCACAGGACAAAGAAACAGAACGCTGCTTCTTGAAGGAAATATAATGGAAAGGTATTCATGTTTCATTTTAAGCCAAGTAGGTAACACTTTAAGGCGGGAAAAAAATCAACTTCACAAATTCAATATGGGTGATGTGTGGCTTTTAAGTGGAAAGCAAAATGATTGAACAATATAATATGGCAACCAAAAGAGTCAATGCAATCTTAGGCTCTATTATGAATAACATAATATCCAGGAATAAAGGAGGAAAAGATCCTCTCATTGACTTCTGGCTGACTGGTCCACATTTGAAATAATTTCTCAATTATACAATCTAATTTTTAAGGCCTTAGCTATCAACACAAATACTTACTATACTGACCGATTTTAAAGCACTGTGGTCTTTCAAACAATTAATGCTTTTTTTAAATAAATGGCACACAGTTCACAAAGTTATCTATTTTTCAAAATGACCAGAGAACCAATTTTTTTTCTCCCACGTAGAATGCCAGAAAAAGCAATTATTCAATTTGTATTACTTTCTTTGTTACCCAGTTATTAGAGCACCTGAGACCTAATGAGAACCACAAACCCTCTGCTTTTGCAAAAGTATAGCCTCAAACAGGAGTTCGTTATTTCTGTCACCCTTGGTCTAATGTATAAGGAAAGAAAGGGCAAAGACTTAATAAGAGAAAAAAAGTGAGTATCAGCAAGAAACAAAGAGGGAGTGGATTCCAGGTGCCCAAGGGAAAAAAAAAAATATAAACATTTCTGCAAAGAGGAAAAAAGGTTGCTGTTGCTTCATATTAAAATGTGTTGGAACATATGCAAAAGTGAAGGTTAAAAATTGGCCAACAGGAAGGGTAGAAAATGCGATTTAAAAGTAACTTGGGAAAAAGATATGAGTGTGGGAAAAAGAAAAATTTGGAAACATCTTTTAATCTTCTTATATGATGCCAAAAGGAGAAGCCTAGGGAGTATTCTGTGTGTAAGGAGAAAAGAATGCAACTCCTTTTAAATTGCAGTGTAGCAAAGAGCAATCTCAACAATACCACTGAAGCCACATTGAAATTTTAATAGAAGATTTGGATTCAAGATGGTGAAAAAAGTTTAAATACACACTGTAAAACTATTGACAAGTACAGCATTTACAACTTCTTAATTATACAGGTTACGATATTTATTGACAATTAAATTGTGAATGGACCTTTGGGTTCCCAAGAAAAGATATAGAATAAACTGTGTTGTTCAAATGAAGGATCTATCTGCAGCTCTGGTTCATTTCATGATTATTTAACATAACAAAGGTTTGATTAGGTTGAAGAGTACTAATCTCTACCTTCAAAAACACTAAGAGGATCACAAGAGATTTAGATCAGACAAGGAAGAAACACAGATTCTAGTGTATTAACTATTCTGAAATATATTTTCTAATTTGATTACTTTCACTAACTTTTTTTTAACACTTGTTCAATTTACTGGTAGGAATACCTTTAGGATTATGACCACATGCAAACTATCACCAGACCATGCAACTTTTATAGCTTCAGAGAGAAAATTTTTCAGGGAGAAAATTTTTCAAATAATTTTCTAATAAAGTTTAGTACCTGAATTTATTACACAGAATAAACCTTGGGCAACAAGTAATTTTTTTTATATCATGAAGTCATATTTTAATGTAATAAGCTTTCTAAAGATAAAAATCTTCATTCTTCTCAATCGATCTGTTTAATTTGAATGAACCAATCTCTCCTCCTGGGATTTAATGAAACTCCCCTTTCTAGGTTCTCCCACCTGTCAAACTATTCTTCTTCAGTCTCCTTATCAAAGCTCATCATCCATATCAAACCTCAAAGTTTCTGTTTCCCAAGGTTCTGTCCTGAGATCTCCTGTTCTTCTATGCCCCTCTTATTTGGTAATCTCATATGCTCCTAAATACCTCCTCTACGAAGATGATTCACAAGTACCATGAAGAACACAAAATGTTAATCAAACACAAAATTCTTTACACAAAGTTGGAAAAACAAAAGAGGGGCATGAAATAGTTAAATGATACGAGGCACTACTAATAATGGCTTACATTCATAAACTGTTTTAAAGTTTGCAAAAAATTTTCCTTCTAATTCCATTTAGTAGGTAATACATATATTATCTTCATTTTATACATAAGGAAACTGATGGCATGGTGTTTTAGGGATCTTGTTCAGGGACATAAGGATAGGAAGACAAATGTTAAAGCTGTGATTCCACTGGAATCCTGTTCAACAACTTCTCTGCAACACAGTCTTAAAGAATTGCCTAGTGTACCAAGAGATTACGTGGCTTGCCCAAGGTAATAAAACCAGTATGTAGCAGACACAGGACTTGAACTGAGGTCTTTTCTGGCTCCAAGGCCAGCTCTCCATCCACTACACCACTTCTATTATACACTGCGTATCATAACCAAAAATGTTTATGCTAATCATATACATAATAGAAGTTAAATGCATGAAGAATTTCTATTTTCACATTATTATAAGAAGATAATGGATGGGACATCTCACAGTGACAGAATACATTGATATTGGAAAGATACTGCAAACGAACAATAAGCTGAAAAGGAAAAGAAAAATACACAACTGCCTTTGGGAAACTGCAGCTTGTAATGACTACAATAATTTCCCTGAAGCAAACGCCCAGCTTTTTAGTAATAATATTCTTCTAGTAATACAGTATGGCTGAGAGTCAAGGAATACTAACAGTTGCCAAAGATTTAAAGTTGAAGGTACTCCAAGGTCAATGGAAAGGTTCAAAACTTCAGAGAAGTGATTTAAAAAGTATCAAAGAGATATATAACCAGAAAGAAACAGGTCAGTTATGTAGAAGAAATGAAGGATGACAAATAGACAATCTTGCTTTATTGGTATCCACACAGTGTCAAGATCACTAGAAAGAGTGTGTTAAATTAATCTATTGTGGAGAAATTATGGGAATATATGGAAAAGAATCTCACAGAATGAATGGACACGTGAGAGTCAAAATCTGCATCATTTGAGGGAGAACCAACACTGACAAGATAAGAAACCCAAAGTTCTGAAGAAATTATGTTTATTAGACAATCAACAAAAAACAAAACATAGTGTTATGGCTGATCTGAAAAGGAAGATTCCTACAAGCCACAAGGAATAGTAAAGAGTTCTCAAAGGAAGTGGCATAAAGTTGGTGGGGGTTTAAAGAATGGACAGGAATTCAACAGAGGAAGACATTAGAAAGAAAAGGGAAAGAAGTTAGAGACAGAAAGACTCAAGAGGTAAGAAATGGAGAAAGAGATAGAGAGAATGAGATCAGAAGCACAGGTAAAAGAATCACAAACCAAAGGACGGGGGACAGGAAGGTTTAACTACTGAGAATCATTGCGGAAGCGAAGAAGAAAGCTGATGGAGTTCATGCCTTAAATGGCCTTTATTTATTTATTTTCTTGGTAAAGTAGAAGGTGAAGTCAGATTTAGTGATGAAAGGGGTTTTCAGCTAATAATGCCAAAGAGAGAGTTTTATATTTGTAAAACTGGTAAGCATGGAAAAAACTGGAATAATTATTATGGAGAAAACCAAAAGATGAGTAAAAAGGACTTCCAAAAAGATATGCTGAAATTAGATAGCGTGGATTCTTATTAACAAATGAATAAAGTATTTACTAAGCACTTACATTATGTGCAAAGCACTAGGGATACAAACAGAGAAATAAGCCAGTCCTGGCTCTTGCTTCCAATGGAGGACACAACACATATGGAAGGTGTCAGTTGCAAGTCAAGTGGAATCATTAGGGAGCAGCAGTCAAAGCAGAAGATAATGCCTCTTCTTTAATGTCATTTCCACTGATAAAATCACTTTCTGATATTGAACTATACTGGCATAAAGTATCAAGAACTTTGGGATAAGAACTTTTCTTTTCTGGTTTCTTTTTCTGGCAGCTGCTGCCCCTGAAGGAGTGTTTCCCAGGATGTTGGCTGAAGGACCTGACCTGGAAGCAGTTACTCCAAAGGCTGTTGGGTTCAGGGTCCTGGGCTGTCTCCATCGGGGTCTGAAGAAAAATGGTACTACACATAGTGATGATGATTTCACTTGCCTTGGCTGCCCCCTGTTTCTCTATCAAGATGTCTTGTTTATCGTGTGTGTGACAGTCAGTTGACAGCTGATAGAGATAGCTGCATCCTCCTCCATAGATGTAGCTTCCATAGATTGACCGGTCTATAGAGTATGTAAAGAAGTATGTAATAAGGGTGGAAAGACAGGTTGGGATTGTTCTTTAAATGCAGGAGAGTTTTTATTTACTTCCAGAATTAACAAAGAGTGACAAAGTTTATTGAGTAAGTGACATGATCATTTTAGAAAAATAATTTGGGCACCTCTGTGGAGGATGGTTTAAAGTAGGACAATATTTGAAGACTATTACGGCAGACCAGGTGAGAGGTAATGACGGTCTAAACTATGGTGGCTGTGCAGGTGGAGAGAAGAGGACAAATGCTAAAGATTTATGGGTATTGAAATGAATTTGAAAACTAACTAGATATGTGGAATGAGAGAGACTACGGAGTCAAAGATGAAACCCAAAGTTGTGAACCTAGATGGAAGAAGGATGGTGGTAATCTCAAGAGTAATAAGACAGTTTGGAATAAGGGTGAATTTGAGAATAACAGTAATGAATTCTGTCTTGGACATGTTGAATTTTCACTGCCTACAGGACATTAGGTTCAAAATGTCCATAAAGCAATTGGGGAAGTCAGGAGAGAAATTAGGATTGAAAACAAAAATCTAAGTCATCTGCAGAGAGATAATTCAACTCAAGGGAGCTGATGAAGTCACCAAGTAAGAGAGTGCACTAGAAAGAAAAAAAGACCCTGGGAAGATCTTAGGGTTCACTAGTGAAAGTGTGATGCAAAAAATGTCTGAAAAGGAACAGCCAGAAAGGTGGAAAAGAAAGAGAACAGTTTCACCTGAGTGATAAGATGAGTTAAGAGCTGAAAATCAAAGAGGATGAAATAAGAGGCCATGAATAGCAATTGGAATGAATACTTTTGAGGACTTTGAGAAAGAAAGGAGGAATTTAGGATGGTGACCTGAGTGAATGGTAGGGTCTAATGAGAGTTTTTTTCATTATAAAGGAAATTTGAATGTGTTTGTAAGCAGCAGAGAAAGAATCAATGGATAAGAAAACAATAAAAACTAGAAAGATAAAGGAGAATCTAAGTGAAGGGAGGGCAATCTACTGGCAAAGAGGGCAGAGAAACAACATACATGTAGAGAGACTGGCCTTGACAAGGAAGGGACACTTTTACACTGGGAACTGGAGTAAAGGAGAGAATGAGGGATAAAGGGGTTGTAAAATGTAAAGAAAAGAGAGTTTATGGAAAATACTCATTTTTTTTTCAGTAAAATATGAAGCACTGTCCTCAGCTGAGAGAATGGAGGAGAATGTTACAGGACTGGAGAAAAGAAGATTTATAACAGTCAATCTGATAACAGGATAGAAAATTAGGAAGGAATCAAAGGATTGCCCTGCTGCAGGGAGATCCCAGATGAGACGAGATAACATAAATGACTAAAATTTATGGTAAACAGAAACAAAACTTGGCTTAAGGTGTTTTATTTTAGTTTCCTTGGTTCCTATCTTTTTATTTACTGGAGTTACTCTACTTAAAGCACAAAGACTTGTTAGGTTAGAAGTGTTTGAGTTCAACTGGTCTTTTTTTTCCTTTATTTTTTCCTATACTGAAAAAGGTAAATTTGTTTTAGATTTTCACAACTCAAGAAAAAATGAATTTAGGTTAAGGTGGTAGGAAAGGGTGAGGGGTCTGGAGTCCAATTAGAATTAAAAAGGAGATTTTCTCATTCTCATTCTCCAAAAGAGAATCTTTAAGAACGTTATGAATGAAAATATTGAGTCATAATGGAAGTGCCAGCAGAACCTTAATTACAGTGCTCACTGTTGTAGAACCTATTCTTTCCCTATATAAAACTTTGCAAATAAAAAAGAATGATTTGGTACTCTGCAGCATGGGCAGCCACAGTGGACAGAGCACCAAGCCTAGAGTTAACAAGATCTGAGTTCAAATGTGGCCTCAGACACTGAGCAGATGGATGTCCCAAGACAAGTCACTCAACTCTGTTTACTTCAGTTTCCTCATCTGTAAAATGAGCTAGAGAAAGAAATGGCAAACCACTCCAGGATCTTTGAAAAGAAAATGGCAAAAGGTATCATAAAGAGTCAGACACAACTGAAAAACAATTTCTCCTATTAGAACAGAAACTTCTTGAGAGCTAAAACTGTCTTTCTTTTTGTTTAAATTTTTATCCTCAGAGTTTAACATAGTGCTGAGCACACAAGTAGGCACTTAATAAATGGATGCTTCCTTCCATCTGCAACTTCAGCATCTAACTCTTCCTCTCTATTTCCTTCCATTGTCTTTATTGACTTCAACATATTATTAACTCTTCCAGTACCCTTGACCTCAGTTTCTCAGACCCATTTTTCAGCTTGGTTCTACTATATCTTTGAGTTCTCCAGTTCTGAGCTTCCTCTTCCTGACCGTAACTGTCCTTCCACCTCTCACAGCTTCAATCTTCTTGAGCCTGAACTTTGTGTTTATCATGACCTTTAGCTTCTTGATTCCTCAGTATTTTGAGTTCATGATCCACATCCTGTTTAAACTGCATCTCTAGCCACCTTACAACTCCACAGTCAAGTAATGCTTTTCCCCCTCTGCACCATGTTTTTGTTAATCTTCATCTTAAAGTATCCCCTTACTGTCTACGTTCTCTGCCACTGTTGTTTGCAACAGATGACCAAGAAAAATCAGGCTTTTAAGACCCTTCAAATCCAGGAGGCAGTATATACCAGGCAAGTCAATCCACCAACACCATTTTCTCTCAGACCTTGATGGAGACTGTGCAAGACCCTAAATGCAAGAGCCTTAGAAATAGCAGTGTCCCTCACTCCAAACCACCAGATATGTTTCCAGCCCAGTTCCCAAAGTCATCAGTGATAGGAAGAGATCACTGTGGAGAATGGGCCCATCTTCCCCAAATGCTAGGCATTCTTATAATTGTTATGTCAACACAGTTCCACACTAGTATTCTCTCCATTTGCTAATTTGAAAATAAATTACTTACGCAAAGTCAAACGTCAAATCAATAGGAAAAAATAAATTATAACAATAATTTTTTAAATTTTCTAAAATGGTCAAGATAGGTGAACAAGGAGCAAAGGCAGAAGATAAAAGTAAGTAACCAAAAGAAAAAGAAAGTAATAAATGTCCATTTAAAATAAATACTTTATACAATGAGACTTGCATCATCACCAGAGGGTTTTCAACAATTAGGAAATAGATAAGCCAATTATGGCATAAATGTAATGGAACATTATTGTGTCGTTTTTTAAAATACTGAAATGGTTTCAGAAAAACCTGGAAAGAGTGACATGAACAGTGACATAAGTAGAGTCAGAACAACTGATAAAACAGTAACACTGTCAAAAACGATCATAGTCATAACTATGAAAGACTTAAGAATTCCGATCAGATGGAATGACAACAATTCTGGAGACAGACTCGAAATTCAGGGTAAGATAAACCTTTCTGAACACAGCCAAAGTGGAAATTTCTTTTCTTTGCCTATTCATATTGGTTACAAGTGCTTTCCCTGCCTCACAATTTGGGCATGGAAGGAAAGTAAGAGAGCAAGGACAGGGCAGCAAAAAAATAAAAATTAAAAGGGATGGTCATTCAGGCATGCTAAACAAAATTATAGCCAAGAGAGCAGAAGGAGGCCCAGATAAAAGCACAGACAAGAAAAGACTGTTTTAAAAGCTACAGGCTGAATAATGTAAAAGAAGATGCCTCAAATTATTGCACCAAATTAGTGGTTTATTTGCTCTCAGATTTTTTTGTGGGGGAAGAAGGGAGTTTGAAGCAGTGGATCTAACAGAACTGTGATTTCTTTTTTAAATTATGAACTTAACAATCAAATAAAATGGTTATTTCCATATCAACAGTAGAACAGAAAGAGGATTGTATATGAAACTGAATATCTCTATTATGTACAACTTACATTTCTTCTTAAATATATAACAAAAGTTCAAGAAGGAAGACATTAAGGTTAGGGAATACTGGGAAAGGCTTCTTGTAGAATGCAGAGAATTGCAAAGGTGTTGGATCTGAAACCCTGAGGTTTTCTGACTTCAAATCCAAAGCTGCTGCCATTACAATTTATGTAGCTCATTTGAGCATCTCCTCAAAACCATGATGTAGGCAGGGCTCAGAGAACCTGAAAGACATGGCCCATTTAATAAGGAGCAGAGCCAGAATTCAAACACTGATTTTCTAAACCATAAGTCTTGAGAAGCTAGGTAGCACAGTGTATAGAACACCAGGCCTAATCCAACCTCATGTGCTTGCTAGCTGAGTGACTGAGAAAGTCACTTAACCCGGTTTGCCTCAGTTTCTTCATCTGTAAAATGAAATGGAGAAAGAAATGGCAAACCACTCTAGTATCTGTGTCAAGAAAATCCCAAATGGAGTCATGAAGAGTAAGACATGACTAAAAATGACTGAACAACAAAAAATTCTAAGTCCTATTCCACTTGAAACCACCTCAACACCCACTATTCTTGCTTTTTTGTTTTTTGAAACAACCTACGATTTCATTAGTATAGAGAACTTATGATGTGGAAATTACCTGTACAAATACAAATTTGCATTTGCTCCTCAATTTGAAGTCTTTGAAAGATGCCTGGGGCAGTGAAAGAATAACTGATTTGTCTAGGGTCACAAAGCCAATATGTGACAGAATCCAAACTTAAACCCAGAGTTTCCTAATTTGGTGTGTTCATACTTCGTTGCCAAAGAAGACCACGCCATCAGAGAAATAATGACATGACTTACACTTGACTTTGTTTTGAGTGAGGGAGGACTGTGCAGATCACCAACCTCACTTCTCCAGAGCCATCTGAATCCAGTGACCAGATATTCATCAAGAGGACTGGAAATGACCCAGGATGAGGCAAATGGGGTTAAGTGACTTGCCCAAGGTCACACAGCTAGTGAGTGTCAAGTGTCTGAGGTGAGATTTGAACTCAGGCCTTCCTGACTCCTGCACCACTTAGCTGCTCCTAATTTGGTGCTCACCTATCAATCTACCACATCATGTCTTCAAAGATTTTAACAGACTCCTTCTTCAACATTTTTGTGTTATTCTCATCACAAGTACTTCATCTGGATAAACTTCATAAACATAATGAAGAAATTCATCATGACCCAAAAAATTACACACATTCAGATATTACTTTGACTATGATTAAGTTCACAGAATCTAGACATTTGAGAAATCTTTAGCAGCCATTTAATCCAGTTTACTATTGCTCCCCCAAACAGACTGCAAGCTCCTGAAAGGCAGAAATGTCTGTTGTATGCCCCACCATGAATGGTACAATACCTTATCCAAAAATATTTAATTGAATCAAAGGAAGCTTAGCAATATCACATTTTAGTGGTGGTATTCTTGTTTGAAATATACCATTCAACTTTAGTTTTTCAAAATATTTTTAGAACATTTTAGCTAAAATATTTTTGTATCTTTTTGTAACTCCATTTCCACAAATGTCCTTCACTGTCCCACAATTCTACCCCAAATAAATAAAGAAGTTTTTTGCTCTTTTATTTTTCAAAAGATCTTTTATTAGTTGGTGTGACTCCAAATTTAACAATACAGCAAAAATTTAAAAATTGCTGGATGAACAGTCGATTTGGCCAGTAAACACAACATTAGTTAAGAAATCAAACCATTCGTTTTTGTCAAGAATAACAGAAAAAATTAGCAAAAAGCATTCTCATTGATATTGTTACTACTCAAAGACACGGACTATCAATGGCATAAACACAAGTGTTAATCTCTAAGGGTGTACATATCTTTGAATAATTTGTCCAAATGTCAAATGTAATTTTTAAACAATCCTTTCTACTCCAGAATTTTAAACATCTGTAACAAATACTTGTTTGGGGAGTGCTTTACATTCATGACACTTGACCTTTTGCTGTACGCACCAGAAAATTCAAGTTTCAAATACCACGCAAGCAGGAAATCTGATCATTCCAGCAGTAGCCATCTGTATGGTTCAATATCAAATATTAGCTCTGGGTTGCACAAAGTCATATGTTAAAAATCTTTTTCTGCAGCCTCTATAATTAGTTGTAATTTGCTTCTTCTAAAATGTGTTTCTTATGGGACATCTGGCCTTGAAACTTCCACCTTCTCATTGAAAAAATACTTAAGTGTCTGGATTTTTTTCTTTTTACTATGAAGCACTGCATGGGTGGCATAACCAAGTCCAGATTTTTCCAAAAAATAAATCTCTAAATTCCAGGAATAGATTGATTCTCATTAAAACTGATTTAAATATTACAGAATATAAATTTAATATAAAAATTCAACATAATTATTTACAGATTTCTAAATCATGTTGCCACAAATTTAAAGCCCAGTGAGTAAATTATAAAATTTACAAAGGAACATATCACTTGCCCGTGTATTTCTAGAAATTACAAAACCTAAGTTAAATTATAAAATGCAGATTTGAAATAAATGATCTGCATAAGATCTAAACTGAATTTAAAACAGAGACACGACCTATTTGAATGTAATAATCAGAATACCTCAACAATGACTCTAAACAATTTCACAATACTTAAAGCTATGTTTAGATTACAACAAAATTACTGTACTAATGAAAATGAATACTGGTCATTTTAACATCACTCATGAATTCATATGACTCTAGAAGAGTTTCCTCTGAAAAAATAAAGTTAAGATTATACTAAAAAAACCTCAAAAGCAATAAACAATTAAAATGTTTATTATAGAAAGAACACTAATACTATGATGATAAAAACTAGAAATAATGTTAAATTGCTTTAGGATTTATTGACTTTGCTTCCTAACAGAAAAGTTTTGGTACAGCAACACTTATGCCCGTGAGAAGAAGAGCATGGCTCAATAAATGTGAGTGAGAATGAAGAAAAAATAAAATATTTTAAAAACTCAGTTTCTAAGTCATGAATTAGAAAATTCTAATTTATTTTTCTCCACATAAACTATTTTATCTCAACTGAGAAATGATTTCAATTGAAAATTCAGAAGCTATGTACCAAAAATTAAATAAAATTAATCTATGCTCTAACCCAGCAGTTGGCACCCCTCCTACAATTCATACATACTATTAGCCACCAAAAACTGTGGATGTTTTAGAAGAAATCTGTACTAAAAATGTCCCTAAACCTCAAAATTCTACTCCTCCCAAATATTATCTCTACAATTGAACCTGAGAAAGATTCAGCGGCTAATTCTCAGGTTGTATACCTCTTTTTTCCATCCACTATCATGTTAATATAAGTATATACAGTGACCCGTATATGGAAACCAGTATATTGCTATCCTAGAAAAGAACAATCACAGGATCACAGAATCCAAGATTTTTAAGTGAACTTGGAGTAATCTACTCCAACTCTTATCCAAAACAAGTGGTCATCGCCATTCTCCTGATGGATGACGTTTATCTCTCCACCCCTCTCCTCCACAGCCTATCCAACAGGCTTGCCTCCACTTTTTCTTCTCTCCAACACCACTTCTGGAACTGAGAACTATGATGCATCAACTAAACTATTGTTCAGAAGGTATCAATCTACTCCCCTAAGGCTCCACTCAAAATCCCACAATTTTAGGACCAAAGTTTCCCTCCCTGGATACCCCTCCCCTACAAATACCTCCCTCAACTAGAATATAAGCTCCTGGAGGGCAAGATCATTCTTCATTTTTGTATTTTTAAAAATTCTCTACATGAAGACCTGATGGGCAGGCCCTACAAAGGACAATACCAATTCATGCTAAGAACTTCATAAAAGAGGATATTAATAATAGTGAGTATGGGAGGAGCCAAGATGGCGGAGCAGAAAGATTCACATATGCTACCTCCGAATCCACAGCCCATGGATCTCCTCTAAAAATAAATCCCAACAAATTCTGGAGAAGTGGAAGTCTTGCAGAAACAGAGTGAAGGAGATTTCCATTCCAGAGAGCCCCGAAAAACCGAGCCCAAACGTCCGTCGCGCACCGGACGGGAGTGGAGTCCAGCCATTCCCTGGCCGCACGGCAAAGAGAGGAACAGATCAGGGCTACGGAAACTCCAGCGGCCTCGAAGGTCCCTCCACCCACAGACACACAGTTCAGTGAGAGAGACTTCTGGGCTGACCGAGAGGGGAGCGGGGTGTCTCCACATGACTCGGGCCCCCTCAGGAGGCAGCAGCAGAGGTGGCGGAGGGCCAGAGGCTCCTGGAGCAGGCAAGAGCTGGAGTTCATCACTGAAGGTTTCCCCATAAACCACCTGAGGGAACTGAGCCTGGTAGGTGGCCCTACCCCCACCTGAGCACCAGAAATTAAGCCCACATTGAATAGAAGCCCCACCTACCACTGACAGCCCTGAGGCTGGGGAGCAGCATTTGAATCTCAGACCCCAAGCACTAGCTGGGCAGATCTGGAGGTGAGGCTGGGATGGAGAGGAATCTCAGAAGTCAAGTAACTGACTGGGAAAATGCCCAGAAAAGGGAAAAA
>CM053773.1:129905410-129951232 GCA_028658325.1 Potorous gilbertii | reverse complement strand
GAAAGTTATCTAGCCCTACAGGACAAAAGAGAAGATGGGGTAAGGGAAGGGAGGGATGATAGAAGAGAGGGCAGATTGGTGATATGGGTAATTAGAATGTCCAGTGTATTGGGGAGGGGGGAGGGGACAAATGGGGAGAAAATTTTGGAACCCAAAATCTTGTGAAAATGAATGTAAAAAGTTAAATAAATTTATTTAATAAAAAAAAATAATATACTGTTTAATTATCAAAAATCCATACTACCTAACTGAAGCAGTAAGTGGGTAATAGTTTAGTGGTTGGACTTTGAAATCCTAATTAGTAATCAATTTGAGGAATTTGTTTTCTAACATTGCTACTTGTACTCCTAGTATGACAAGAAGGTTTTATAGAGTGATAGATTTTTAGTGCAAAAGAAAAGACATCTATGACTTGGGTATGTGTGTATACACATATACATATATATATATATATATATATATATATGTACATATATATATGTATAAATACACACACGTTGTTCAGTTATTTCAGTAGTATCTGACTGTTCTTGGCAAAGATACTGGAATGGTTTACCATTTCTTTCTCCAGCTAGTTGTACAGATGAAGAACTAAAACAAATAAGGTTAAGTGACTTGCCCAAGGTCATACAGCTGGATTTGGGGCTGAATTTAAACTCAGGTCTTCCTGATTCTAGGCCCAGAACTGTATCCACTGTACGACCTAGCTACCCATACACACACACACACACACACACACACACACACACCCACCATACATGCATGCACACACATACTGACATATATAAAGATAAAAACTATACTAAAACAGTTCTTGATTGTGTTATCTGTGAATTGCAGCGTGTCACGTTATAGTCTGATGTAAAGGATAGAAAACCTTCAAAAATTAAAACTCTGACTAATTCTTTTTCTTATGAGAGTTGATTAATTTTCATAACACTGTTAGCTGGCAGAATTGTGCCCATTTTGCAGATAAGGTCAATGGTTCACACAAGGGTAGAGTTCCTTGGTGATCTTATTAGGAAAATGACTAATCATCTTAAAGTTTTATGTCAGTCCAATTTCATGAGCATTTATTAAGTCCCTGTTATATTCCAGATACTGCTCTAGGTGCTGACAATACAAACATACAAAAGTGATATGGTTCTTACCTTTAAACAGTTTATATTCTACTACTAGGGCAGCCAGGTAGAGAAGTGGATAGAGCAGTGGGCTTGGAACCAGGAAGACTCATTTTCCTGAGTTCAAATCTGGCCTCAGATATCTCCTTAGCTATGTGACCCTTGGGAAGTTACTGAACCTTGCTTGCCTTATTTTCCTTATCTGTAAAATGAGCTAGAGAAGGAAATGGTGAACCCTTCTAGTATCTTTGCTAAGAAAACTCAAAACAAAGTACCACTGACAGATACAACTGACCAACAATAAAATTCTACTACTACTTGCACAAATAAGCAAATACAAAAACTCTTCCAAGTAATTTTAGGAAGGGACCCACTAACAACTGGAGAAAATCTGGAAAGACAAAGAAGACACCTTTATCTCATGTATTCTTAAAACTCCCAAAGTTAGGTATAGTTTATTCTTACCTGGTAGGAGATTTTTGTTTCATACATTAGTCATGTATATGGTAAATAGTGCTACCATTTGGGAGAAGGGAAGAAGAGATAAATCTGTTTTATAATTTATTTATTTTTAGTTTTCAACATTCACTTTCACAAGAAGTGGAATCTATCCCCTTCTCCCCCCACAAGATACCATACATTCTGATTACCCCTTCCCCCAATCTGCTCTCCCTTTTATCACACTCCCCTTTTCCCTTATCCCCATCTCCTCTATTTTCTTGTAGGGCAAGATAGATCTCCATACCCCATTACATGTATTTCTTATTTCCCAGTTGCATACAAAAACAATTTTTAATATTCATTTTTAAAACTTTGAGTTCCAACTTTTCTCCTTCCTCCTTCCCCACAAATCCCCACTGAGAAGGCAAGCAATTCAATATAGGTTATACATGTGTAATTATGCAAAAGACTTCCATAAAATTCATGTTGTAAAAGATTAAGTATATTTTCCTATTCTCTCTTTAGACCTTGTCCCTCCTCGAAAGTGTTGACTTACAACTACCCCCTCCTCCCATCTGCCTTCCCTTCTATCATCCCCCCACAAACCCCACTTCTCCCCTACTTTCCTGTAGTGTAAGATAGATTTTCATACCAAATTGAGTGTGCATGTTATTCCCTCCTTAAGCCAAATGTACTGAGAGTAAGCTTCACTTTTCCCTCTCACCTCCCCCTTTTCCCTTCCACCAAAAAAGCTGTTTCTTGCCTCTTTTATAGGAGATAATATGCCCCATTCCATTTCTCCCTTTCTCCTCCCAATATATTCCTCTCTCACCCCTTAATTTTATTTTTTTAGATAGCATCCCTACCTATTCAACTCACCCTGTGCCCTCTATCTATATGTATATAATCCCTCCAATTACCCAAATACTGAGAAAAGTCTCAAGATTTACAAATACTATCTTTCCATGTAGGAATGTAAAGAGTTCAACTTTAGCAAGTCCCTTATGAATTCTCTTTCCTATTTACCTTTTCATGCTTCTCTTGATTCTTGTGTTTGAAAATCAAATTTTCTATTCAGCTCTGTTCTTTTCATCAAGAATGCTTGAAAGTCCTCTATTTCATTGAATGATCATTTTTTCCCCTGCAGTATTATACTCAGTTTTTCTGGGTAGGTGATTCTTGGTTTTAATTCTAGCTCCTTTGACTTCTGGAATATCATATTCCAAGCCCTTACATCCCTTAATGTAGAAGCTGCTAGATTATATGTTATCCTGATTGTATTTCCACAATCCTCAAATTGTTTCTTTCTGGCAGCTTGTAATATTTTCTCCTTGACCTGGAAATTCTGGAATCTGGCTACAGTATTCCTAGAAGTTTTCCTTTTTGGATCTCTTTCAGGAGGTGACCAGTGGATTCTTTCAATATTTGTTTTATCCTCTGGTTCTGGAATATCAGGGCAATTTTCCTTGATAATTTCCTGAGAGATGATGTCTAGGCCCTTTTTGTGATTGTGGCTTTCTGGTAGTCCCATAATTTTTAAATTGCTCTCCTGGATCTATTTTCCAGATCAGTTGTTCTTCCAATGAGACATTTCACATTGTCTGCTATTTTTTCATTCCTTTGGTTTTGTTTTATAATTTCTTGATTTTTCATAAAGTCATTAGCTTCCATCTACTCCATTCTAATCTTCAGTGAGCTTTTGTATCTCCTTTTCCATCTGGCCAATTCTGCTTTTTTAGGCATTCTTTTCCTCATTGACTTTTTGGATCTCTTTTGCATTTGGGTTAGTCTATTTTTTAAAGTATTATTTTCTTCAGCATTTTTGGGGGTCTCCTTTAGCAAATAGTTGACTTATTTTTCATTATTTTCTTGCATCACTATCATTTCTCTTCCAAATTTTTGTTCTCTGTCTCTTGCTTGATTTTCAAAATCCTTTTTGAGCTCTTCCATGGCCTGAGACCAATTCATATTTTTCTTGGAGGCTTTGGATGGAGGAGCTTTGACTTTGTTTTCTTCCGTTTGAATGCTCTGATCTTCCTTGTCACCAAAGTAAGATTCTATAGTCTGATTCTTTTTTCAGTTTTTGCTCATTTCCCCACCCATTTACTTGACTTTTGAGCTCTTTGTCAAGGTAGTTCTCTGCTTCCAGTGGGGGAGGAGGGGAACTGTCAGTCACTCAATCTCCCGCACAATTTGTGGGCCTAGATATCCAGAAACAGTTGCTGCAGCTGCCCCTGCTGCTGCTGTGGCTGCTGCAGGTTCCTTAGCCCTATCCGCGCTCTGCTGCCCTGAGGTTAGGGCCAGACCACTCCACTTTCCTGCTCTGGTCCCACAGGCTTTTCTCACTGACCTTCCAATTTATCCTCAGCATTTTGGGGTCACGAAGTCTAGGAACCACCACAGGTGTGAGAGATTCAATCTCCTCAAGGCCTGCTCAGGTCCTGTCTGTGTTGGCATGGCCCATGCTGGACTATGCCCTGCCCCCTGCTTGATATGATAGACACTTCCCAGTGACCTTCCACGTTGTCTTGGGCTGGAGATTTGCTTGACTTTATCATTCTGTGAGCTCTGCAGCTCCAGAATTTGCTTAGAGACCTTTTTTACAGATATTTGAACAGTGCTCTAGAAAGTTTGTGCCGTTACTCCACTATATTGGCTGCTCTCCAACCCCCCCTCCCATAAATCTATTTACAGAAATTTATTCCACACCTCTACTGGGTACAAGCCTTCCCAGAGGCGCACTCAATAGTAAATTGACGAAGAGCATATCGGGTGGTATCCTGCTAATTCAGCTATGCAACTACAAAATTTAGCAAATGGGGACATTGGATACATTTTTCAAATTCCCTAGAAGATTCCATGTTCCTGAACATGGACTCCAATGAATGGATTGAAGATTTTGATTTAATGACAAAGTTCCAGGTTTGGGATGAGCAGGTGCTAATGTCCAGTTACAATTTCACTAATGGTAATTTTCACAATGGTAAAGAACAAAACATGATTCATTAAAAAAACATTGTTATAATTGATATGAGTTAAATAATACTGCTTGCATACTATATCCAGAAGAATACTAAATTCCAGTGACTTCCTATAACCTCCAGGATCAAATATAAAATGATCTGTTTGACATTGAAAGCTGTTCACAAACTTGTCCCATCCAATCTTTCCTGTCTTTTTACACTTTTTACACTTCTACATACATTAAGATCTAGCAACATCTGCTTTCTTGCTGTTCCTTTCATACAACTCTCCATTTCTCAACTTCATGCCTTTTCAATGACTATCCCCCATGAATGGAATGCTTTTCCTCTTGACCTCAGTCTCTTGGCTTTCTTCAATACTCAGTTCAAACCCCACCTTCTGCAGGCAGGCTTTCCCCATGTCTCCTTCTTCCTTAACAGTTCCTTTCCTTTGAAATTATCTTCCACATATTCTGTATTTATCTTAGATGCACATGATTATTTGCATATCACATTAAAATGTGAGCTCCTTAAGGCAGGGAGTATTTTTTGCTTCTTTAGATCCTCAAGACTTAGCACAGTGAGGGACATCCAGTAGGTGCTTAATAAATATTTGACCACTTATTGACTTTAGCAAATTCAATGAAATTATTTTTTAGAACTGATTTTCTTAATTTTTGAAATGCTTAATAATTTGGTCAAGTGAGAAAGAAGAAAAATGAAAGGGATATATTTGAGGGTTTTTTTCAGCCTGACCTATATATAGTCTACTGTTCTTCCTTTCCCTTTGTCTCCCAAAACCAGCTGCTTATGTTTAACCTTCATTTTGTAATTTAAGCATGATACTTACATTTCTCTAGTCTCTCTTCATCCATATGCTTTTAAGGCAGCAATACATTATGTAAGGCTCCTTCAGCACAACTTCCTCATCCTCTTATTAAGAAAACTTCACACTCACATTGTAGGCTATATTCATCAAGTCACCCTTGGAGTAGATATCATCTGATATCACTTACATGGTGCCTTTCATCTTTTGCAATAATAGTTTTTGCCAGGTTATTCTTACCCTTCAGACAGCTGTGCTGTTTCTTCCCTCCCCCCCTTTTTAAAAAAGAACCCAGTTGATTAAAAAAGTCTTCCATTTCTGATATAAGGTAATAAAGTAATTCTTCTGACAATGCTTGTCAACCTACACTACATCTGTGGCTGTATCTGCAGCCTCTTCAGAGGCATCATATTGCAAAGATCATCTTGCAGAAGCATAATAGAGGATCTTGTCAAGACTTGTGATAATTTTTTAGTCAACGAAATCAGGAGAGAACATTAATGCTTAGGAATATGGGACAAAGAAAATCAGAATGGATTTTCCCCTCTGCCTTGTAATCTGAAATCACATTTTATGTTCTTGGTTCCTGTTGCAAGGGGATTTGAGATCTGGTGATCACAATTGTGGTAGAGTCTACATGGCTAAGATATAGAGGTAGCTAAGTGGCTCTAAGAATTGAGTGCTAGATCTGGAGTCAGGAATCTCTGAGTTCAAATCCTGTCCCAGACATGTTTACTAACTGTGTGATTCTGGGTAGCTTAATCTTTCTTTGTCAGTTTCCTCATCTATAAAAATGAGGGGAAAATAGCATCTGTCCTACAGGGTTGTTGTAAGGATCAAATGAGTTAATGTGTCGAGTGCTTTGAAACACTTCAAGGGCAATAAAAGTGCCAACTATTATGATTAAGCAAAATCAGAATTTTTTTGTCTAAAAATTCATTTGATGGCTTAAGTGAGCCAAAAGAAAGAAACCTAAGTCACTTGATAGAAACAACAGTCAAAAGAAAGAAACCTAAGCCACTTGATAGAAACAACAGTAGTGACTGAGGTTTGGGAGGGGGTGGAGATGGGGGTGTATTGTGTCAAGAGAAACGCAACTTGGTTTTTTTGTTTTTGTTTTTCAGTAGTATATTTGGAAAAGGAAGAGGAGAGATGAAGCTGAAAGGGGAAATGAAAAAGAAGAGATGGGGCAGAATGCAGAGGTAAGTGAGTTCAGTATTTAGGAATTCTTGGGTGCTCCTGAGTGCCATAAGATAGTGAGGCAAGCTGCAAGATGTATTTGGAGTATAGAGACAGAATCTCTGGAACTGACATAGATTTGCTAAACCCAGGGATCTTTATGAAATACTAATGAACCTAGAAGCAATACAAGAGGCTTCAGCAGATTTTTGTATGCTACCCAAAACAATAGCCAATCTCCTTGCTGGCCACAGAGATTGTGATGAGAGGAGATGGAAGAATGATTGGCAACTTTCTCTCCTTATCCAATCATGATCAGGCAGTTTTATCTCCCTCCTTGTCAGTTTTCCCCAGAAGATTTCTATCTCCACCACCACCAGCTAGACTTAGATGATTTCACTCATTTATGTGTATCTGTGTGTGGGAAGGTAGTATGATTTTGTTGGCTGAGCCCCCCTTGTTTACATCGCTTTTATGTGTGGTCTTTTAATAGAGTGTTATGTAAGTTGGGGACTTGGAATATATGAATCATATAAATGATTACCTTTAAAAGTCACATTAAATCTGGTTTAAAAAAAATCAATTGACTCCAGAGTCAAAATTTGTATTTGTTACATCTAGGAAGTTATATATTACAGTCAACAGAAGGCACTATTAGAGTTGTGTGACCTGCTGGAATCCAGGTTCCAAATTACACACTAATTTTTATCCAAGTTGCATGCTACTGTACTAACTTGGGCAATTCCAAGATACTCTATAAAGCTGCAGTTTTTCCACTTGTATTGATAGCTCCCTATTCTGAATTCCATTGGTATTTGTCTCAATCATTTTGTCATTTTATCATAATTTGCATAATTGCATAACTTTTGTGTATGTATATTTTGTCCACAAGGACAAGAGGAATGTTTGTATTTCAGTTTATTAGAAAAGATGAAAAATTCATGCACAGGATAAAAGAAATCCTCTATGAAAGAATCTGGGAAGAAGAATATTCTGAGGAAGTGAAGGAAAATCAAAAACTTGTTATCAATACGTTTACAGGTACAAAAAATATGGCACATAGGAGAAGAAGCAATGGAGCTACACAATAGGTATGAGCATTCAGTCTGGACTTTCTCACAAACAAATATCATCCCATGCTCAAAGGAACAATAAGAAAGGTCCAAAGATGGCAAATGGTGTGGGGAAAACCATAGTGACCTAAGAGGAAAGGATATGTCCTAATAATCAGGGATTCTGTGCTGAGGGGACACAGAGACAGTTATAAACAGACCTGACATGGAAAGTGTTTCTAGGATACAATGGAGAGAATATTGAGACTTTACCCACCATTTCAAAATCATGTGGGAACGATACTACCACCAAAACACCTGGAAAATATCTCGGAACAGTTGGAATTGAGCCACAGGTGATGTTTTTAATCTCTTCTTCCAACTGAAATTTGAGACTTTGGAAAAATATAAGGAGGGAACAGCTGTCTACACTGATGGTGTAAAAGACAGGATTTTAGCTTGTGATACTGAAATGAAGGGGTTCTGGCTAGGGATGGAATACATTTCCCCAGGTCTGGAAGTGTGTGTTTGGTTAAGGAGTTGCCAATCGGGTCAATGGGACTTTAAACTGAAAATAGAGGGCAAGGGAGAAAAATGTCTGGGTAAAACTCCAAAACAAAATAAAACGGAGACCATCACAGAAGAGACAGAAAGCAGAATAACATCAGAAGAGGGAAAAAAGACACCAGAAAAGACTTAGAAACAACTTAGCCTTAGTGTGTCTCTATACAAATGCACAGAATATGAGTAATAGGTAAAATGATGTTGAGATTTTACCAAAAGGAAGTAAACAGGAACTCATAAGGTATCATTAAGAACTTGGAGAAATACTATAGCAAAGTTGGAGGGGGAAGAGAATAAGAGAAGGGAAGACTGATAGAAGGGAAGGCAGATTGGGGGAGGCAGTGGTCAAGCAAAATACTTGTGAGGAGGGAAAGAGTGAAAGGAAAGGGAAAAATAAAGATAAACAGGGGGAAATAGAACTGAGGGAAATGCACAGTAATCATAACTGTGAATGTGAATAAGATAAACACTTATAAAATAGAAGCAGATAGCAGAATGGATTAAAAATCAGAATCCTACAATATGTCATTTACAAGAAGCAAATTAGAATCAGAAAGACACACAAAGTAAAGATAAGGGGCTGAAGTAGAATTTATCATACTTCAGTCGAAGTAAAAAACATAGCAGGTGTAGCAATTATGATCTCAGACAAAGGAAAAGCAAAAAGAGACCTAATTAAAAGAGATAAGGAAGAAAACTACATTTTGCTAAAAGGTTCAATAGACAATGATTATAATATTGATGCTAAATATTTATGCAACAAATGGTATAGCATTTAAATTATAAAGAAGTTAAATGAGTTACAGGAGGAAATTAACAATAACATGATACTAGTGGAGACTTAAACTTTTCCCTCTCAAAATTAGATAAATCTGATGAAAAAAATAAGAAAGAAGTTAAAGAGGTAAATGGAATTTTAGAAAAAATTGATATGATAAACCCGTGGAGAAAATTGAATGGGAATAGAAAGGAATATAAATTTTTCTCAGTGGTACATGGCACCTACACACAAATTGACCATGTATTAGAGCATAAAAACCTCACAATGAAATACAGAAAAGAAGAAATATTAAATGCATTCTTTTCAAATGATAATGTAATAAAAATTGCAATTATTAAAGGGCATGGAAACATACATTAAAAAATAATTGGAACCTAAATAATCAAATCCTAATGAATAAGTAAGTCAAAAAACAAATCATAGAAACAATAAATGATTTCACTAGAGAGAATGACAATGAAACAACATGCCAAAATTTATGGGATGCAACCAAAGCTGTACTTAAAGGAAAAATTAGATCTCTAAATGCTTACATCAATAAAATAGAGAAAGAACTGATCAATAAACTTAATATGCAACTTAACAAATTAGAGAAGGAATAACTTATTATCCCCAATTAAACACCAAACTGGAAATCATGAAAATCAAAGGACATCAGTAAAAAGAAAGTAAAAAATCCATTGAGCTAATAAAACTAAAAATTGGTTTAATGGGAGGGGAAACCAATAAAATAGATAAACCATTGACAAATTCAATTTTTAAAAAGGAAAGAAAAGAAGTGAATTACCAGTATCAAAAATGAAAAAGGTGAATTCATCAGTGAAGAGGAAATTAAAGTAATTACTGAGAGCTATTTTGATCAATTATATGCCAATAAATCTGACAATCTAAGATAAATGGAAGAATATTTACAAAAATATAAATTGCCCAGATTAACAAAAGAGGAAATAGAATACTTAAATAATACAAACTTAGAAAAAGAAATTGAACAAACTATCAAATTTTTTTCAATCAAACTAGAAGCATTTATTTTGTTTGTTTCCGCGATATCTTTTTTTAATAGTTTTTTTCAAATTATATATAAAGACAATTTTAACATTTATTTTAAAAAATAATTAATTATTTTTTAGTTTTCAATATTCACTTTTGTAATATTTTGAGTTCCAAAATTTTTTCTCCCTCCCTTCTTCCCTTTCCAAGGATGGCAAGCAATCTGATATAGGCTATATATGTGCAATCACATTAAACATATTTTCACATTAGTCATTAACATTTTTTTTTTAATTTCGAGTTCCAAATTTTATCCCTTCCTCTCTTCTCTCCTCCCTCCCTAAAATGCCTACCAAACATTTAAAGAACAATTAATCCCAATACTATATAAACTATTTTGGAAAAATAGGTGAAGGAATCCTACCAAATTTCTTTTATGACACCAACATGATGTTGATACCTAAATCAAGAAAAGCAAAAACAGAGAAAGAAGACTATAGATCAATTTTCCTAATGAATATTAATAAAAAATTTAACAAAATATTAGCAAGGAGAGTACAACAATATATCACAAGAATCATATACTATGATCAGGTGATATTTAAACCAGCAATGCATGACTGGTTCAATATTAGAAAAATAATCAGCATAATTGACCATATCATAATTGACCATATTCTGACCAACAGAAATCATATGATTATCTCAATATGCAGAAAAAGTGTTTGACAAAATACAGCACCCATTCCTATCAGAGAACATGAGAATAAACAGAGCTTTCCTTAAAATAACAAGATGTATCTATTTAAAACAATCAGTAAGCATTATCTATAATAGGGATAAGCTAGCAGCCTTCTCAATAAAGTTATGGGTGAAACAAGGGTACCAATTATCACCACTATTATTCAATATTGTACTAGAAAGGCTAGCTTCAGCCATAAAAGAAGAAAAAGAAATTGCAGGTGTTGGAATAGACAATGGGAAAACAAAATTATCATAATACTCTTTGTACATGATACAATGGTATACTTAGAGAATCCTAAAGAATTAAGATACTAGTTGAAAAATTTACAACTTTAGCAAAGTTGCAAATATAAAATAAACCCAACATAAATCATCAACATTTCTATGTATTGCCAACAAAGTACAGGAGCAAGAGATAGAAAGATAAATTCTATTTACAATAACCTCAGACAACATCAAATCCTTGGGAGTCTACCTGTCAAGATAAACCCAGGAACTATATGAACATAATCATAAAACTCTTTTCACACAAATAAGTTAGGTATAAACAACTGGAAAAATATTAATTGCTCATGGAGAGGCCAAACCAATGTATTTAAAATGACAGTTTTACCTAAATTAATCTACTTATTCAGTGCCATACCAACCAAAAAATAATAGAGATGGAAAAAATAATAACAAAATTAATCTGGAGGAACAAAAGGTCAAGAATATCAAGGGAATCAATAAAAAAAAATGTTAAGGAAGGTACCCTAGACATATAAATCTCAGACTGTATTATAAAACTGTAATCATCAAAACAATCTGGGATTGGCTAAAAAAAAATGGAATGATGGATCAATGGAATAAATTAAGTACACAATACATAATAGTAAATGACCATAGGAATTTAGTGTTTGATTCAAGCTTTTGGAACAAGAACTCAACATTTGACAAAAACTACTAGGAAAAGTGGAAACCCATATGACAGAAACTAGGTACAGACCAAGATTTCAACACTGAGTACTAAGATAAGGTCAAAATGGGTACATAATTGATAGCATTCAAAATACTGTTTCCTGTTTACTGATTCTTTACAATTAATATTGCTTACTGATTGCTGATGAAAAGTCTTTTAGTTGGCCACTAAGGCAGAATTTCCCTGGAGGCTTTTGAGTAAAGAGGAAGGAAAGTTATTTTATGTATTTATTCTTTTCTAATTTGGGGGAAACGAGTAACACAGACAGAATAGACCAGATCACAATCTGTTACCTTTAAAAGGCTGGAAGAGCCAACAATAAGAGTCCATAGGAGAATCTGCTGGTTGTAACAACCACACCCTACAAGGAGCCTGCTTTAGCTATTCCACCAACAGATTGACTCAACAGCATAGGTTCTTTGTCCCGAAAGTCTCCAATAGCTGTGCTATACCAGAAGTGAACTTGTAAGGGAGGGATGTTTGAGTTTAAGTTTGAGCCCACTAATGCCACTATTACCATTATTCAGTAGTAGTAGAGGATAATATGCTACCAATTTGGGTGATTCCTGTGCTTAGGGTCTTACTATAATCATATCTCTCTGCTCTGTATTCATACAGTCACTGCTTCACTTCATTCCTTCATCCCTCTCATGGATTATTGTAATAGCTTTCCCATTGGTCTCCTTGCCCTCATTTTCTCCCCTTTCCAATCAGTCTTCCACATGGCTTTGAAAATAATTTTCCTTAAGCTCAGATTTGAACATGTAAATACCCTATTTACTAAACTCCAGTGGCACCCATCAACTCTAAGATCAAATATTATTACATCTTTCTCTTATCCTTAGCACCTCCCCACAAAACTGAGCGTACCTCTAATGCAGGCTGGAAGTAGAGGTTCCTGATTCTGTTACTGACATAGAACCTTTGAGCTGCTCCATTTCTGATCACTCTCAGGCAACGTGATGTTCTGAAGTTCCAGGTTCCTGAGTTTACCATATTAATACCAAACAGTGCAAATACCAGAGCACCAAAGCTTAGAATTCCCAAGCTTAAGAGATTCACCAGGTTCAGCCTCCTAGAGAGTTGGGCTTATAGGCATTCAGTACTATGACAAATCTTCATCCTTTTTTCATTTCTATTTTTTGTGTAAAGTTCATAATGTACATCATTATTAGCACTGTAGAATATTTATATAATTTATAAATCAAAAGATGTTCAAATATTGGGGCACAAGCTCAAAATTTTTTTTTGATACAGATGTATGACAAAAAAGAGTGATCACTGAAACAGATGATTTTCAAAATCCTATAATTTATAGGCTAATAATACTATAATACTAACTTGTATATATGAATGTATTCTATTTCAGTGATTGGTTTTAAGGGGCAGGTAGTGTACTTTATACAGATTCCATTTCATTTCATCATGTATGTGTGCATGTATTTATATTTGTGTATATAGAGGCATATATATACAAACACATAAAATAAAACAATCCAGATTTATATATAAATTTGACTATGTATATATATGCTAACATACCTGTGTATATATACATATGTTTCAACAACACGAACGTTTATTTACACGTTAATGTTAAAAAAAATCTTGAAAGAGTAAAAATGACAAACAAGTAAATATAACTAACAAACTCCAGGAAGCTCAGTTATGTTTCACTGGCATGAATCAGCTTCTAAAAGCGTGGTATGACTAGATATTCAACCTCTTGTTGGGAGAGCTAAATCTCTAAGTGTTTCATAATATAAATGTTCATAAGATTGCAAGTCTACTTCCCAGCTAGCCCAAAAGTGATCTATGATGAAGGAAGGGACCTGGAACCTTCCAGAGCAAGGCTTGGTATAGAATTTAGGGCTATGTTACCAGGAATGATTAGATGGTGTTTCCCAGACCAGCCCTTATCCGTCACCTTCAAGTCCCTCTTCCCTTTAGTCCCTAAGTGTGCCAATGGTCTCACATATACTTTACTTTGTGTCATATTGACTAATGGTAAAAGTATTTTGTTGGAACAGCACAGCATTATGATTGACTGGTGAACATTCCAATAAAGGAGATCCAAATAAAGATAACATTTTTTTAAAGAAGGATGTTGCTGGTGCTTGATTACCTATTCTGTGAGGCGTTTATTCAGACTTGTCAGTTACCATAGAAGGAAGCATTTGAAGTTGCCAGTGTGTGTTCCTCACTATAGGATGAACCAGTTGGTGAAAATCCCTTCTTGTTAGAGCTTACTCACCTTAACCCTTTCTTTGAAGTCATGGTCTCTTTACTGCCCTTAATCCAGTCTCAGAGACTACTGTATCCATGAGGTTTCTCTAGAAAAAATAAGAGAAACAGCAGGGAGAGATAATGGGAAAAGGATATTAGGAACCAACTAATTGGCCTTCCTTCTGGGAGCTGCCAAAGAAACTTTCTTAAAGCCTTGGTCTGACTCTATTATTGTACTCCAGACCAAAACAATAAAAATAAACTCCTCATTTTTAATCCTTTCAGTCGCTCACTTTTGTCCCTAGTATAAACTTCTCAGGTTTGTATTTAAAAGTGCCTACATTATTTTCCCACACATGATTTCATATTAACATCCTTTACACACTCTATATTCCTATCGAACCGAGAAAATGCTGAACTTGGAGTCAGAGAAACCTGGGTTCAAATTTTACCTCTCCTATTTACTAGCCGCATAACCATGGACAAGTCATTTACCTTCTCTGAACCTTAGTTTTTAATAGGTAAGGTCGGAAAAATAATTATCACAAGGTTATCCTGAGGTTCAAGTGAAATAATTTATGTAAAGTGTTCTGCAAACCTTGAAGAGCTTTACAAGTATCAGTTATTACTGTTTTTAATATTTTAATAAAATATTCAGGGCAGCTGGTGGATAGAGTGATGAATCTGAAGTCAGGGAGCCTCTTCAAGAGTTCAAATCTGGTCTCAGACACTTACTAGCTATGGGATCCTAGGCAAGTCACTTAAATTAACCCTGTTTGCCTCAGTTCCTCAATCTGTAAAATAAGCTGGAGAAGAAATGGCAAACCACTCCAGATACTCCAGTATCATTGCCAACAAATGCACAAATGGGGTCACGAAAAGCCAGACACAACTGAAAAACGACTAAACGTAATACTGTCATATTAAAAACAAGAATGTGTATACATACGCATATGTATGTATAGGGTAAGATAAAGGTTAGCATATTGTTGAGGAATAATACAATGTATTATTCAAGAAAAGTAGTAAATATATATATATATATATATATATATATATATATGTATACTCAGTATTAGCTTGTATACTGAAATAAAAATGAGCATTTTTTGGCTAATTCTGAGCTCAAAACTGACTCCTTTATTAGTATATCTAGAAGCATCACCCCGCTACTGTTTAAGGATTTTTGTCTCAGAATGTGTGTGTGTGTGTGTGTGTGTGTGTGTGTGTGTATGTGTGTGTGTGTGTGTTTAGGGAGTTATAAATGCAGCTTAGTTTTGAACTTCTGTGAGACTTGGTTATATTTTATGTTCTTGGACAAAATAAAAATTTATCTTAAAGCTTATTTTCTTAAGTAATATTTCATAATTTTATTTACATGTGAAGGCACTATCCTAAGTTAGAAAGTATTTGTGTAGAAATTACAAAGAACCCCAACTATTAGAGTAAGGACTCATTATAAGACAAAAACTGCTTTCCAGAAGTCTAGCAGAAATTAGGAATAAACCAACATTTCCCATTGTATATCAAGATAAGTTCTAAATGGATGTTTTCCATAACAGACATAAAAGTTGATATTATGAGCAAATTAGTGGAGCACAGGAAAAAAAATTACCTTTCAGATCTATGGAAAGGGGAAGAGTTTGTGATGAAACTAAGTGATAGAGATTATCACAAAAGATAAATGGACAAGTATATAAAATTTTAGCTTTTTTACACAAATAAAACCAATTTTCCCCAAGAAAGGAAACAGGAAAAAATTGTACCAAATTTATGTGATAAAAGTCTCATGTCTCATATATATAAAATATAAAACATATAAGAAGAGATTAAAATTAAAAAAAAAAGAAACAAGAGCCATTCTCCCAAAAATAAATGGCTAAAAGGTGTGACTAGGCAGTTTTCAAAAGAAAAAATTAAAACTATCAACAACTATTCCAAAAAATGTTCCAAATCACTAATAATTTAAAAAATGGAAATTAAAGCAGTTCCACAATTTCACCTTATACCCATAAGATTGACAAAGATGACCAAAAAAAAGGAATTTGATGATTATTGAAGGGGAAGCAGGAAAACAGGTATATTAATGCGCTGTTAAGTACTACGAATTGGATCAGCCATTCTGAAAAGCAATTTGCAACCATCCCCCAAAAGTCACTAAACTGTGGATAAACTTTGACCCATCTATATCACTAGTATGCCTATATCCCAAAGAGATCAAAGGAAGAGAAAAAGGATCCATATGTACAAAAATATTTGTATATCCCTTTGTAGAATTTGCCCCCCAACCCAGAAATTAAGGTGGTATCGATCAATTAAGGAATAACTACGCGCACACACACACACACACAAGGGGTTATCATTGTGGTTATTGTGCATTAAGAAATGACCAAATGGGCAGTTTCATGGAAAACTTGGAAAATTTATGTGAATTGATGGAGTATGAAGTGAGCAGAACCAGGAGAACAGGAGCATAATTATACAACATAAATAAAGAAAAATAGCTTTGGAAGACTTAAGAACTCTGATCAATGACAAGACAAACCATGGTTTCAGAAGACAAAAAGATGAACCATGCATTCCATCTCCTGACAGAGGTGATAGACTCAAAATGCAGAATGATTCATACAGTTTTAAACATGGTTAACTGAAGAAATTGCTTTGTTTGACTATATATTTTTACAAAGGTTGTTTTTCTTTTTTGTTCAATGGTGGTGTTGTGAGAAGAAGAGAAAATAAATGCTTAGAAAAAGAAAAACTTAAATAAAAAAATCACAAAATACTGAATTTTCTGCTCTACCGCCTCAGAGTACAAGATTGTTTGTAATTTTATTATCATATGATCCTAGAATTTTATAGTGGGAAGAGTCTCCTTTGGGGTTATCTGGTTATTTTAGAGATGAGGAAATGAAACCCAGAGACCTGAAATTAACCTTTGATCTAGTAATAATCTCAAAGATACTGACTCATTTTAATTTTTATCTGATTTACTAATACAATTCTTGTCTTTAAGAAATCTAGGATATTTTTAGAAATTTGATTCACATCATATCCTAATTTTAAAAAATCCCTATCTGTATAATAGAAAGATTTCTAAGCAAGTCATACCTGATGATCTTTTCAAGAAATACAATACAATTTCAATGGAGCAAAAGACTTTGTGCAATTCCTTGGAGTTTATTGCCATAGGATTTGATTTGCCTAAATAAGTACAAAAACACAAGTAAAAAATAATCATTAACTGTTATCATTGGGCTAGGTTAAATTTACTCTGATTGGCAGAACACTGGGCATTAGAAGTTGCTAGGGACAGGAGGTTCTGAAATCAAGGAAATCTCAAATGACATCAATACAAGGCAAAGGTGGAAACATAATACTATGGCCAACTCTCCCCCCAGGGGTACTTGTCTAAATGCTTAAAAGCCTCTGGACTTGCCAAACCCTAGAACCTAGAACTCAGTTTATTAATTACAATATATGATTAATACATTAGTAAGACCCTAGCAGAACTGGATATAGAATTAGACTAGTGTTCTTCTTTGAATAATACATTAGTCATCGCTTCCTACCAACCCACATACCTACCATGCCATCTATGTGAGAATCTGTGAAAATATCTTTTCTGAGAATAATCTACAAAGACACAGAAGTCTCCTTCATGAGTCAAAAGATAAGAGAAAAACGTTCATTAGTTACATGCCACAGTAGCACACATCTTTAGCATTGCAGAATTGACTGAAAGATGTAAAGCATACATGATGTTTTTGTTTATTGACATGAAAGTAAAACATTTGCTTCAGGAGAGCAAAATACCATTTAAGTTTTTTAAATTCATTTTGAACTTCAATACAAAAAGACAAAGAAAATAACATTTCCATTTACACAACACAAAAAGGATTCAATATAAAACCATGAATATCCATTTCACAGTATTTATGCTTAAAAAAAATAACTATAATAAATACTACACATCATTTGCAGAGCCACCCTGCCTTTCTTGTGTTTCCTTCTAAGTTTTCTTTTGTTCTCTGATGTACACTTTTTTTCTCCCTCCCTCCCCACCCTGCTCTAGAGAAGGTTAGCATTAGACACAAATATGTGTATATATGTAAACCATACTATGTATACTTCTATTTATCAGTTCTTTATCTGTATGTGGATTAGCATCTTACTTCATAGGTCCTTAGTAGTTGATTTGAGTATTTATAATCAAAATGCCAAAGTAATTCACATTTGTCCTTACAACAATATTATTGTTACTATGTATAGCATTCTCTTGGTATGATTCATTTCACTCCTCATTATTTCATGCAAGTCTTCCCATGCTTTTCTAAAATCAACTAGCTCATCATCTCTTATAGCACAGTAATATTCCACAATAATCATATACTACAGTTTATTTAGTCATTGTCCAATTGATGGGCATCCCCTCAATTTCCAGCTCTTTGCCTCCACAAAGAGAGCTGATATAAATATTTTAGAGCATATAAATTCTTTTCCTTTTCCCCTGATCACCTTGGGAAACAGCTATAATAGTGGTATTATGGGTCAAAGGTATATATGCAGTTTTATAACTCTTTGGTCATAATTCCAGATTGCTCAAAATGGTCGGATCAGCAAAATGCCACTTTCAAGGTTCCAACAAAATGCTATTCTCAAGGTTCTCCTCCAGTAAGATTTTTTCCCATGTACAGATCATATATATATAGAGAGAATATATCATATATGAATTGGAGTTCCCATGAAACTTCTAATGGATACTGACTCCAAGAGGAGAGGACACATTCTGTGGCCTTTTGCTGAAGAACATATATAAACAAAGGCTCCTGGTTGGTCTCTTGATTCCTATGATAGCACTGGGGTAGGGATAAACTAATTGACTATTAGGCCAGGAAGAGTCACTCCCTCTATCGACCATGAGAAATAAGATCAAAAGGCTTCTACTCTCTTTCAAGGCAGCCTCTTTGTTGGGAACCAACTAATGCCGACTTCCCCTTAGATTTCCAGCAAGGGGCAGGGAGAATTTCACCCCACCCTCTAGCAACAATGGCAACTACACACAGCAGCAGGTATTTATGCTTGTTTAGACAAGCCTGAAACTGAATGCTAAGTCTTCTACTTCATGGTATTCTCTCTGAGCACAGGTAGCAGATTGTGATTTTCAGATGTTTGCATCCTTGGTAGTTAATTCATGAATCCTATGGCTCTGCAGTCTGACTTATAGAGAAAGTGATTCCTACTTCACTTCACTTCTAGGAAGAGAAGACCTCTACCACTAGAAGGATTGACCAGCCAAAAGTCTAAAACCCAAGTAATTCCTGAGCTTGATGGGAAATCCATAGTTTGCAATTTGCTCAGATAGTATAGATCTAATGAATGTGAAATGTGTATGTGTGTGTATGTTCATCCTTCATTGCTGAAGAAGACCATGCCATCAGAGAAATAATGACATGACTTGCACTTGACTTTGTTTTGAGTGAGGAACGGCTGTGCAGGTCACCAGCCTCACTTCTCCTCCAGAGCCATCTGAATCCAGTGACCAGATAGTCATCAAGATGACAATTGGGGTCAATTGGGGTTAAGTGACTTGCCCAAAGTCATGCAGCTACTGAGTGTCAAGTGTCTAAGGTGAGATTTGAACTCAGGTCCTCCTGACTCCTACACTGGTGCTCTATCCACTGTATGTTCAGCAATGCCATAAGTCTCCTGGGAGTCTTCACCTCCTGGGAGAATATAATAGCAATGATGAATAAGTATTTGTCAATGAATACTTACAAGCCCTTTATGTTTTAAGCACTTATTTTGTGGTGGAAGAAAAAATAGCTGTCCTATACCTAAGATCTACAATTTTGTACATTGAATAATTTTTCTAAAAAGGAAATTTTTTAAATTTCTCTTGGAGAGATCTTATACATGAGTCACATCCAGGTTTTACTTGAGAGATTTTTTTTCCTAAGAGCTCTTAAGTGGGCACCTAAGGAAACCTACTCCTCATTATTCTGGCTGCAGATAACATATACAAGTTTCCTTGGAAAATAAAACAAAAGAGAGAAACTTTCACCAAATGTGTTTGCCTCTCTCAGAGGAAAAGCAGAACAGAGTCCAAGATGAGGAGAAATTCTCTATGGTTGGAAAGGTTGATCAGAGGCTCCTCTTTTAGGATGACATTGTTATGATTATATCAAGCTGCAGAGCTTTGAGGATCTTCCTAAATAATATCCACAGTCCCTCTAAAGACTTTTTCCTAACTATCCACACACAAAAAACTAAGTGGATGAAAAATATTTATTATCTACCCTAGGCTTATAACATGCAGTTGAATAGACAACTTATAGAACTCAGAAATATACATACATCTATTAATATAATACATATATATTTATGCAATATATACATGTATTTATTTATTTTGTGGACTACAAATGAACAGTGAGTTGTGCCTAGAAGTGAATATGGGAAAGATTGCCTTTGAAAAGTCCCAGAGTTCTTTTAACGAACCCAAACATCTCTCTGAAAAAAACTCATCTTTTTAATTCTGATATTCTTGTGGTATTATTGTACGGTTGTGAGTCGTGGTATACTGCAGTCTCCAAAAAAATGAAATTAAGGATCAACCAAAGGGTAATACAGAAGTTCATGGTGGGTATGAGCAGGCTACAAAATATTGCAAACATGGACTTGTGAAGAAGTGGTATAAAAGATGCCATCAAAGAAATGGATGGTATGAGCAATAACAATTAGTTGGCTATGCATTGAGATTGAATGGTAACTGATAGTTTGTATTCTAGTTAGTATCTTTGCAATGTCAAAGGCAATTATAGAAGGCCTCCAGCACATTGGGCAGACACCTTGTGGTGTGGACTGGCTTGAATGAAAGTCATATAGGAAGAGTAAGCCTGGATAGGTTGTACTCTATGATTGCAAGGAATATTCCCACTAATGAGGCCACAGAGACATTATAGTATATGAGTATAATTGTTCTAAAATAATTTCATGTATGTGTGTTTTTTTCCTTTCCCAGTCCTAGTCTGATGTCCCATTTTGACACATAGGTGGCTCTGGATTCTCACAGGCTCATCCAGCAGAGGATAAACACTGGAAGGTTTTACCATACTCATAAGAATTCAAGGATAATCCTAGCAAAAATTTGTTGGAAAACACCTTTGCTAAGGATAGAGAGCCTCATCATCTGTAGGGTGGTCCCTAGAGGATGACTACTTTCTTCACAGAAACCCATGAGTAAAAGCATAAATATATGATGCCTTTTAGTTCTATGTAACTTCCTCTTCTGCTTCCTCAGTGATAGTGGTTAAAGAACATAAAAGGGAGGAGGACTCTAAGAATTACATTTTTTAGCTGTTGTTAATCATTCAGTCATATCTGATTCTTGGTGATCCTGTATGGGATTTTCTTGGCAAAGATATTGGATTGGTTTGCCATTTCCTTCTCCAGTGGATTATGGCAAATAGAGGTTAAGTGACTTGCCCAGGGCCACATAGCTGTGGGTGTCTGAGACCAGAATTGATCCCAGATTTTCCTCACTGCAAGCCCAACATTCTATTCACTGAGTCATCTAGCTATCTCTATTTTTTAAGCATTCTATAAATATTAAATGTAGATATTTTAAATATGAAATTTTTGTCTACTCAGCAAATAATCACCATATCATCACATCATATCACATCAATATTCACATTCTTGTAATAAAATCAGAAAATATAAAGAAGTTGCAGCTAAATAGAAAGATAAACCACAGATTATCCTTGAAGAGACAACTAAATGAACCCATACAGTTGGATTCATTTGTTTCTAAAGGCAAGAAAAACATCATTTCATGGCACATTTGGTCATCTTGCCTCATATTGTTTATGATAAGCAATTAGATCACCATAATGACAATTATAGGTGGTATGCAAACATCTATTGCAGAGGATAAAAAGGTAGAAAATTTCTGAAAAGAACTTAACAATGTTTTCCAAATGAAGTCAATTGCAGCTTCAATGCAAAGGTGATGCTTTTAAGGCAGGATGGTGAAAAAAAATGTTGAAAAATATGACTCAGGATCATAAAACAAAAAAGTAGGTTATATGGAAGCTTCACAGTTATACATCATGAATATTTTATTCAGAAATAGCCAGAAGGTGCTAATTATGGCGAACACTGAACAATATGACAAAAAAGAAATTAATTATATTTTAACAGAGAAGGAAAACTAGGTTATCAATATGAAAGTCATTTCTGAATTAGTTATCTGCATAGTCATACCATCACTTGTTAGTAACAAAATAAAAACCAACAGCAAATTAGACAGAAAGATAAAGTCAAAAAGGTATGATGTGGAATTAAAACAATGCCTACTTGATACAGTCAAGAAAGCTATTGATGGAAAAACCAGGGAAACGGAAAAGGGAAAAGACATTGACATATATTATCATCATTTCCTACAGATGTTGAATAATTAGAAAAGCAATTACCATAAGGAAGGGCGAAAGCATACTAGAAACTATCATAGCTGGCAAACATTTTATCTTGTCAAACAGAATGACCAAAGCAGAGGTCAAGACTAGCTTAGCATATAAATTTATTTTCATAATGTTTTGGACAAAGGTGGAAAATTATGAGGACTAGCAGCTCTTGTAATGATGGAATAATGAAGGGAAACAATGGTTTGCAGAAACCTTGGTGTGAGTGTCAATGAATTCATATTTTGCCAAAGAGAACTGAAGAAAAATTGAAAGGGCCACAAACAGAGGAAAGACAGGAAAGATCTATCAAGATTACATTAGCAAACTCTTTTCTTCAGTAATGAAAATGGAGCCATCATATTTGGGCTCTAGTAGCACAGTCCCTGAGGAATATAAGGATATGGAAATAAAGTTGTGAAGACTAGCTGGACCAGTCCAATTGTACACAAAAGTCTCATGCTAAAACCAACACAATTTTCAATACATCAAGGGTATGATTCTGAAGGTGACTGAAAGAGTGGCAAAATACCAAATATTAGGGAAAAGTTATAGACAGTATTATTATTACTGGAAAGTCAAACAATATAAAAATTACTAGTGTATTGACTGACCTATAAATCTAAAAAAGGCAACTAAAAGGACATCGATAAGTATTGACTTTTGCTCCTACTTTTTGATCTCTACAAAATATTTATGAGAATGATCTGCAAGTGTATTGAAATATGAGAAGGAGACAGGCATTCACAAATATATTGTATAGCAGATTACATTTCTAATCATATTATTGAAAGTTATAAAGAATATGTTTTTATTGATTCAGTAATGTAAAATACACTCTTTTTATTTTTAGTGTTCAACATCACTTTCATAAGATTTTGAGTTCTAAATTTTCTTCCCCTCCTTTCCCTCTTATCTTCCCAAGACAGTTAAAATGTATCCTTAAAAGTCTTATTCCAATAAGTTATCTACACCCATATGATAGAATTATACAAGATTCCTTATTAGATACAACAACAAAGTTAACTTTAACATAAACTTCTGATTATTGATATTAATGAGGTACAAAACAAGAAGTCATATGTTTTCTACAGGTGTACACTACTATGATAGTAGATGCTGAACACAGAGTCCAAACCCAAACAGATGGGGGATTGATTCCCTATATAGATGATAAGGTCCTTCAGGCATTCCTCTCTGTGGTTGACAGTGATGATTGCATTAAATGCAAAGCATTACAGAGCCTTCTATATGAGATTCACAAATAATTTTTAACAGAGCTCAGCTTTCATCATTGTCCTCTAGAAAATGAATCAAATAAAAAAAAAAAAGAAAGAAAATGAATCAAGTCGATGAAAATGCCCATGTCCAGGCTAAGGTATGCAACTGAATGGACGGCTCATTGAATTGGTTCATCAATACATCTATCTTAAAAAGACGCTGCAGATAGTCAAGACATGAATGGAAGGAAGACAGTAAGTTACTTTAGATTTTGGGACTTGTGAAATACTTTAAATTACTCTGAGCTTATCCTGAAGCAAAAGCTCATTTCCCACTTCCTTCAGCATCAAAAATAGAAATTGTAAGTCCCCAAAAGAGTAATGGAGAGATGTATTTGGGTATAAATAGGCTTCAGCATAACAACTTACTTGTAAGCACTGTTGTAAAAAATATCAAAGATGACAAAAGAGGAGAACAGTCAATGTTGGAGAGGTTGTGGCAAGGCAGGCATATTATTAATAAGTGCTTGATGGAATTGTGAAGCAGTACAACCATTCTGGAAAGCAATTTAGAATTATGCAAATACAGTAGCCAAAACTTCCATAACCTTTGATCTAGACATTTCAGTGCTAGGCATACACTATAAGGAGGAATTGAAAAAAAAATTGCACCATCCTCTCATTCAGGCTTGAAACCTAGGTGTCATCCTAGATTTCTCCATCTCTTTTATCCTCCATATCCAATTTATTTTCAAGTCTTGTCATTTCTACTTTAATAACATCTCTTGAATATACCTCTTCCTCTCCTCTGAGACTACTACCATCTTGGTTCAAGCCTTCATCACCTCAAACTTGAACTATTGAAATAAACTGATGGTTGGTCTCCTTACCTCAAGTCTCTCCCCATTCTAGTCTGATCACTACTCAGTTGTCAAAGCGCTCTGCCTAAAGTACAGGTCTGACCATATCCTCTCCCCACTCAATAAACTCCAGTTGTTCTCTGCCTCCTCTAGGATCAAATATAAAATCCTCTAGAATTTAAGTCCTTTCATTCCCCTACCCCCAGTCTTTTTTTACACCTGAAATTCAGTGACAGTTCTTCACAGAAGGCTCCATTTTCCAACTCAAGATATTTTCACTGACGAAACCCTGTGCCTGAAATGTTCTCTTTCCTCACCTCTACCTCCTGGCTTTCTCTGGCTTCCTTCAAGTCCCAGACAAAATTCCACCTCTTATAGAAAACCTTTCCGATTCCCTTTAACTCTAGTGCTTTTCCTTTGTTGATTATCTCTACTTTATCCTGTAAATAGTTTGCTTGCCCATATTTGTTTGCATGTTGTCTCCTCCATTAGACTGTAAGTTCCTTGTGTGCAAGAAATCTTTTTTTTTTTTTTAGCTTTCTTCGTATTCTCAACTCTTAGTAAAATGTCTGGTAAATAAACTTAGGTGCTTAATAAATATTTATTGACTGATAGACAAAGAAAGAGAAAAGTTACATGTATAGCAAATTATTTAAAGCATCAGGAAACAAATGCCCATCATTGGAGAATGGCTAAATAAATTGTAGTAGGTGAGTATAATGGAATACTGTCCTATAAGAAATAGTGGATATGATAAACAAAAAGAAGCAAGGAGATACATGAATTGATGCAAAATGAAGTATGAAGAGACAAGAAAGCAATAGAATTACTTCAACAATATAAATGGAACAATAATAACCATAAAATAATCTAAAATTAATGTTATAAGATTACAAACAACTTAGCTCCAAAGAAGAGAATTTGGGGGAAGTAGTATTTTCTGGTTGTGGAACACTGCATATAATATCAGGTTTTGTCAATACATTGATATTTTTTACTGAATTTTTGTTCTTTTCCTCTTCTAAAAAAAAACTAAATTATTTGTCATGAGACGACTCTCTGGAATGGGGTGGAAAGAGAGTAGAAGGGATCTAGGACATAATAAAACAAAATATGATGATAAAACAAAAGATATCAATAAAAATTTCTTTAATAAAAAAGATACCCATCAAGTTTAAGTATAGTACTGGTAGCCTCATAAATTTAAAAGACCTAAAGGAAGGAACCCACCATATTCAGCACCCCCTCTAGAGAATTTGTTGGGAAGTATTTGTTGAGAAGCAGGAGTTTCATGGGATGGGAAAGTGTGGGCGAGCTATTATCCACACCATTGGAAAGAGTAGCTAGAGTTGTGGTTGTCGTTTAATAGTATTCGACTCTTCCTGACCCTGCTGGGATTTTCTTGGCAGAGATACTAGAACTATTTATGATGTCCTTCTCCAGCTCATTTTACAGATCGGGGCAACTTAGGCAAACAGGGTTAAGTGAATTGCCCAGGGTCATATAGCTTAGTATTTGACTCTTCAGGAAGATGAGTCTTCCTGATTCCAAGCCCAGTGCTCTACCCACTGCGCCACCTAGCTGTCTCAGCTAGAGTTTTCTAGATCTATTGAAATAGTATTTTTCTAGTATTAATTCTTTGAGGATGACTAGATATTTTATTTCTTTTGTAACTTCTACAGTTCTACTACTGTCCTCTGTATACATTAGGTACCCATTAAGTGCTTTTTAAACTAAATTTAACCTAAGTTATTTCCTAAACATCCTAGAATCATTTAGATTGTTCAGTTTTTTCATATGGTCTGGTAGCTAATTCCTAATACCAGAAATCACAAAAAACTGAATTATGCCAATAGCTAGCAGTGTAAGCTTCGGTCCGTCACTTAGTTTCCTTATGCCTCAATTTTCTCATCTGTAGCATGGGAATAACAAGCAATATCTCCCCCTAAGACCTGTTGCTCTTGCCTCCACAACATCTCTTGCATTTGCCCTTTTCTCCTCACCCACATATCCTGTACTTCAATTCAGGTTCTCATCACCTCTCACCTAGTCTACTGAAATCATCCCCAAATTGATCTCCCTGCCTATCCAATCCAACCTCCACACAGTTATCAAAATGACAGGTTAACACATAGTTCTGCCCATGTCATCTTCCAGCTTAGAAATCTTCAACATGCCCAGGAGGAAACTCATTATCTGGCTCTCTCAACTTATCCTTCTTTCAAACTTCATTATTTGTGTTGAGAACAATCAATCATTGAAAAAGCATGTATTAAGTTCATCTGTGGAGTGGTGGGCACTGGAGATAGGAAAGCATAAATGAAAAAATCCTTGCCCTTAATAAGGGGAGTTCACCTAGGGGAGACGAATGTGTACGTATAGAGGTATATACCAACTATATACATTTAATGGAGGGACAAGTCAATGACGGCCCAGTCCTTAGAACATGCTTATATTTGCCCTTCCTGGTAGACTTCTCCTGTGTATATGTAATATGCCTGATAAGTCATTTTCTGACCACAAATGACTGAGAAGTTGATACTATGGGATGACAAAAGGTCTTCTGGTTGTTACCTGAAGAGCTAAAAGATCAGATAACTCAGGAGTTGCAGAGCTGAAATTGAATTCCCATACGTAAGAAATAGTATGCCCCTTCCTCGGTCCTGGTGGATTTTCAGGAAGAGGATTGCTTAAACCTTCCAGGAGGGGGCTCTCTCTCAGCATATCGAGCCTTTGTTTCTTTCGAATTTATTGTTCCTTGATCTTAGGTGAATGAATATCTGGACATGAGAATCCCCAGGAATCTAGTGAGACCAGGAAATCAATCAAAGCCCTCAGAGGTCCGACTGACAACCAGAGCCAGTAGCTTATAGCAACTGAATCCAGTGAGAACACCTAAACAATGTTTGATCCAGCTCACCAATGGACTTGCCCATCAGTGGAGGTACAAAAAGTCAATCTAATTTTGCAAGGGGGTGACTCATCCATCACCAGTGCTGTTCGTCAGAAGTAAACTTGATGAGGAATCCAAAGAAGGAGAAAAGGACTCCCAGAACCTGAATTTTCCAGGTACCTCTCAATCTCATGTGTTATCTAGACATGTATCTCCCTAGCTTTGTCCTTTAAGTTTGAGTCTACTCTTTCCTTGGGAACTCATGTGTATGCAGAGGGGAGAGAAATTCCCTGAGATTAAAGGAATGTTTAGAACTCAATACTTTAAGTTTCAGCCCACTTATACAGAGGCAGGGTAGAATAGTAGAAATAGTTATGGACTTGGAGTCAGGAAGACCTGGGTTGAAGTCTCACCTGAAATACTTACCATATGTGATGTTGGAAAAGTTATAACTTTTTTGTGCCTCAACTTCCTTATACGTAAAAGGAAGGTGTTGGTCTTGATGACTTCTCAGATCCTTTGAGGCTCTAAATTGATGTTCTTATAACCCATATTTCCCTAGGGACTTTATGTATGGAAGAAGAGAGTACATCTTCAGCTCAGGTGATGTCCCTGATAAACCTTCTTAGTAAATGTCCTTCTGTAAAAACTAATTGATGCCAATTGGTTGACTGATACTGAAGAGCACATCAGATGGGGGCGTGTGAATGGTAATATTAGAAATTCTAACATCTTGATGTTATTCCCAGAATGATGTAGTTACTTTTCCTCTGGGTTACAGTGGGAGTTTGGAAAGAGAGCCCCAAAGCTACACTTTTTACAATGTAGCCAAAGGCTACATACATAATAGATAAAAGATACTTTTGCTGTGGCACTTAAGGTGGATGCCCAGTAAAAAAGCATGGAGTTAGGAAATGGAGTGCCATGTATGAGGAACGTTAAGAAGACCAGTTTGGTCAAATGCATAGCAATATTCTTGGAGGGAAAGTTCAGCAAGACTGAAAATGCAATTTGGAACAGGTTTCATATTTGATCCTGGAGATAATAGGGAACTTCTGAAGCTTATGGGGTAGTAGAGTAGCATGATCAGAATTGTTCTTTAAGAAATCACTTTGGCAATACTGGGAAAGATGAACTGGAGGGGGAAGAAAAGAAATAGGGAGACCAGTTAGGAATCTTTTATAAATAACATACAGGCAAGAGGTCATGAAGACCTAAACTGGGGAGGGAGTAACTGTGCAGAGAAAGGCAGATTGATGAGGTGCTTTGGAGATAGAAACAACTAGATTTGGCAACTGATTGAATAAGTGGGTTGAGGGATAATGAGGGAGACAACTATGACACTGAGTTTGTGAGTCTGGATGACTGGAAGGATGGTGGTGCTCTAACAATATAGCAAAGTTCAGAGGAGGTGTGGATTGAGGGAGGGGAGGAAATCAACAAGTTCTGTTTTGGACATGCTGCTACCTATGGGACATCCAGTCATTGGAGTCATCCTTAGCCCTTTCTTACTCTTATTTTCCCTCATGTCCATTCAACTGCCAAATCTGGCTAATTCTATCTCTGCCTCTTCAGAATCCATCCCTTCTTTCCACTCACACAGCCATCACACTAGGTCAGGCTCTCATCACCTCTTACTTGGATTATTGAAATAGTCTCCTATTGCACTCAGTCTCTCTCTCTCCAATTCATTCACCATAGAGTTACCAAAATGCTTCTTAAAGCATTAGTCTGAGCACACTACTCCCCTACTTAGTGGCCCCCTATTTTCTTTTGGATAAAATAAATAGCCTGACATTTAAATTCTTCCACATTCTGGCTCTAATGGATCTTTTATATTTTTACCAACGTTCTCTACTCAGGTCAAACTGACTAGCTAGCTATTCCCAGTGGACAACATTCCATCTCCTGTCTGTGTTTTTGCACAAATAATCCATGTCTGGAATGCACTCCCTCCTCAATCCACCTTGTAGAATCCCTTGGTTCTTTCAAAGCACAGATCTGATGCGAGCTTCAAATTCAAGGCCTTGCCTAAATCCCCCAGTTATTGGCACTATCATAAAATTATTTTGTGTTCCTTTGTATGCAATATGCGTTGTGTTTTCTGACTTGTGTGCATGAGGTTTTTCCCCTCCCTCTTTGAAGGCAGGGGCTACTCTTCTCTTTTTGTAATTCCAGTGTTTAACTCAATGCATGGAATATAGTAGATGCTTAATAATGTTTGTTAATCAAAATTATTTATTAGGTACCTACTATGTGTCAGGTATCTGTATGTAAAAAAAAAAGAACCAATCCCTATTTGCAAAGAGATTATATTCTAACAGGGAAGAAAAGTACATAGACATACATACACATATGTATATACATATACATATGTGTATGTATGTCTATGCCAAATAAATATAAAGAGACTACATAAAAATACATATAACATTATTAAATACAAAATAATTTGGGAAGAATGAATTTCAGCAATTAGGAAAGGTTTCATATAGAAAGGGATGCTTGAACTGAGGTTGAAGGAATAAGGGAATTGTACAAGGAAGAGTGGATACATTTCAGATATGAGGAATAGTCAAGTGAAAGTCAAAGACAGAAGATGAAGACCATTTAGACTGGATTGTAGAGCACAGGTGGAGTCAGATTGTGAAGGGTTTTCAATGCTAAACAGAAAAGTTTAAATTTTATCCTAGATGCAACAGGATACTTGCTGGAGTTTTCTGGTTGATATATGGATTTGTGCTTAAGGCAAATCATTTTGGTAGGAGTGTATAAGATGGCCTGGAGGCACTGAAATCAATTAGAGTATTGTAATAATCCGTACAAGAGGTAATGAGGACCTGCACTAAGGTGATGATTGTGTGAATAGAGAAAACTGGTTGTATGTGAAAAATGTCGTAGAGTTAGAAATGGCAAGGGAAAACTGATTGGATAGATAGAGTGAAGGAGAATAAGGAGTCAAAAATAACACTGAGAAGATTAGAAGAAAGGGATGCCTTAGACAGAAGAGAAGTTTGGAAGAGGGCAGGGCTTGGGGGAAAGAGAAATTCTTTTGAGATACCTTTGGAACATCCAGTTTGAAATGTCTAATATGCAATGGAATTGATGATGTGAGACAATCTCAGAGACAGAGGCTGGATAAATAGATCTTGGGAGCCATCTCAAAACAGAATTCATTTTATTGGGTTATTTTGATGATTAAATGGAATGACAGATGGGAAAATCCTTTGAGAAGGCTAAATGTATGTGTGTGTGTGCGTGTGTGAGCCCATGGAGCATGTGATCTGACTCTGGGCATACATATTAGCTTCTTGTTGAGGTATCTACATCCTCCATTTTGATGAGATGACACAGTAACTCCTAATTGATCTCCATGTATCCCTGTGGCTAGAGGTTGTGTTGAAGACTGAACATATGGGAGTCAGGCTATTGTAAAAGAACCCTTCCCCATTATCTCCCATTAAAGATAGATGGCACTCCATCTCAAAATATATCTGATACATTTTGAGTACATTATTTTGGGACTACTCAAAGACAACCTATCCCGTAAAACTTTCCCTGATCTTCCAGTTGAAATTTTCCTAAAGAATTTTGTGTTCTCATCCTTGCTCTCATCTCATTTTACTAAAGTATTATATTTATTTATCTGTATAGATGTCATATCACCATTTCCCTAAATAGAATATAAGCTCCTTGAGAGCAAGAAATATATATGTGTATATACACATGTGCATAATGCCTATGCATATAATTATCATATTATCTACCTAAATAGAATATAAGCTCCTTAAATTAAGTACTCATTGAAAAAAAAAATCTTTGTATCTCTACAACCTGGCATAGTGCCTTACATATAATAGGCACTGTAAATGGATGTTTGTTGAATTAAATTACATCATTGGATTATTTAGTTGGATTATTGTTTGGATTATTTAATATTTACCATCTGGGAAATCATGGTTGCTTTGATGAAATTTTATACCCATTAAATAAAACTGATTTATTATTTTTTAAAAATTAAAGACAAAGGTATTTTAACCATCAAGACTTTTGTTAACAGAATAAGATTTTAGTGTAAATTTTGCTAAGTAGATGATAATCACACCATAACAAAGACACACTAAATTTCAATAGCTAGATTCATTATAGACAATTATATTTTACTCGCCTAAATTCTTCCCGTGGTTCCAGTGGGGTACAGTAATCTTTTTTGTATTTTATCTTGAGCTACCATTTAGTGTTGCCATGTCTAGGTTAAAAAAAAGTCACCTATCACTTAGGACAATTCCATTTCTTTGAATGGATTTCAATTTCTTTCACTAGTAAACAGAATTTGTGTTTTTAAAGATGAAAGCTATGAATATTGAAAATAAGATTGACATTTCATGTTTAGTAACAAGGTAAAATACATTCTTGTCTGTTTTTGTGATTTAATTAAGAGGCTTTTGTTTGGGGGTAAAATGTTAGGAAAAGGGTAGACAAACATTTGTAACTTTTGTTGGACTTGGTGAGTGATTCAGAACTGTTTGTGCTTAACAATCCAACAACAACTTGAGTTTTCTTGGCTATGCTTTTGCAGGAGTGGGAAGGTATCCCTGCTTCCAACTCTTAACTCATTACTTTTTATTGGTTGGTTGGATTTCCCGTTCAACACCACTTCCCTTTCATTCTTTTGGTCATTAATCTGTTCACTTTGGATGGATAAGTAACTGATTACAACAGTTTTTACAAGTTTTATTTGTGATATTTCACTGGAGCGCCTACAAAACCAATAAAGATGTCTGTCCAAATCAGCAATGAAGAAGGTGTTATGTATGCTTTGAAGTCCAGAAAGCAAAACAATCATACTTTAAATTTTTTAAAGAGAAGTCAAATAAACTACACTCCCCTCCCACACCTCTAAAGGAACTTGTCAAAATGAAAAGAATGCAAGGACCCCCCAAAATATACATGTATATAATGATTGTAATTTAATGAATTACAATAACTTTATAAGAAAAAAGCTCAGATTAAAGATGTTAGTATACTGTTGTTGTTTTTGTTTTCAAAGAGGACGGATGACACCACGGGATGATGTCTTGACTTGTTTGTGAATTGGATTTAAGTAAATTAGAGTTGCATCATTCTCTCTTCCAGAGATCAAAGTCCTGAGGCAAGGTAAAAGTCAGGAGACTGGCTATGGCCCCGGGTACAGTGGATGACCTTGACGTCTTAGATATCTGACTAAGCTCTAAGAACTCCCCAACATGCCAGGAGAAGTCTTCACATGTTTGGGGGTAGACATCCCCCTAAGTCACTATTGCTTTCCCTCTACCTGGTTTAGCCCATCTGCCAAGAGGGTTTTATTGGTGTGTGGCCACTGCACATGTTACAGCTTCTTAGAGTCACAGGTCAGAGTTGGGTGACAGGTGGACATCAAAGGTTGATGAGCAATCCTGACAAGGCCTTTGGCAAGCCCTCCCAGTAGAAATACTAGTTCTCCCTGAACATCCCACACATCCCCATTAGCATATTAACATTAAAGCTAAAGCATACACCTATTCCTCCACTTAAAACAAATAGGTAACAACTGAAATGTAAGGTTAGTACACTTTTAGGTTGCTATATATAAGGTTGTATTCTATTTGCGATTCCTCTTTTACACAATCCACAACCGTAAGGGAAGATTTTATACTCTAAGAGACTTAACTAGTTTGTTGTGATTTGTGGAATGTCTTAAACAGTCAATTTTTTTTAAAGGAAATATCTAATTAACAGGAGACCTTTTTTTTGAGCATTTATATTTATCATTTATTGAATCTGAGGAGTTTCTTAGCTTGATAGAAAGTTTGACCTTATGGATAATGCAGACCTTTAGCAGATCCTGGAGTTCGAGGTTATAGAGATGCCCCTCTGTTTCCTAACCTTTTAAAGAACATATTTATTTTTTCATCCTACCTATTAGCACTTTGTACTTATGCCCTTATCATATTCTAATTTGTATTTTGCTCATCTGTGTGCAAGCCTTATCATAACTACTAGATTCCACTTGCAATATCTATCCAGTAGACCAGATGAGTTCCTGGGAAGAAGACCTTGTGGAATAAATGAATGAGTTGGTCTGCTTTCCTACTACTTCCTATCTCATCTGATATGGTGCTGCTCAACTAGGAAAATTTCATGACGGCTCTCAGCTCTGTATCACCAAAGATGATGTTTTACGGTATGTAAGGTTCCCCTGGTACAGACCGGTACACGATGCCTGGATTGTTCAAACGGACTATGAAGATTATACTCCAGTCTTTTTTTTTTGTCTTATATTTTCTAAGGTTCTCTCCGTTTGTGACCATATTTCCTTTCTTTGGACATTTTTACTTTCACAGATAGAATTGTTTAAACAATCTTCTTGTCTTCTGACACTTTTGACTTTTCTACTTAGCCCTTTCCTCTTACCCTTTCTTTTGTTCACCAAGTTACTGCTTCTGGAATGAGAGTTTCCTCACTTTTGACATTTATTTGCCTATTATCAACTCTGTTCTTCAGAAACCTTTCCTGTTTTTTCCCTCCAGTACTCCTTTTTAAGGCTAAATCCACACAGGATAAGTGAAAATGGAGAGTGAGCAGTTATCCATTGAATTAGAATCATGAAGGCAGCTAGGCCAAATAATTCAAGTTAAAGACACTCCCATCACAACTTTGGGGAAGTGAATTACTGTATATTCTTTGTTGTTTCCACCTACCTAGAATCTCCCACTCTAGATTTTTCAGACAAACTCCACTTTGTTTCGGTAGTATAGCCTGCTCGAGTTTTCTGATAAATTAACTTTTGAGAAAGTGTCACAGATGAAAAACAATCATTTTTACAGTGAATCACAATCATCTTCATCTATGTGAATAAATCGGACTGCTAGGTGGTGCAATGGATAGTGTTTGGCCTGAAGTCAGAATATCCATCTTCCCGAGTTCATATCTCAGACACTCACTAGCTCTATGACCCTGGGCAAGTCACTTAACCCTCTTTGCTTCAGTTTTCTTATCTGTAAAATGAGCTGAAGAAAGAAATGGCAAACTATTCTGGTATCTTTGGCAAGAAAACCCTAAATAGGGTCATGAAAGGTCAGACGCTCCTGAAAAACGACTAAACAAATGTGAAGAAGTCCCACTCTCACCTCTCTGTAGAGACTGGTGTAAATGTCTTGGTGCACATGTATTTCTGCCTAAGAGGGAAGTGTTCCCATTGTACTGGTTCAGGGATTCTGTGTTTTACCCAAGTCCATTCTGGGCTTCTCAACCCCAGTGTGAGGACCTGCCTCAGGGCAGGGTGGAGATAACAAAAGCATCCAATGGCAGCTTAGCCGTGTCATTCCTTTGTACCCCTCAGGAGTCATTTGTGCATAGCTGAGGACTTTTCTCAGCACAGAATCATGTAGCTGCTATCATGGCCAAGTTATTCTCTGGATCAGTTAAGGGAAAAGTCCAGAAGCTTCAGACAATCAAGAAACGGAATGGAGCAAAGACTAAAGCCAAATATAAGATGTGCCAAAATTCTTAGCACAATTTTAAACTGTTAAAGCTTAAGACTTCTTTGCACTAAGACTTTTGGTACCCCCGTATATGACTGTAGTTTTAGACCACAAGATGAAATAACAGCTTAATAGATTGGATTGCTACAGAGGTCTGCTGGGTATTTGCCTGGTAGTTGGAGTTTTTTTGATATTTCTCCATTTTGTACATCTATGACAAGGAGATCAGCAGTCAGAATCATTAGCACTGGCCCACTAGCAAAGCCCTGATCAATCCAGATCTGAGAGGGGAGCCCTGCCTTCTCCAGAACATTCAGGATGGAATCTGTAGGACCAGCAGAAGACATGAGAGAGGTATATTCCTCCCCCTGTCCTTGGAATCCTAGGGGAGGAATTATGTCCCCCACTTCTGGCCTTAGATTACTACCAACCAAAGTATCAATCAGCAAACATTCATCAAGTGCCTACTATGGGCCAGGTACTGTGCTCGATGCCAGAGATAAAAAAATAAAGATAAAACAGTTTCTGCCTTCAAAGGACTTACATTTTATTGGGGGAACTAATATATACCTCTGTAAGTAAATGCAAAGTAGTTTCAAGGCAGGTAATAAGAGCTAGGAGTGATCAGGAAAGACTCGTGCTGAGATTTGAAGGAAGCAGGGCTTCTAATATAGGTGAAGGGGAGGAAGGAATGTGTTCCAGGCATGGTGGACAGTGATAGGTATTGGTGTAACAGAGACAGGACTCCTTATGGTCTCAGTGCTGTCATTCCATCTCCCAAAGTAACTTTCTCCATCCGATCAGGGTAAGCTGACTGTAGGTGCTCTAGCCTGGGAACTTGTGCCATGCAACATGTCAGAGATTAGCAGTGATGGCAGCACATAATGGCTTAGATCTATTTTGCAGTGTCTGGTCCCCTCCCCCAAATTATTTTGCCCCTGGTGCCCCTGGTGTTGTAACTTCTAGTTACAGTTCTGCCAGTCTTACTTTCCTAAAATCCTTGCCTAATTACCCGGCAAAAAGGAAATTTCATTTGTTGTATAGACATATTTCAACATATATATATATATATGTGTGTGTGTGTGTGTGTGTATAGATAGATCTATGTATAAGATGTATCTATATGTACATATAGATATATATAGATCTATATGTATGTATACATGTATGTATACTATATGGAGAGATATATCTATATGTATAAGATGTTTCTATATGTATATAAAAATATATATATAGATATGTGTGTATATATAGTTCTACATATATATACCTATGTATACATATCTATATCTATATACATATATCTCTATACATACATATATCTATGTATATCTCTGTATCTAATGCATATAGGTTTATAATAGTATATATATATATAGATAGATAGATAGATAGATAGATTCATATATACTTATAAACTCACAGGTCATTTTAGAAGTGATTAGAACTATATCTCAAGTATATTTCTCAAATTTTGCTGATGATATAAAGAAAAGTATGGCCAATATCTTCTTTCCTGGTAACCCCCATGCTTTCTCCAAAAGAGTTTGGCAAGGAGTAGATTAGAATGTACTGACCGTCCACAGATTTTGAAAAGGAAGGAAACTGTGGGAGAAAAAGTTGTTCTCACCAAAACAACTTTTTACATTTCTGGGACATGGATTTTTTAACCTCCCCCCAAATCAAGAGGAGGATAATGAAATCTCAAAGCACTTTAGAAGAGCACATGGATGCTAAATATCCACTCCGACTCACTCTCCTAGGGCTGGATTTTACTCCTCACTTCATTCTGGGGAAGAATTTCTCTAAAATAACGGTGGGGAATAAATTATTTAATCAGTAATCAGGCCCAGATGGGCTCCGAAGGGACCAGACGCAGTTGTCAATTATTTTTTTTAAGAGCAAGGGTGAAAGTGAAGAATGTCTTATAGTATGTGAATTTAAAGAGCATTTAATGAACTGGATTTTTACAGACATGAAGCATATGAAACCAAACACCCCAGATCACTACTTTTATTTTATTTTAATTTTGCTAAATTGTAGTCTTTGTCCTACCTCTTCAGTTATTTCTCTGAAAGCATAAAAAGCATGTGCTTCTTAATACTTTCCTCACAAAGTGGAAATACAGTATTACTTTTCAGTTTTCCTTCAGATGGATTACTAACTGGTTAATTATTATATTGATAAATGTTTGTTGACTCTTCATTCAGACTAAGACCTATAAGAGTAGGTCTGTAAGGTATCATCAGGATCATCAAATCTGTTTTAATGAATTACCTAATACATGCAAGAAAAGCAGTATACAAGGTTCAGGCAGTTAATACATAACGGGTACCATTCATTGTCTTTGTTTCCTTCATTAAGCCAGACTTACCCTCTCACACCAAATAGCCCCCTAATAGCCTGAGTCAATACAATCAGTGGCTAACTTACTACCAGGGTTAACTTGGGCTTTTTAAAAAGCTATGACCCTTGTTCTCCAAGAGTCTACCGGAGGAGCTAGTGCATGGTATTTGACCTGTATCATGATTCTATTACAGACAACCTAGCACTATCTCCAAGTGCTCAGATTTTTATCCTGCCTACATTATTGTCCAGAATTTCTAGGACCCACTTGTAAGCCTTCGAAAATTGGGAGGTGGATCATCCATTTAAATGTTAAATATCAATTAAAAAAAGAGAGAATGTCCCTTTTGTATTGACCAAATGAATTAACATCTGCAAAGTGTGTTGGCTCTATACATGCTATGAATTTGTCATTGCCATTAAGTTATCGTCTCTGCTTAGGCTTGCAAAACAAAAATCCTGCATTCTTGTCGAACACAAGTGTATGTATGTGGGTTAGAAGTAGAGGGAAGGAAAGAAATGGAAGATGTCAGAGCAGCACTGGAGGAGTTGAGGTAAATAAAGATAAATCAATTAGTGAAATATGCTAAAGAGAATGTGGGCTGAATCTTTTCCAGCTTTTACTGTGATCCCATCAATGCAGAGTTCAGAGAAGATGGGCACCTGGGTGGTGAAGAGAAGGAGGAAGAAATATTGTCTGGAAGTCATTGTTACATCGAAGAAGGAGGTAAGATTAATGGGCAGCCTAAGGAATTCAGGATAAATCAGAAGTGTAGTCTAACCCCACATATAGCTTCTGCCAGAGTGAAATAAAAAATTCCCTTCCAAACATCACCTGCTTTCTATTTTAACCAGTTTGTCATCATCTCATTGTCTAAAATCTTCCTGTTTCCAGCTAAAGTATATGACACAAAATTTGTAATGTGCTATTTTCTCTATCACTTCATTGGTTCTCCAAGAATCTGGGCTATGTGACAAGTTGCTATCAGCTCTCTCTTCATCAGCCTCCAAAAATTTAGAGTAATCAATTACAAAGCTAATCAGAGTGAATTTTCGTCTGTTTTTAGAGATGATAGCCCCAACAAACTTAGACTTAAAAAAAATGGTAGAAACAAAAAAAAAAAGCCAGTAGGAACATACAAATTATCTAAAAACAAATAAAAACTGACCCAAACCTTCACCCTAAATTCAAATCAAAACCATTTAAGATTTGATTAACTTTTTCCCTTAATCATGTTAGGTTTGCAGTGATGTGCACCTCTGGGCATGCAGGTTCTGTTTGGAATTGCAAGTGGAAATGCCAAATAAAATACTGAGAGCTAGGTTGTTCTCAAGACATTCTTGGCAGAGCTGGGGGCATAAAATGCCAAAAATCTTCATGAGAAAAAGAAAACCTGTTTTCTCAAGGTTTCTGGTCCAGCTATGGAAATTCAAGAAAGTTAGAGGAGAATCAAACTCCTGGTATCGTCCTTATTACATAGAGGAGAAACCCAAGGCCAGAGGTTAAGTGAGTTACTGAAAGCAAAGCAGTAACAAGGATGATGTCAGTCTCTGTCTTTACTTCAGTAGTATAACTTTAAAAAAGAGCGGAAAAAGAAAGGATAAGGGAGTAGAGGCCCTGTGAGGGCTGGGTTCAGGACAGATTGTTAAAGCCACAAGTATTCTATATTATTTGGTGTTAATTTGCCCAGTGTCTTAAATTAGCCCTCTCAAAAAAAAAGTTTGAAGAGAATATAAATAAAGCTATCTAGATACAATGACAACCTTTTCTTTCGACTCAACAGCTGCTGAGGGAGCATCTCTCTCTTTCCTTCTGTCTACAGACTTCAAGGATCTGGCCAAGCAAGAAACAGTGAATCAAAAAAAAAAAAATCCTAAACAAATATTTAGACTGACGTGCTCAACACCCTCTACTTAGGACCAGGCTCCTCTTTGTCTCCACACCTTAGCCGCTCCTAATCTACCTTTCTCCTCCCATGACCTAAATTTCATCTCCCTGACAAGAAACACGGTTGCATCTGTTTCTATCCCAGACTTGTGTAAGGCTGTTTTCTCTCCTCAATCCTGTTACTACACCTTCATTTGGGTTACATCATACCTTCCTTCAGTAGCATCAATCTATGAAGTGAATTCTTCTTTTTTTTAATTCACATGGTAAATTCTTCTGTTCCATATCCATTACTCCATTTTTTTTCTAACTTGCTTTATCATCGTTTCTTATTTCATTCCTCTATTTCTGTTCTTAGACCTAATTCCATTTCCTCTGACCACTGTTCTGTAGTAGAGTTAGGATTTGAACTAGCTTTCCCCTTGACTATCAGATTGGATGTTGTTTGTATTACATTATGACACCTTTCCTCTCACCTCCCACTCTAAGCCCTGGTATCTGCTCTGCATATGTGACTTTCACTCTCCAGGTTATCCCACTGACCCACTTTTTTTTAATTCCTGAGAAAAGATAAAAAACACCATAAGGCAAATTTACTTTTAAAGACATAGATATGAAACTTTAAAAGATACTCCTCCTTCCCAACTAGGTGAAGCAGTGGATAGAGTATTGGGCCTGAAGTCAGGATGACCTGAGTTCAAACCTGCCCTCAGTTACTAACTGTGTGACCCTGGACATATCACTTAACCCTCTTTGCCTCAGTTTCCCCATCTGTAAAATGAGCTGGAGGAGGAAATGGCAAACCACTCCAGTATCTTTTCCAAGAAAACCCCAAATGCGGTCACAGAGTGAGACACTACTAATTGACAAACAACATCAACCTCCCTCCCTTCAGATCGTCAAGACCATTATCAGAGTTGGAAAAGTTGCTGAGATTGCTTACAGTTCACCACCAAACACTTAGTGCCTGACATGTCTCTCACTATAGCATTCAACAGGTAATTTATTGAGCATCTAGTCCCTGACCCTAGGAGTTTCCATGAAAAAGGTAACTAACATTTCTAGGGAGAAAGAGCAGTACATGCAAAAACTGAAGCCTGTTCAGAGCTCAGCAGAGGGAGAAATCTCATCTTGCCAGGATGGTCAGTGAAAGCTTCTTAGATGAAGTAGAGGAAGCATGAACTGAGATGGGACTAGACATTTGGGAAGGAGTTAAAGAGATAGAAGGGAGAGGGGTCAGTGTAAAGCTAGAAATGGGAAATATATAAGGAATACAAGGGGTCAGTGGATAGTGCTTACGATGTACCAGGCACTGTGCTAAGGACTAGGGTTACAAAGAGAGGCCTGCTCCTACTCTCAAGGGGTTCACAGTCCAATGGAGAAAGGCAATATGGAAATAATTATGTGCATGAAAGACATATGCAGTATAAATGGAAGAGACTAGCAGTAAGGAATAGAGATGGGTATGGAGGGATTGGGAAAGGTTCCAGTAAGGAACAAAAGGTTTATGCAGCAGAAACTGTGGTAGGAAGACTGGAAAGATAGACCAGGGTCCAACTGCTGCTGTTTGGGCTCTTGAGATTCAATTTTTATATCCCTATATATAACTGTTTTTGTTGAAACTCCATTTCTATATTTATCAAGGGAAGAGAGTAGGAGCTGTAGATGAGAAAGTCTATCCCCAGGCCCAGGGCAACACCACAGAACCCTGTGGACTCTACTTCCTTGTAGCTATAAACACTTTTGCTCAGATCCGCAGTCATTGCCCTCAGTCCTGAGTTCACCACTGTGGCCCTCCGTTCAGCAACCACAGTAGTAAGGATGGGCATGTTGGTAGACACTGTCTGCCTCAACTGTGGTTGGAAAGTACAGGAAAGATGTACAGAACGTCTGTTGGAATTCCTGTGGTAAAGATGGGTGGGGAATATCACAGGGCTGTTCATTTTGCCCAGAATTCCTTCCTTTCAGAAAAGTGAAAGTTTTTAAGGTTCCTTTTCCTTGACACCTTAAAATGACTGTTTTCCTTGACAGGCTTGCAAAGCAACCAGTCTTGGACTACCTAAGCCGTAGCATTTCCCTACCATATTCTTCATCTTGGCTTGGCCCCCCTTGGTCTGCTATTTTCTCCTCTCAGATCTTTTTATGAGTTTTCTTTATTCCTTTGTGTCTCCATTCTTAGGATACAGGGGAAAAAGAAATCAGAATATCACTCCAACATTAACTCAAGTACTGGGCAGACTTTCTTACACCCTCATACATAATGTCTAAATAAACATACGAAAAAAGGAGTGTGTAAATAAGGAACCTGTCTCTCAGCACCACCTGCAGGGGAGGAAAAAGTCTGCACAAAGATTCAGGGGCCTTTTTTCTGTGCCCCAACACATCTACATCCCATTATGTGGTTCTTCATACACAGCATTCCATCTTGTCTCCATGCTTTCACGTAAGTTGTGGCCCCCCATGCCTGGAAGAATCTTCTGCCTCTCAGAATCCCAAACTTTTTTTCAAGATCTCATTTCAAAGACATCAGCTATACAAAGTATTGCCTGATCCCCACCCCCCCCCAGGCAATAGCACCTCCTCCTCAAGGAAGACCTTTTATTTAGTGTGTAAATATTTATATTTGAATATAATATTTAAATATTTAAAGGTGTTACATGCTGTCTCTCTCCCTATAGGAAGTAAGCTGCTTGAGGGTGGGGCTTTGCTTTATTTTGTCTTTGTGTCTACTACCACCAAGCATGGTTCCTGACCCATGTTCTTTTTGTTGTGCAGTCATGTGAATTCTTCATTCCCCTGTGGACCATACAGTCCATGGGATTTTCTTGGTAAAGATGCTATGAGTCATTTCCTTCTCCAGTGGTTTTGGATAAGAGGAGAATTAGGGTTCTTTTGAGCAACTGTACCAGTAGATAACACTGGATTACCCCCAAACAAAGGTAATTTCACAGTTTAGGCAAACAGAGATTAAGTGACTTGCCCAGGGTCACCCAACTACTAAGTGTCTGAGGACAAAGCTGAACTCAGCTCTTCCTGACTACAGGCCTTAGTGCTCTAACCACTGAGCCACTTAGCTGCCTCCTTCTTGACACATAGTATATCCTTAATAAATTCAGGTTGTATGATAGAGTGATCATTAGCTTGTGGGTGTGAGTCTCCTAGCAGGAAACAGATGCCTGATCACCTTCTATTTTTGGACAAGAGGAGAATTAGGGCTCTTTTGAGCAACTGGACCAGTAGAATATCACTGGATTACCAGTTTAGACATTAAGAACAAACGTGGTTTCATAGTGCTCATAAAAGTGGAATAGAAGTCTGAAAATGAAAGTGACTGTTAGGCTTGTGACTCAGTGGAACTCTGGTTTTCTGCAGAGGTCCATTAACTTTGCTGGGCTCCACAAATATGAGCTACTCAGAACCAGCTCTCATGTAGATAGACATTTGCTGTTTGTCATAAAGGGGATGAAGTTAAAGAAATAGACACAATACAAAGTATGTAATAATTATGACAATAATTTATATGTAACATGTATATATACTTGCAGTATAATAAATAACATTATAATAAATTTATTATTGTGTGTTAGTATTTATATGGTGTTTTAAGGGGCTTTTAAAAATTGTTATAGAATTGTTTTCAACTTTTTGGAACTCTATTTAAGGTTTTTGTGGTAAAGATACTGAAGTGGTTTGCCATTTCCTTCTCCAGTCCATTTTACAGATGAGGAAATTTAGGCAAACAGGATTAAGTGATTTACCCAGAGTCACACAACTAGTAAGTGACTTGAGGCTGGATTTGAACTCATGAGGATGAGTCTTCCTGATTCCAAGCTACCAGTGCTCCACCTACTGCCCCACCTAGGTTTCTAAAGCTCTTTTGTATGTTATCTCAACAACCCTGTGAGGTAGCTATTGTCATCCCCATTTTACAGATAAGGAAGTGGAGGCTGAGAAAGGTTTAATGACTAAAGCAACTACTGTCTGAGGTTAGATTTTAATTCATGTATTCCTGACTCCAAGTTTACTGTACTGAAGATAATATATCATATCATATCATTATATATAATAAATAATATAATATAAATATAAAATGAATATATTAATATAAATAACATAATATAATAATATAAAAATAATACAGACATCATAGGGCAAGCGTCCCCCATAGACTATCCTGGGCATTTTCTATTCCTCACACATGACCCTTGATCTCCCATCTCTTGAATCTTTGCTCTGGTTGTCACTCATGCCTGGATGCACCCCTACCTTGTCTCCACCTCCCAGAATCACTTGTACATGGAATAGATGGAGAACCATCCAAAAAAGACAGAACAATTAGACAGGTAGGAAGAGAACCAAGAAAAAGCAGTATCACAAAAACCCATGGGAAAAGAATATCCAAGAAGGCGGCCAACAATGCTAAATGCTTCAGCGAGGTCAGGGAGAAGGAGAATTGAGGAAAGGCCCTAGAAGTCTAGAAGAATTGTTATCTAAACCTTTGCCCATTTTCTCCAACTCAACTCTCCTTGGTGTTTCTGTTTGTCAGTGGCATCACCCAGGTTAGAAATTTTGAAGTCATTTTTGATTCTTCCCTCTCCTCTGCTTCTGCAAATCCAATCAGTTGCCAAGTGTCTTGGCAATTCTATTTTCAAAATTTCTCTCACACTCATTCTCTCTTTGCCAGTCCCACTGGGATCACTCTAGTTCATACCCCTAGTTTCTTTTACAGTGGTGCAGTAGATAGAGCACCAGTGCAGGAGTCAGGAGGTCCTGAGTTCATATCTCACCTCAGACAATTGACACTCATTAGCTTGTATGACCTTGGGCAAGTCACTTGACCCTAATTGCCTCATCCTGGGTCATCTCCAGTCACCCTGATGGATATCTGATCACTGGATTCAGATGACTCTGGAGCAGAAATGAAGCTGGTGACCTGCACAGCCCTCCCTCACTCAAAAATAACCAAAACAAAGTCAAGTAAAAGGCATGTCATTATATCTCTGATGGCATGGTCTTCTTCGGCAATGAAGGACAAACACACACAGTTTCTTTTACATGGGCTATTAAATTAATTGATTAACTGGCATGTCAACCATCAGTTCCTTCCCTCTTCAATATATGCTGCATACTGCTATCAGAGTAATTTTCTCAAAGTACATATTTGATCATGATACTGCCTGACTCAAAATTTTCAATGGCTGAAGAATAAACTGCCTTTAAAAGGCCGTCAATATTTGATCCAGACTTACCTTCTCAGTCTCAGTTTTTACTACGCCTTCTGTAGTATTTTCTATAATTATCTTTTTGAATTTCTTAACAACCCTGTGAAGTAGGTAGTGCAGGTATTAATCTGTTTCTCTTTCTCTCTCTGTACACACATGCGCACACACACACAAACACACATTTTATAGCTGAGATAATAGAGGATTAGAAAGGTTGCCACTTTTTGACATTTACATAACTAGTAAATATTGGAGGGAGGATTAAAATCTAGGTCTTCCTGACTTCAAATCCAGTTCTCTACCACTGCCCCATGGTGCCTCTACTGTATTTTTTAGCCATCTTGACCTATTTGTTGTTCCTTAAGCATATCATAAGTTTTACTACCATTGTGTCTTTGCTCATACTACTCCTTATTCCAAGAATGCCCTTTCCTCATATATGTAGTAAAAGGCTCCTATGGAAAGCCAATATTCATCCTGAAAGGCCCATTTCTAATGCTATCACTTTCATTGAGACTTATCCAATAATCCTAGACAGAAGTCATCTTTACCTCCTTGAGGTTCCCATAGGGCAGCTAGTGGATAGAGGCACAGTGGATAGAGGGCTTGAGTCAGGATGACTTAGTTTTCTGAGTTCAAATCTGACCTCAGACACTTACTAGTTGGGTGAGTCTGGGCAAGTCATTTAATCCTGTTTGCCTTGGTTTCCTCATTTATAAAATGAGCTGGAGAAGGAAATGCAAACCACTCCAACATCTTTGCCAAGACAACCCCAAATGGGGTCAGGAAGGGTAGGACATGACTGAACAACAACAAGGCTCCCTATAGTACTTTGTATTATCTAGAGGTGTGGTAAAGTGGATAAACTGTTAGATAGAATGAGGAAGACCAGGATAGGAAATCCATCCCTTGATATTTACTTAGGTGTGTGTCCATGGGGGAGTTATTTAACCTCTCAGACTCAGTTTGCTCATCTGGAAAATGGTGCTAATAATGCATTTCAAACATACCTTGCAAGGTTTCTTTGAAGCTCAAATGAAAGAATGCATATATAATGTTTTGCAGACCTTAAACTGCTATGTTCTTTAGTTATTTCTGCCTTTTTGTGACCCCATTTGGGGTTTACCTGGCAAAGATACTGGAGCAGTTTGTCATTTCCTTCTCTAGTTTATTTTACAATGAGGAAATTGAGGCAAAAAGCGTAAAATCACTTGTCTAGGGTCACACAGCTAGTAAGTGTCTGAGGCCAGATTTGAACTTAGGAAGATTAATTTTCCTGACCCTAGGTCCAGCACCCTATCTACTGCACCACTTAGCTGCCCTTTAATTGCTATATGTGTCAAGTAGTGTAACTAAATCTTGCATGCCATTGAAAACATTTTCTTTGCATTATGTTTCTTTACATATATATGAATATATATATATACATATTTCTTCTCCTATTAGATTCTTGAATTTCAATTCACCTCATTTCAATGCATGATCATCATAGATTTTATGCCAAATTTTTTTTTATAAATTTATTTATTTAACTTTTTACATTCATTTTCACAAGATTTTGGGTTCCAAAATTTTCTCCCC
>CM053773.1:129879653-129904910 GCA_028658325.1 Potorous gilbertii | reverse complement strand
GTAAGCAGTTTTCTTCTTCTTCATCTTCAGAGATGAAGGTTGGAATCATTTTTTCAAGAAAATAAGCTTCCATGGTCTTAGTTTTTTTCCCTTTTCTGGGCATTTTCCCAGCCAGTTACTTGACTTCTGAGAGTCCTCTCCACCCCTGGCCTAGGTCTGCCCAGCTAGTGCTTGGGGGTCTGAGATTCAAATGCTGCTCCCCAGCCTCAGGGCTTTTGGCGGCTGGCCTGGCTGCTATTCAGGGTAAGATTAAATCAGGTTCTCAGGTTGGGGCAGGGCCACCTCCCAGGCTCAGTTCCCTCAGGGGGTTTATGCAGAGACCTTTTGTAATGGAGCTGCTGCTGAGCTCCTGCCTGCTTCGGGAGCCTCTGCCTGCTGCAGGAGCCTCTGCCTCTGCCTCTGCCTCTGCCACTGCTGCTGCCTCCCTAGGGGGTCTGAGTCCCGGAGACACCCCGCTCCCCTCTCAGCCCGTCTCTCTCACTGACCTGTGCGTCCGTGGGTGGAGTGACCTTCGTGGCCACTGGAGATTCTGTCCCTGAAGCCTGCTCGGATCTTTTCGCTCCTCTCAGTGCTGTGGGGCCAGGGCAGGGCAGGGGAGGGCTCTGCTCAGGTCCGGGGTGTGATGGACTTTTGGGATCAGTTTTTCAGGGCTCTCTGGAACAGAAATCTCCTTCACTGTGTTGCTGCGCAGCTTCCACTGTTTCAGAATTTGTTGGGAGTTCTTTTTAGAGGAAATTCATGGGCTGTGGGTTCGGACCTAGCATAGGTGAGTTTTTCTACTCCGCCATCTTGGCTCCGCCCCCCCCTTTATGCCAAATTTTTACAAAAAAGTAGGGTGTGATCATATGAAGTTTTAAAAAATTATGCCAGCATTACTTGTCTTTTAGTTTTTGCCAGTCTCTCACCAACTTTTCACTCACTGAAAACTGTCTTTCTGCAGCTCTTTTTTCTGTGCTGTTCAGTGAACATAATCACTTTCAGCTTGAAGCCAGAAGAATAGTTTTTATATTTAACCATAATCAGAAAGAAATGTTTCCATGTTAATGTATTGTCAGATGAATTGTACAGTTTAGCCAGATCAGGAAGATGCAAGTCTTACCATATAACATGACTGTTGACCCGTTCCCTTTGCATCTATAGTTTTTCAATGGGTTTACTGACAATATCATTAGATCTGCAGTACTCTAAACAAACCATGCAGGTTGACTTTTGGGACTATACCAACAATGTGTGTGTGTGTGTGTGTGTGTGTGTGTGTGTGTGTGTGTGTGTGTATGTTGAGAATGCTTGCAATATGCAAAAGATAAATGTCTTCACATATGTCACTGGTGAATATGTCACTGCAGCTCTGTTTACCTTTTAAGTGGTGTGAATTATAAAAAGCGAACACAATTATACCATGTGATCATTACACGATGAAAAGTTATAAACCAGTTTTTGGACTGGGAGAAAGAATACCACAGGTGCGACGATTATGTGGTGGTGATGATTGTGTGGTGAAATGTGGTATTGTTACTATCATAATTATCACTACACAGTTTGATCTGCTTTTCCATAAAGTAAGGTTATCAACTATACCTCTCTCTATAATAGAACCTCCCATTGTAGGCAGCTGGTAGTTTTAGAAGTCCTGAGTTCACATCTAGCCTTAGGCACTTACTAGCTGAGTGACCTTGGGCAAATCACTTAACCTCAGCTTGCTTTAGTTTCCTCAAAGATAAAATGAGGAAAAATAACAGAATCTACTTCACGGGATTGTTGTGAGGATCACATAATATACGTTAAAAAGTGCTTAGCACAGTGCATGGCATCTAGTAGGTGATATATAAATGCTTATTTCCTTCCTCTCCGTAATCCTCATATCCCATGTGTTGTGGGTTAGTAAATAGTTAGTATTTCATGTGTTAAAGCACAACAGAATTTAATAAAAGAGTGAACCTTTTGGAGTTCTCTGTTCCCCATCATCCCTTGATAGAGCAAAACTAGTTATTTACAATTTATTGAGCCCTCATACATATTAGATTCAAGGCTGTTTGAGTTTTGGTCCTTTTGAAATGTAGACAACATCAACTCTGGAAATCGTTCACAAAGGAAACCTACCACAGGACCTTTTCCTCAGTATGAAAATATGAACTCTTGCAGGGAGATGCTTTGTTAATAGGTATATGCTTTGTTAATACAGTATATCAGCTTCTGTCAAATCAGAAAACAGGGAAAACAATAAAAAAGAAATTAGACAAGCCTTTGCTACTAGTGTTAAACACAACTTATCTCACCTTCTCTCACCGCACACCAGATGGTACTTCCCTACCTTGTTCAGGTTTCACCTCACAATTTATTGCTCGGCTTCCTGACAGCAAGCTGTGCAAGTCAAAATGGAATCTGACGGAGGTGAGTTAATTAATGTGGTGGCCGCCTGGAATGTTGTCCGTCTGCCAGGGAGAATTATGTTTGTTTGCCTTTGGCACAAGTGTGAAATGATTGGCTGCTGATTTCAGAAGTGTGAGTGTACGTTTTTATATCTCACACGAATGAACACTTTTTTTTTTGTATCATACATTTGGGAAAATGCTAAAATTTATTGGGCAATGTTATTTACCACTTGTGTGGCAGAAAGAAAAGGTGGAATTTTGCCCCAGAGGTTGAATTTGCATCTTAAAAGAAAAAACAAAACAAATGCAGGTGGCATATTAAATCTAAAAGCAGTTAAAGAAGCCATTTTAAACTAGGCAGACTGGGCTAGTATCTCAAGGTAAAACAAAAAGGAAAATCACATTTTTGAACTTTTGAAGAACAAATTTGGTAATTATGGAAGAGTTATATAAGTTAGGAACATCATTTGGAAAGCAAAACTTCCTTTGAAAGATGCAGTTTTCAACTTTGCTATTGATTTGTGTTCGGAATTTTTATTTTCCTTCCATCAGCCAAACCCCCTTGTTGAAGGACATCATCACTTCACATAATCTCCTCTCCCATCATCAGACTGTGACAGCCTTCTTGGCACTGTTTTTTATGTTAAAGATTCGATAGAGTTCTGAGTTGTTGCAATCGATAGGGTCAGTGTTCCCTCTACCTCAAGCTGTCAATAACTGACACCAAACCAACAAAGTACAAAGTACATTTGCAGGGTGTCAGATACCGTTGATTTATAGTTCTTTTTTTTTTTTTCCAGGTAAACCTGCATTTTAGATAATTGTCATGACAAAAGTTTATTTAAGTAGATTAAGGAAATAGATACTTTAAAAATATAGTACATACATAGATTTATTTCTATTTCCTTCCTCTTTTCGTTCTTTCCTCCTTCCTTCCTTCCCTGTTTTACTTTCTTCCTTATTTCCTTCCCTCTCTTCTTCCCCCTTCCTTTTCTCCCTCTTTCCTTCTCTCCTTTCCTTTCTTTCTTCCCTCCTCCCTTCATCCTTCTTTCCCTCCCTCTTTTCTCCCCTTTCTCCCTCCCTTCCTCCTTTCCTCACCCCTTTTCTTTCTTCTTTCTTCCCTCTTTCTCTCCCTTCCTTCCCTTTTAACTTCATTGAAATTCACTTGCATTTCAAGGCATCATCTCCCTGATGTCTTGGTCTTCTTGGAGAACAAAGGACAAACAACAGCAACCTTCCCCTTTATTAAAAGAGAAAAAAATTTAAATATAATACAACTAAGGGAAGAAATGTTTTTTTGTGGTTTTTTTAGACTGGACCTATGATTTCAAACAGTATAGGAATCTTACAGCGAGGAAATTTGTTCTTACTGATGGGTATCTACTCTGCAACTTAAATCTTGGAGAGCTCTCTGGAACCCTGACAAGTGAGGTGATTTGCCCTGGGTCACATGACTGATATGTGTCACAGGCAGGACTTGAACCCTGCACCTTACTAGCTCTCTTCTCCCCGCCCTTCCACTGCCCCGCCCCCCTCTCCAGTATTTACATGTATAACTTCTTTTGATCCTTAGAGTAATCCTGTGAGATTGAGGCTATTGTCTGAGACAGGATTTAAATCTGTTTTCCCCGCCTGTAAATCTCTCATTCAACCCACCACACCACACAATCTCCCACAGGATATTGCTAGCTAGCATTTGTATAGGCACAAACTTCGAAAAGTTTGCAAGATTTAACAACAAAAAATTATCATCAGGATCTCTTTAGATCACCAAAATATTGCTGATTAAATTAGCACTCATCAAATTATTGGCCTAATCATTTAATAAGTCAAGAATTATTTATTAAGCAGCTAAGATGTTCACATTGGGGTTATAAAGACTAACACAAGAACCAGCCTCTGTCTTCAAAGCATTTATATTCTAGTAGGGAGGGGGGATACAATAAGTATGCTAGAGGGCAAAAATATGGTGGGAGACAAGTTAATAAATTTACTATCCATTATTTGGAAGATAATATTAGTTTAAGTTTTCAGAAAAATATTTAGTGACAACACTAGTGATGAATATTTATTGAACTTTTCCAGAATACAAGGGTTGTACAGAATAAATGCAATACATAAAGGCCACCTTTCAGGAATAAGATAGACACCATTTAATTGCCCTTTGTAGAGGTGAGAATTAATTTGGGCTTTCTGATTCACTTTATTAGAAGCTAGAAAAGGATGAGTATTTATATTTCTGGTCTCGATGAAATGTACCAGCAAATTTTTGCTTTTTTCCCCACGGGTGAGTGGATAAATGGTACTTAGAATCAGGAAGATCTGAGTTCAAATCCTACCTCAGAAATTTATTAAGTCACTTAACCTCTCTCCATCTCAGTTTCCTCATCTGTAAGATGAGAATAATAGCAGAACCTATCTTAATGGTTTGTAAGGATAAAGTGAGATAACATGAAAAGTTCTTTGCAAACCTTCAAGGTATTACATAAATGCTATTTAGTATTATTATTACTTTATTTGCTTGTAATCCACCATGTTAAAGAAAGAAGAAATTATTATAGCTGTCTCTGTAGACTTTGTAAAAGTTTGATTAGGCTACTATGTCTTTTAAGTAGCTATAAAGATTTTGTGTACCTAGTAACCAGCAAAGACTTGAAAGAAAAGCTAGGTTGGTTCACTCTCACATCAAATGACCAACAAGTTGATGAATACTCTTATACAATACAGATTGTAAGGTTATCATAACCTTGACCTTTCAGGCAAAAATATACCCGAGGGAGTTGTTCCAGAGCCTATTAACACCAGAAATGAATAAGAAAACAAACATTTTTATCTAATGTACACTCTCCACCCGAACTCGAAAGGCAGGCGGCATGTTGGGAAAGAGGAGGGAAAAGAAGATGAAACAGATCTAGACTTTAAACACACACACACACACACACACACACACACACACACACACACACACACACCAACCATTGGAATTTGTCTCCCAGGTTTCCACAAAGAACTCTACAATTTCCTAAAGTCTCTTGCCCCAGGAAGCTACATGTTTATCTAGGCTGTAGTATTAACCCTTAGGGTAAGATTTTCAGGGTTCAGAAGAAAGGAGTACTTGATATAGAAAGTGCTATTGAAGAAAACTTTTAAGAAGCAGTGGCCAAACCAATTTATATAGGTCCTGTGGATAAAACTACTTATTTCAAGTATTTTGGTACTGTAACTAGTGAGTCTTTTTTGGGCAGGATCTAGGTGTTTCTGGATCCATTTAACTTATATTGCCTTGAAGAATCACAGAATTTCAAGAAGTGGATAGCTCACCAAGAATTCCTGGACAACACATACAGTAGAGGACAATGTAGATTTTTATTTTTTTTAAACCTCCAATGAGGTAGAATATACTGTCTCTCAAAGCAGCTTATCCCATTTTAGGATAATTCAAATTATTAGTCTGCTTTTTGTGACCTTAATTTGCCTTTTTGGAATTTCAACACATTAGTCTAATTCTCAGGGTGCAAAAGAAAAAGTCTAAATCTTTTTTTTTTTTTTTTTTACACAAAAGAGAGTCTCAAGTTGTTGCTTGGTCCTTTCAGTTGCGTTTGACTCTTCATGACCCTATTTAGGGATTTCTTGGCAAGATACTAGAGTAGTTTGTCATTTCCTTCTCCAGCTCATTTTTTAGGTAAGGAATTGAGACAAATAGGACTAAGTGACTTGCCCAGGATCTCAGAGCTAGTATGTAGGTGAGGCCAGATTTATACTTAGGAAGAGGAGTCTTCTATTCACTACACCATCTAGCTGTCTTAGAGTTTTCTTTTGCTAGATCAAACATCCCCAGGTCCTTTAACTGATTCTCATATAGTATGGCCCAAGGTTCTCCATTCCATCCTCCACACCACCTAACAAACAATTATGAACTCTATTCAAAATCCTTCAGTGGCTTTTTACTCTTTCTGAATAATGTCATGCTATTGTCACACAAATATCATCATGCCAATCTCACATCATTGTTGCACCAACATCACAAAAATATGATGCCACGTACAGGCTATCATGCTATCATCATGCTCATATAATGTAAACATCATGCCATGTAAAAATCATACTATTGTTACCAAAACAGCAATTGCGTGCCAACATCAAATCAATAGTAAACAATAGTAAACATCATGCCAATACCAGGGAAACATCATGCCCATTGCACATCAGTGTCACACAAACCTCATGCCAATTATTTGTATCATGCAAACAAATATACTTCAACGTAATAAACATCATACCAATCACATGCCAATGCTATTCCAATATTATGTGCCTATGTCACACAAACATCATGCCAATATTAAACAGGCAAATCACAAAAACATTACATCGATTATATTACAGTCATACAAACACCATGCCAATGTCATGCCAATAACAAATACCATGCCAACATAAACAAAACATCACATGAATGTCACATCAACGTCATGACAATTACCCACTGTCACATAAATACCATGTGAACAACTACACACCGATAGCACAGAATCTTATGCCAATTACATACAAATGTCACACTAACAATATGTCAATGACATGCCATCAATCACCCAATTACCCATACCAGTATCACAAATTACATGCTGCCATCACTCAATTACATGCCAATATCATATTAGATACCACACCAGGGGCCCACCAATTACACATCAGTGCCATACAAACATCACACCAAATGCATAGCAATTGCATTAAAAAAATAGCACAATTACATGCTAACGCCACACAAACACCATGCCAATATCACCAATAGTACAGAAACATCATGCCAATGCCAGACTCTTGCAAATATCATGCAAACTATTACATGTTAACATCACACAAACATCACACCACTTACATGGCAATGTCACAGACATCGTGACAATTACACATCAGAACAAACTGGCATTACTGTCTCTGCTAAAACCTCTGTAGCATCATTTAGCAGACTCTTCTGGGGAGTGTCAAAGGCCGTTTTGAACTACATTTAAACTTCTGCTATTGGCTAAATAAATGACACTTGCCATTGATGTGATAGATCTCTTCCCATTTAAGCTTATCTCAGATTACTCTTCAATCTCCAGGTCTCTTTGTATATCCTTTGAGCACTCTTCCCATGCACAGACTACTGGATATTTTATTATTGTTGAGCCATTTCAGTTATTTTCAGTTATGTTGTTGAGCAATATGTCAGTTATATTTCAGAATGACCCCACTTGGGATTTGCTTGGCAATGATATTAGTTTGTCATTTCCTTTTCCAGCTCATTTTAAAGATGTGGAAACTGAGTGACTTACATAGGATCACGTAGCTAGTGTCTTGAGACTGAATTTGAACTCAGGAAGAAGAGTCTTCCTGACTCTAGGATTGGCATTCTATCCACCGTAGCACCTAGCTGCCCTTACTGGGACTTAGAATTGTACCATTCAGATATAAGAGTATTTATTCCTGAAATACTGAAGTTCCTGCAAGAAGAGTCACTGCCACTCTGAGATTTATAGAATCTCAGTTCAGAGCACCAACCTACGAATCAAGAATCCATCACAAGGTATTAGCGCTCCAATGCCTGAATCCTTCCAACTTCTCCATTTTTTACTCATCTCAGATTAGTCAACCTTTCTTCCCCTCTCCCTGGATTCTTAAACCAGCTACACCCTTAGTGACTTGCACTGACTGCCCCTATTCTCTCTGTCTCTTGCACTTATCACTAATTTCTGCATTAGCTTAATCACTCCTACCATTCACTTTGCACACCATGGGGTTCAGTCTCTGATTGGCAGTCTAAACGATGGTCAGAAAGGGTAAGGGAACATTTTCTTGATTCTCTTGTATAGCCTGAGGAGTAATTATCATTCATGAATAGTGGCAATCATCTTTCATACATGGCTCTCTGCCTTTTAAGGCTTCCTTCCCTAGATTATAATAGTATGTTCATGGGTGGACTATGAAGATGTCTGTGTACTAGTTCTAGGCATAAATCATGGAAGAAACTTGGGCAAGTCTTTTGTGATCACCTTAAACTTTAAACTTAATGGTGGGATTTTGGGAAGAGGAAGGAGTAAGCAGAGGGTGAAATGAAAAAGCATCATAGGAGACACTGAAACTAGAGCTCCAATCAGATTTCCAGTGGGTCAAGGAGGCTCGGGTTCAGTTGATGGTTGTCAACTAAGTAATGAAGGTTCCCTATTCTCATATATCTTCCTTCTATGAGGTTAGAGTAAGCATGTGTTATTAATTAGAGGACAATGTGATTCAGCTCTGTCTGACTCTCCTTAGAGTCTTCTTGCCAAAGACATGGGAATGGTTTGCTGTTATCTTCTCCAACTCATTTTATGGATGAGGAACTGAGGCAAACCCTTGTTTAAGAGACTGGCCCAGGGTCACACAGCTAGTAAGAGTCTAAGGCCAGATTTGAACTCAGAAAGAAGAGTCTTTCTGACTCCAGGCCCAGTGCTCTATCCACTGAACCACTATTAACAAGGCCTAAAAGAGAAAATCACAGTGGAGAAGAACAATATGGCCCAAGCTGTTATCTGAGAAGACAGAATGCTGTTCTTGGTCGACAAATGTAACAAATATAACGGGTTATGGAGGAGCTGGGGAAGACACATTCCAAAGCTGCTTATGAGGATTGGGAAAGGGTTTTTCAGCACAAAATAAAAGAAAATGCTATTAGACATTGCTGAAATGATCGTATGTTTCTCAAAACTTCTTTATCCAAGACAGGGTTGGTGGCAAACTAGCCAGTAACTCTGCCCTGCTTCATCGGTATCACTGTGGACAGAACTAGTCTCCTTTACCAAATATTCAACTTAGAACCACAGAGTGGTATTTTATTTCACTACTTATGCTGGGAGATAGTGCCTTCCTCCACATATCCCAATTATGTGGGTCATCTGAGCAACACATTTTTTCTGATAAGCTGTTGCCAGGACAGAAAGAGTTAACACGTGGCACAGGTGGCATTGAGCAGAAAATGGCCACTGGAGGGCAGCTGAGAGGCTGGCAGGTGCTTTATGGATGATTGTGGACTTGTACCAGCTGTTAGCTGGATAAGCATGAAGACAGAGCTCCCAGAAGAAGAAAGGAGTTCAAGTTAGAAATAATTTGTTAAAGTTGAAGGCCCAAGGATTTAACCTAGCCAAGCTAGGTCAACACTGTTACAAACACATTACTCACATAATCACGGACTTAGAAGTCTAAAGTCAAAGAAAGTAGTAGGTAGATATGAGGATGGTCAGCTAAATTTCCAACAGTGCATCTATAACAAAGTAGATGAAGGGTACATACATTATGACCGACTGAGCATGTTGTGATTTTATTGTCACTGTGATTTTTCTTAAAGCAGGCACTCCAAAAGGCAACTGCTACTTGCTTGTTTTTTTGTTTTATTTTAGTAAAGATCAGATGAAGAAGCAAGGGATGAACTGCATCTATTTTTATATTTATATAAATTGGTGGCTAATTATCCTAGCTGCTCAAGAGATTACATGTCATAAGAATGGGAGGGAAAATGATCATTAATTCATACAGCATCTCATATACAGCACTGAGACATACTAGTCTGATGGAGATTGGAATGGGCTAGTTAAAGCTGGAGCAGGCCAGAATTTTGGGAGTCTAGTTGCAAGACTCACCTTCAAGTACATTAAAAAAATTTTTTTATGGTCCATTAGCAGCATCTTCCATTCTCTTAGCAGTTCAAAAAGATTTAGATAACACTAAAAAACATCCAAATGAAACCCAGTGTTCCATTTTATTTCAAACATTTACTTTATTTCAAATTCATTTCAAACTTTTATTCAAAGAAATGAGGTATGGCACACTGAATACCTAACTAGCCTTGAAATCAGGAAGATGGAATCAAATCCTGCTTCTGATAACATAATGGCCATGATTACGGCAGGCAAATCACTTCATCTCTTAGTGTCTTCAGTAACTCTTAAGAAAATAAGTTATAGAAAGCTTAAGTTCAGACCAAATAATAAGTACTTAAATATGCAGATTGAAGGGGCAGCTAAGTGTCCCTTGGTGGACAGAGCACCAGCCCTGTAATCAGGAGGATGAGTTCAAATGCAGCCTCAGAGGCATACTAGCTGTGTGACCCTGGGCAAGTCACTTAGCCCTGATTGCCTCTCAAAAAAAAAAAACATGGAGATTGAATTAAGTGTTAAGAGAGTTAGATAAAACCACGCATTTAAAAGAAAAACATGTACAGGAATAAAGAAGAAAATTATACACCATAACCAATGGTAGCTTTCTCTGGTTCTCAGTATATTCTAACATTTATTCAGCTAACAAGTATCTTATAACGGGCAGTCTAGTTTTTAATCTTTTAAAAGTCATTCAAACCTTCCAAAGTTCCACCTGATTCTACTGAACCTTTACTGGTATAACCTATATATCCCAAATGGCCATTTAGAATATTAAAAAAGTTAATAGTGTTGAGGGAAAAAACCTATACAATTTAAAAAAACATATAAAATGGGAAATTTGGGCAAGGTTGCACATTTGACATTTTTGAGGTGATTTAAAAAATATGTTCAATGAAATATACATAGCCAAAGGAATTAGAGGTGTTCAAGAAGTAAAACCTGCCATTACCACTTTTTTCCATGTAACCTTTGGTCATTGCTTGTAGAACCCCAGGGTGTCATGGAACACAGGTTGAAAACCACTGATTTATGATCCTTTTATTTTTTTTCCCTTCAGAGTAGTGTGAACAGAAATTTTCCCAAAGCAAGGTATTTGGCAAGCTCTTGCTGGCTCTGAAAAGAAAATGGCTTTTATGGAACAAAAGGTGGTCAGTATACCACATGTTGTTCTGTTTATACACCTTAGTCATGTGTCTACTCCTATTTATTTTAAATGGCTGGCTAATTTATCCTAATCCACTGGATTCCATCTATTAGACTGTCACATGAGCAAAGTAACGGACCTTTTTTAACACCTGTAGGTTTCTGTTTTGGATGACATAGTCCTTCCACAGTTTAGTAAAGTCATTTTCTCCGTAACATTTAAAACATTTGAGTGACATTATCAATTTTTGGTCTCTACGCTGAAAAGAGATACTTAAGATTATTAGGTTTGGGGTTGAATTTTGCAGGCCTTTTGTCTGGGGCAGGTGAGAGGTGTCTGAATTGCACTAATAAATACTATCATTCTTCATCTTGACTTTGTACTTTACTCCAACAGCAGAAGTTTGATTTTTTTTTTGCATCCTCACTTAGAAACTTTTCCATGTCTCTTCTAATTGTTCAAGATACTTAGGAGATCAGAAGCAGAATTCCAGTAAAGATCACAGACTGAGAGCTGGGAAGGATCTCAGAGATCGTCTGATGAGGAAACTGAGATCCAGAGCAGTTGTGTCACCTTCCCCAGTAAGTGGCAAATTCAGGATTTCATCCCAGTTCCTTTGATTCCAGACTCAGGGCACTTTCCAGTGCATTCCTGCTACCTTCCATAGAACTTACAGCTTTCTTTCAGTTGTTAGTCATCATGCGCTTCTTGCTAAGTATTTTCAGAGTAGATTCATAAGCTATTATCCCTACTTTTCAAAAATATAGTGGTTCAATAGTAAAAAATAAAGTTTAGTATACAACACAATTTCTGATGGAGTCTAACGCCTGTGGCTACCTTTGGTGACACAGATGTGTTTGATTTGGCCTCCTTCCTTGGTGCATAAAGGACTTCAAAGAATGACAGACTTAGAGGTGGAAAGGTCCTTAAAGGCCATCTTGTCCAAATCTCTCATGGAACACAGGAGGAAAATGAAACCCAAAGAAGTGAATTGACTTCTCTTCCCCCCAACGCCTATCTCTTCATTTTTTTTCATTAACAAGCATTTATCTTCTCTCAATCGCCCTTCCCCAAACCCACTGGATTAAAAAAAGAAAACCCTTGCAGGAGGCAGGCTCAGTCAAGCAGAGCACATTCCTAGACCGGCTATGTCCAAGGATGGGCCCCTCTCCCCCTGCCTGCTTCCTCTGGTCGTCCGCTATTAGTGGTTGGGGCTGAAATCCCTCAGGCCGTTTTCTTCACCACGAGATTCTCACTGCATAAACGGTTCCGGATCTGCTTAGGCTAAGGGATTTGTCCAAGGTCAGAGGTCGGGATTCGAACCCGGCCGGTCCTAGTACGTTCTTCACGCATCTGCGTAGCCAAGTCACTTCATTGACAGGCCCCGCTTCCTTCCAGGTCGGCCCTGGGCTTTCACTTGGTGCCCTCGGGGGCACCTCCGAAGTCCCTTCTGGCGGCGTCCTGTCCTGTGGTCACCGTGGTGCCCTCTGAGGACGGAAACAAAGAACGCACGCAGTTGGCGCCTGCTGTGTTCCGGGAGACGACAGGGGTGAGAGGAAGGAAACGGTCCCTGCTAAGATGACAGCCGGATAACGCTGATGAAGACTCCAACCCTTACGTTTCGGAAAGTCTCCGCCACCCTCTCCAGCGGTTCTCCCTGCGCCTCCGCTTGGGCTCCCAGCTCCTCCTCCCCGCTCCTTCCCTCGGTCCCAGAGAGGGGCCGGGGGACAGACGGAGCGCAGCGGGGCTCCGTGACCCCACTTCCGGCCCCATGGTGCTCCCAGAAGCCCGTCCGGCTGCCGCCCGGGCGTCTTCCTCGGGTTCTCCCCAGAGGCGAGGGCGCCGGGAAACATTGGAGAAGGGCAAATTCGCGCTGGAGCTTTCGGGCACCGGACGGAAGCCGAGAGGGAGCTGTGGGGCCGGGCGTGGGAGTGGGCAAGGACGGGGGCAGGCGCGGGGCGGAAGGTTTATGGTGAGGCACCGCTTGGAGCAAACCCGGAAGTGGGAGGGTAAAGGGTGGGGGAAAGGTGGAAACCGCTGCCTGCTTCGCCGCCGCCGCCGCCGCCGCGGGCCAGCGTGGGGCGCCGGGCGACGGAGTTCAAGTTCAGGCCGCGTTGCCCGTGTGCGTGAGTGTCGGCCGGGGGCGGAGCCTCCGGGGACGGCGGGGAGGGAGCGGTAGCGGGGAGCGGGCCCGGTTCCGGCTCCGAGGTCCGGCTCGGGCCGGCCACGGGCCCGCCGCTCAGGTGACCAGCGCCTCCGGCCGGGCCGGGAGCGGAGAGGGGCGGGGCCGTGGGCCGGGGTGTGCGCGGGCTCGGCCCGAGGGGAGCGCGCCCTCGGAGGCGAGCGAGCCCGGCCGCCCCCTCCCCGCCCCGGGGCCCGGCGCCGCCGCCGCTCCAGCCTGCGGCCCGCCCCTCCGCAGATACCCCCCGCGGCGCTTCGGCTCCCGCCCCGCTCACGCTCCCCCTGCTTCCGCCCTGTAGCTTGTGACAGCGGCGGCCGCGCCGCGCCGGGCCTGGCACCATGCTCGAGTCCTACGTGACGCCCATTCTGATGAGTTACGTGAATCGCTACATCAAGAACCTGAAGCCGTCGGACCTGCAGCTCTCGCTGTGGGGAGGAGACGTGGTCCTCAGCAAGCTCGAACTCCGGCTGGATGTCCTGGAGCAGGTGAGCGGGCGCCGGGGCGGTTTGGTGGGCAGCGTAGCGGTGACGATGTGACAGCTTCGTGATGATTTTGTGTTTCATTTTAAGAGAAGTCTTAATGTAATTACGCAGTCATTTAAAAAATGGGGTTCCAAGTTCTCTCCCTCGTTTTAGCCTCTCCCCCGCCTGTCCGAGAAGGCAGATAGTGTCAGTTATACACGTGACGCCGTGCAGAACATCAGATAACTAATACTTTAATGAAATTTAATTTGAATGCTTTAACACTTAGTCCTGTAATACTTTAATAAAAAAGTGCTCAGGTCCAGCGCCTATGTTTATTTACTTATATTGTCAAAGTTCTGTCTGCAGCCCGCTAAAGCTGAGAGGGAAGGTCTTTTAGACAGAGTAACCATTTAGAGTTTCACTTTTCATTCTCTTCAATCCGTTAAGGCAGTAAGTCTAGAGAGAGAAGAAAGTTGTGCTTTTCATCAGTCTGAGACCTGATGTGCTCCAGCCCTTTTGCAAGGAGAGGACATGGCCGAAGTATCTAAAGACAGAGAAGCTGGAGACCTATCTAGCCACTCTTCATTATTTTATATATGTTACTGAATATTCCCAGAATATCAAACGTATAGGTAAATGAAGTATACAAATACATCCCAGTTCATAGGTCGGTAATTTTCAGATTATCTGTGTCGCTGCTTCCCTGATTTTGGATGAATAAATGTTAACTGTAGAATAAGAGTTAGGTAAGTGTGCTGACTTTAAAAGCTGTTATTGATATTTGATATTTTGCTTATTCTTTGCCTGTCTTCAATAAAGAAGTCAATCAGATTGAAAGAGAATAAAAGATTATAATAATTCATATTTATATAGCACTTTAAGGTGTTTTCCTCAAACTTGTTATGTAGGTAATGTTTTATTTCCATTTTGCAGATAGAGGATTTTCAGGGTAAAATGACTTGTTCATCTCATAGCTAGCAGGTATCAGAATCTGATTACGAATTCAGTGCTCATTATCCTTGTAATTAATATACAGTAAGACATCTATTAACTAAGAGCCTGTGTTAAAGTTACATATTTTATTGTCAAAAATTTGATTGCCATAGTTACAAATAGGGTAGGTGGCATAGGGCTAATAGGATGTGGGCTTCTTTCTCTGCCTTACCTCATAAGAGCATTTCTTTCTCTCTAGGTGATACAGGTTTTTAGTTTCCTGGTTTTCTGGCTCACATGGGATCTTTCTGTATCTTTTGAGATGGATCTCCATTTCTTATAGGTTCAATTTAGGCCTCACCTCCTCGAAGTATTTTCTGATCGTAAACAGACATAAGTAAGCAGTTCTGAGCAGCACAGTTTAGAGAGGATGTTGTTACATTGGACAGTGTCTAGAGGAATGTGATTGGAATTGTGAAACGTCTTGAGTTCATGGCATGTAATGATCATCTAAAAATATTGTGATGTTTAGCTTAGGGAGAACATGAGAGCCATCTCCATATTTGAAAGTTATTTCTGTGGAAAGATAGTATTGACTTGTTCTTTTTAGTTTTAGAGGGGAGAACTAGGAAAAGTGGGTGGAAGTTGCAAAGAGGCAAATTTAGAGAGAAAGAAAAAGGAATAGCTTATAGAAGCATAGAAAATAATAGTTCCATTGTATTTTATCCTGGTCAGAATTGGTCTGGATTATTGCATTTTATTTTTATTGCTATATTTTAGGGAGCATATTAACAAGCTGGAGGAGGGTGATTATGGTAAGGTATCTGTAGATCTGCAGTGTTGCTTGAGGATTAATTAAATTAAGAACATTTAGTTGGGAAGAGAGAGTTTTCTTCATGGGGAGACAAAACTGCTTTCTTTAACCACTTCCATTCTTATGTGGAATAAGAATTAAAACTTGTTTTGGTTGGACAGGCGCAGATGACAGATCTAGAGAGTCAGTGTATAGAAATTGCAGAGAGGCAGATATGGCTAAAGATAAAGAAAACTTTGTAAGATTACAGCTCTCTAAAAGTGGAAGGGAATACCTTGTGAGATAAGCATTAGAAGTCTCCTTGTGGATTGTGGATTTTGGGAATGTTCTATATTGGTGATGTTGTATAGGCTAGACTAAATGACCTCTTAGATACTCTGTGTGTGACATGTGAGGACTAGGACCTTTGCTGAACTTTCCAATATATGATTTTTTGGGGATTCTTGTGACTTGCCCAGAATCACACAGTTAGCTGAAATGCATTTTCAAATTTATTTCATAGAGATTGTGAAACTGCATGGATTGGCCTTTTGTCAATACTTACTTACCAATAAGAGAACCTGTTTTTTAGAACTTTTGTTTTGACTCCTTTTTTGTTTAGTATTTGAATGTCCCTTCTGTGCTTTGTGCTTTACAGAATACATATAAGGAACCCAATCCATACCAGTTGGTAATTTACAGTCTGAAAGTCTAATAAGATCTTAGGTTTCAGACTGAAAGGGACCTCAAAAGTCATCCTGTCCAATCTGCTTCCTTTTACTGCTGAGGAAACTGAGGCTTAAAAAAGTGAAATGTTTTCTTTAAGGTCACTTGTTAAGAGGCAGAGCCAAGATTTCATCCCAGATTTCATACAGATATATTAGTATATTGGTACAACTATCCAGAGTAGTATGGGTTTAGGAAATGAAATTTATTTAGTGTCTTCTTTGTCACTAATTTTGGAATAATTTGATGAGGTGGAGAAAATTTTGAGATTGTAAATCCATACAAAGGGATGGGATGCCCTATCCTCCTCTGTATTTTGTGAAGGCTATCTAAGGATAATGCAGATTTAGATGTAGAGAGACTGTCTTCTTTTTTTTTTTGTTAATAAGGGATTAAATTCTGTTGAGTTGAACTATATTATATTTGACTGTTATATTAAGCATTTGACTCATTTGAGCAAAATGCCACCTTAGAAGCTCTCTTCCAAAAAGAGAGATATTATTGAGGCAATATAATATGATCGCCTCCCAGCCTCATGTCAGGAACATTCAGGATTCTTTGAAAGGTAAAGAAAGGTAAGAAAAACAAAAGTAATACTCTTCAATGACCTTCTGATCATAAACATTTGAAGCTTAAAATAGGGAGATAAATCCCTGCCCGAGGTATTTGCCGCTATGATGAAAGAGATATAGCGCGGAGTCCAAGATAAAATGTGTTTGTCACTCAAATTAATGACATCAGTTGGATAGACAATCTTTAGAGCTTGTGCATCAGTATGTATATCTGGAATGAACAGTGAGTTGAGATTCAGAATGAAACACGAACATAATTGACTGTATTACTTTCAGGAAATTGGAACTCTTTTAATCACTATAGTTTTTTCTGGAAATAAATGCTCATTTAAAAAAAATACCAGTATTCTCTCAATATTATATGGTTTTGAATACATGGAACATAGCAGTCTGAAGAACTGGAAATGAAGATTGCAGTGGAGAGATGCAGGGTTATACAGGAAAGTCTTAGTGAAGTTTTAATAACTTGTGAAATATAAGTGCTACAAATTAAAAAATATACAAGTACAATTATACTTCTTTTACATTTATTTTTATAAATTTTTAACATTTTAAAAAATTTTTCTGATTACATGCAAAAATTCTTGACATTCTTTTTTAGAAATTTTGAGTTACAAATTCTCTCTCTCTGTCCCTTTGCAATCCCCCATTGAGAAGGCAAGCATTTTGATATAGATTATACATGTGCAATCATAGAAAACATTTCCATAATATGTTGTGAAAGAAAACAGACTAAAAAAAATTTAAAAGTATGCTTCAATCTCCATTTAGACTCCTGTTAGTTCTTTCTCTGGAAGTGGATAGCATTTTTCTTCATAAGTCCTTTGGAATTGTCTTGGATCATTGTATTGTTGAGAATAGCTAAGTCATTCACAGCTGGTCATTCTTACAATATTGCTGGTACAGTGTTCTCCTAGTTCTGCTTACTTCACTTTGTATCAGTTCCATGTAAGTCTTCTCAAGTTTTTCTGAAAGCATCTTGCTCATCATTTCTTATAGCACAATAGGATTCCATAACAATTATATACTACAGTTTGTTCAGCCATTCCTCAATTGATAGCTGTCCTCCCAATCTCCAGTTCTTAGCCTCCACAAAAAGAACTACTATAAATATTTTTGTGCACGTACATCCTTTTACTTCTTTTCTCTCCTTGGAACCTTGCTGGGTCAGAGTATGCACAATTTTATAGTCCTTTAGGCCTAAGTCCCCAATTGCTCTCCAGAAAGGTTGGATCAGTTCACAACTTCATCAGAAGGGTATTAAAGTGTCCCAATTTTCCCCTATTGCCCTCTAACATTTTCCATTTTCCTTCTCTGTCACATTAGTTAAGCTGGTGGGTGTAAGGTTGTTCTCAGAGTTGTTTTAATTTGTAATAGTAGTTCTAAAAGTAATTTAGAACATTTTTTCATATGACTGTAAGATAGCTTTGATTTCTTCATCTGAAACTTCCTTTTATTGCCTCTAAGTTGGGGAATGACTTGTATTCTTGTCAATTAGACCCAGTTCTCTCTATGTTTGAGAAATGAAGCCTATTTCAGAGAACTTGCCGTTTTCTGCTTTTCATGCTTTTCTACTTTCTTTCTCATCTTGGAATTTCTGTTACTACATTGGTGATAATGGGCATCTTTGCTTCACCCCTGATCTTATTGGAAAGGCTTCTAGCTTATCCCCATTACAGATAATGCTTGCTGATGGTTTTTAGAAAGATACTGTTTATCATTTTTAAGGAAATCTTCATTCCTGTGCTTTCTAATATTTTAAGTTTTATGAATTTATTAAGACTAGGATTACAAAGCCAAACCTTTCTGTCACTTAGTGGCAGCTGATGAAAGTTTTTACGAAGTTTAAAAATTGACTATAATGATAAATAGCAGCAAGACAGTGGTCATATTGAATTTTAATGAGAAACATCAAAACTTTCAAAAATTTAAGTGATCTTTCAAATTTTGTTTTGTAAATTTGTGTCAGTACTTTTAAAAGTGTGCTAGGACTTTTGGGACACTGGGGCTATTACCCACTAATGATTAACCTTAAAATACAAGTATAAAAGATGTCAACAGGGATATGTTACTAGGAAGGAAAGATGGGTTAGTTATGTGACAATGAGATAATGAGTGGCTAACCCAAGTACTTTGCTGGTGAGAAAGTGAGGAAGCTGTTGTTGTTGTGTTGAGTCCTTGTGACCTTGTGGAGGAAAAGGACAAGAATTGCCTAGAATAGGTAAGTATGGATAGATTTTAGTCTGCATTGTTGGAAAGTACTTACGAATTGACAGACTTACTGATCAATCATTGTATTCTATATTATGTAAAATAATTTGGTGGCTCCCTGTTGTCTCTGTGATATAATTCTGTGTCTATCTGGGACTCCCCACTCTCCTAATCCAGCTCAAACCTGCCTTTCTAATCTTATTTCATATTATTCCTTTTTACATCCTCTATGTTCTAGTTACATTGGAGACCCTTTGAAATTCATATTCTATTTCTTGTTTTCTGTGCTTTCATGTAAACTGTCTCCAAAGTGTGGAATGTATCCTGCCTCATCTCTGCCTCTCAGTCATCTTCTGTTGAGACTCATCTCAGGTGCCACTTCTGTGGAAACTTTTCTTTAATTCATGTCCCTTATTCTTAATTAGTAGAAATACCAATTCCTATAGGTGACAAAGAGGATATTGCCCCATAGTAGGAATTTTCCCATGTTCCTGATTATTAAACTTTGCCCCTCCCATGGTTGTTTTTTTTTCCTTTGCCATAAAATCTCTTCCCTGGTTTCCTGTCCCACTCTTCTGGTTGTCACTTCTCTCCAGAAGCTTTGATTTCCCTTTTACAGAGGCAGAATGAGTGATCTCTTTGGCTACCACGTCACTACAGATTATACAGGTCATCATCTCTCTTTATAAAATATCTCTCTTCTTCCATGGGACTGTTCATTTGCAGTACCTTCTCCCAACACTGAGACATTAAGTCCCTTTTTCATTCCCCGTTTCAGCCCCTCCTTTTACCTTCTTGTCCATTCTCCTATAGCCTCTCTTTCTGAGAAACTAAAGCAGTTTTTTTCCTCCATTATTAGCTTTTGACTTGATTACTTAGCATGCATCACATATGTATCACATACACCTTTTGTGTGACCTTCATTCCGTTAACTTATTGTCCCTCAAAAAACATTGATTCACTTGTAGGTGGAGTGTTGTAAGGTCTATTCCAAAATCTTTTTAGGCCTTTCTCTCCTCTGATACTTCTCTTTGACTTTAGATTTCACCTTTGTCTTATGTACTTTCAGAAAGAATTATCTTACTGGTCTTTCTGTTGTTAATTTTTTGTTGCAGTCCTTAGTTGTTTTTAAAAAATTTGTTTACCTTTTCCATATTTCTATTGTCATGGTGTTTACAAAGCAAATAATTGGTTCATGTCTGCTTTTCCCTCTAGGCATGATTTGAACACTTTTAAAATTTAATGTCCATCTCTTTTCCTTAATGGTTAGGCTCAGGTGTGCAGGGTGTGTCACCTTAAGTTAAAATCATGAACCCCTTTGCTTTTTAAAACATATCTTATTTCCTCTTGTAGTTTCTGGTGGGTGCGGAATAGTCTCATGATATTTGAATTTACTTTCCTTTATAATGGCATCTTTTTCTTGTCACTTGTAGAATTTATTGTCATTGAAATTTAACCAACTATCTGTCTTGGAGTTCGTAGCACAGGTGTGTGTAGATGATATGTGGATTCTTTTGACTGGTACTTTATTTTCTGTGTTTTGAAGTTCTTGGCAGTTTTCTTGTATTTATTTCTTATATTATGATCAGTTTTTTTTGACTTGTGTTTTTCTGGTACACTAATAATACTTAAGTTGTTGGTGTATTCTGTCTTCAAGATCTATACTTTGCTCATATGGAGATAATGTTTTTTTAAATGTTAATGCTTTTTGTGTCATTTCTTCCATGTTGCTTTTCACTTCTGTATATTTGCATTCCCAATCAGTTTTTACCCCCCTCTTTTTTGAGAGTATTGATACTCTGGATTGAAATTTTCTATTCTGCCAGTTATTTCTGTTTTTACAAATCTTATTTTATTTTTAAACTATTCTGAAATATCTTACCGTGGTTCTGATGAGGATTGGAAAGGTGGGGTAGTAAGAGACCCCCTCCACCCCCAGAGACTGCAGTATAGGACAGTGTTGTTGCGGGTGAATTTGCAGACTCAAGCATTCTTGAAGTCAGGGTGGCAAAGATTTATTGTTATGCTTTGCAGGGGGCAAGAGTTCTTAGGGAACCTGTAATTTGAAAGGGGTACAGGTAAAGTTTATAGGGAATAAACTGTAGTAAAACATATGCCAAATATGCTAACAGGGCAGGATTAAGGTGTGGTCAGTTCTTAAAGGAACATGCACTTGTAGTATCTACTGCGCAGGCATTTTATCCAGAGTTCACTGGGAAATAACATTGGTAGGGAGGCTGCATGGAGTTGTGGTTTTAGGCCTGAAACATCACTAAGTCATAAATTCCTTGACTCTTTACCCAGTCTGGAGGCCATATTCCCTTTTGTTTTTAATCTTTTCTGTTTCTTTATCTGCTTATTTTCAGTCTTTAATTGAGGTTTCTAATTCTTGATATCATTAGTAATTTCAGCCTTTTTTACCCTCTCATATTCCCCTGTCACTTTCTGATCTCTTTTCATTAATGGTAGTTTCTTTGGGATCTGGAATTCATCGGTCAGTATGCATTTATTAAGCACTTTCTATGCCCAAGGTACTGTGTTAACTTCTGGGGATGTTAAAAAAAAAAGACAAGGAGCTGACAATCTAATAGAAATTAGCCATTTTGGCCTCCTCCCTTGCTGGTCGATTCAAATTTCATTGCTGGTCGATTCAAATTTCATTGGTTCTAGTCTTCACAGCAAATGATTTACAGGGTCTAGGGGATGATATAGCATCTAACTGGATGCTGGACTCTTTGTTTCCAACTTGGAGGACCCCATACACCATCCTGACCTACTTTTCTCAGTTCTTCAGTTCTCTGGCTCAGTTCTTTTGGCTGAGCACAGAACACTGCAGCCTTAGCCTGATCAGGTAAGCCATTGTCTTTTTGTTTTCTACATCATGAGGGGAAGGTGGAAGTAAGGTTGAGTTCTCTTTAAAATAGTTTGTCCACTTGATCAGTTTGTGTAGCCCTAGATGGTAGTTCAAGAGTGGATTCTGGGTGAGTTTATTGCGGGGCTAGTAATTAGCATTCTCTGCTGTTTGTTCATTGAATTGTTAGAGTTCTTAATTCTTGTTAGAATGTCTTAGATTTTGGAGACAACTGAGATTGCTTTATTTCTTGCAAATAATGCTTATTTTGGAGAGGTATGAGCGATTGCTAGGATGAGACAAAACATCTGTTCTTCCATCTTGTCAGTCATATGTCCCAGAAGTTTTTCCTCATCCTTTCCAGTTATTTGTAGTACTTTTCCCCTCAAAATTTCCAGTAGTACTTTGTTCATTTCCTCTCTTTCCCTTTTTAATTTCTTTGATCATTCTGTTGCTACCACCTAGTAAAACATAAACTCTTTGAGGGACAAGATTTTAATTTGTCTTTATATCACCTAGAGCCTTAAACAGTGCCTTACACAGAAGACACTTTAGTGCTTGAAACTTTGTCTGTCTGTCTATGTTTATGTGTGTTTTAAAGAGGACAGTTTACCATTTGGTCTCTTTAGTTTTTTATCCTGAACTATATTTTCTTTTTTTTTTTTTTTTTTTCTGAACTATATTTTCTAAGGGATGATCTAGGTGGTCAGTGGATAGAGCACTGGGTCTCGGGTCAGGAAGACTCATTTTCCTGAGTTCATGTCTGGCCTCAGACACTTACGAGCTGTGTGTTCCTGGGCAGGTAACTTAAGCAAGTTTACCTCAGTTTGCTCATTTCTGAAATGAGCTGGAGAAGGAAATGGCCAGCCATTCTGGTGTCTTTGCCAAGAAACACCAAACGAGGCCATGAAGAATTGGACATGATCAAAACTGACATTTATGTGATTTTGTAAGGTTTGCAGAATGCTTTACTTGAATTATCTTATTTGATCCTTAAAATAGTTTTGAATGGTAAATACCATAAGTTTTATTATTTTTACTTTTTAATTTATTTGTAGTTTTCACATTTGCTTCCACAAGATTTCGAGTTCCACATTTTCTCCCCATTTCTCCCCTCTGTCCCACCCCAAGAGATCATGCATTTTGATTACCCCTTCCCCAAATCTGCCCTCCCTTCTATCACACCTCTCCCTTTTCTCATCCTCTTTCCCTCTGTTTTCTTGTAGGGCAAGATAGATTTCTATATCCCATTGCTTGTTGTCTTATTTCCCAGTTGCATGTAAAAACTATTTTTAACATTTCATTTTTAAAACTTTGAGTTCCAACCTCTCTCCTTTTCTCCTTCCTCACCCGTTCCCACTGAGAAGCACATAATTTGAAATAGGTTATATATGTGTAGTCGTGCAAAACACTTCCATAATAGTCATGATGTGAAAGACTAACTATATTTCCCTCCATCCTATCCTGCCCCCCTTTTATTCTATTCTCTCTTTTGACCCTGTCCCTCTTCAAAAGAATTTACCTGTAATTACCTCTCCTCTCATTTGCCCTGCCTTCTATCATCCCTCCCACTCCCCTGCTTATCCTCTTCCCTCTTACCTTCCTGTAGTGTAAGATAGATTTTCATACCAAATTGAGTGTTCATGTTATTTCCTCCTTAAGTCAAATCTGATGAGATTAAGGTTCTCTTTCCCTCTCACCTCCCCCTCTTCCCCTCCATTGAAAAAGCTTTTTCTTGCTTCTTTTATGTGAGAGATAATTTACCCCATTCTATTTCTCCCTTTCTCCTCTCAATATATTGCTCTCTCACCCCTTAACTTGATTTTCTAAATCCTTTTTGAGCTCTTCCATGGTCTGAGCCCATTGGATACCTATTTCAGATGTATGAGATACAGAGACCTTGACTCCTATGTCTTTACCTGATGGTAAGCAGTTTTCTTCTTCATCTTCAGAGATGAAGGTTGGAATCATTTGTTCAAGAAAATAACCTTCTATGGTCTTATTTTTTTTCCCTTTTCTGGGCATTTTCCCAGCCAGTTACTTGACCTCTGAGAGTCCTCTCCACTCCTGGCCTAGGTCTGCCCAGCTAGTGCTTGGGGTCTGAGATTCAGATGCAGCTCCCCAGCCTCAGGGCTTTGGCAGCAGGTTTGGCTGCTCTTCAATGGGAGCTTATCTGCTGGTGTTCAGGTCGGGGCAGGGCTGCCTCCCAGGTTCAGTTCCCTCAGGGGGTTTATGCAGAGACCTTTTGTAATGGAGCTGCTGCTGAGCTCCTGGCTGCCTGCTCCGCTGCCGCTGCCGCTCCCGCTGCCGCTGCCTCCAGAGGGGTTCTGAGTCCTGGAGACACCCCGCTCCCCTCTCAGCCCATCTCTCTCACTGACCCGTGAGTCTGTGGGTGGAGGGACCTTCGTGGCCTCTGGAGATTCTGTCCCTGACGCCTGCTTGGATCTGCTCCCTCCTCTTAATGCCGCGCGGCCGGGTCTGTGGGAGGGCTCCGCTCCCGTCCGGGGTGCGATGGACCTTTGAGATCAGTTTTTCAGGGCTCTCTGGAACAGAAATCTCCTTCTCTGTGTTGCTGCGCAGCTTTCACTGTTCCAGAATTTGTTGGGAGTTCTTTTTAGAGGAAATCCATGGGCTGTGGGTTCGGAGCTAGCATATGTGAGTCTTTCTACTCCACCATCTTGGCTCCGCCCCTGTTTCTTTCTTTTCTTATTGTTTATTTAAGTTTAAAAAAAAAGTAAAAAAAGGCTTCTTTTATGGTAGGCACTGGCCAAGGGTTACCTATAAGTGATTTTCATTTAGAGCAACAGAAATTTTATAATAGAACAAGTCAAGGAAACAAATCATCAAGAATTTATTAAGTACATTTGCTAGACACTGTGCTAATATAAAGACACTGGGAATATAAAGAAAAAGATAAAACTGCTACTGCTCTCAGTAAGCTTTTTTTTTTTCCCACTTCAAATTTCCTTTTATTTTGAAATGTTCCAAACTTTTATATTCCTAGATTTTTTTTTAAAATAAATTTATTTAACTTTTTACATTCATTTTCACAAGATTTTGGGTTCCAAAATTTTCTCCCCATTTGTCCCCTCCTCCCTCCCCAATACATTGGACATTCTAATTACCCATATCACCAATCTGCCCTCTCTTCTATCATCCCTCCCTTCCCCTACCCCATCTTCTCTTTTGTCCTGTAGGGCCAGATAACTTTCTATTCCCCATTACCTGTATTTCTTATTTCCTAGTAGCAAGAACAATACTCAACAGTTGGTCCTAACACTTTAAGTTCCAATTTCTCCCCATCCCTCCCTCCCCACCCATTCCTTT
>CM053773.1:129801912-129879153 GCA_028658325.1 Potorous gilbertii | reverse complement strand
GGCCGCCTCTCAGACTCAGTTCCCTCAGGGGGTTTATACAGAAATCCTTTGTAGTGGAGCTGGGGTGGAGCTCCAGCCCACTCTGGGAGTCTCTGGCCGAGCTGCCTCAGCCTCTGCCGCAGCGGCCGCTTCCCAGGGGGTCCGAGTCCTGGAGATACCCCGCTCCCCTCTCAGCCCGTCTCTCTCACTGACCTGTGCATCTGTGGGTGGAGGGAACCTTCGAGGCCGCCGGAGATTGAAGTCCCTGCCGCCTGCTGGGCTCTGCTGGCTCCTCTCAGTGCTGCGTGGCCGGGGCGGGGGAGGGGAGCGCTCGGCCGAGCAGGACTTCGCTCCCGTCCGGGGCACCCCTGTGGTCGGTTCTTCAGGGCTCTCTGCAACGGAAATCTCCTTCACTGTGTTGCTGCACGGCCTCCACTGCTCCAGAATTTGTCAGGAGTTCTTTTTACAGGAAATCTATGGGCTGTGGGTTCGGACCTAGCATAGGTGAGTCTTTCTACTCCACCATCTTGGCTCCGCCCCTAAACAGTATATTATTGACTGAATATTGAACATCTATACAAACAATTACGTTAAGTAACTATTCAACATAAATTGATTGATTTTAATGCATAATATATCATAACTTTCCAGTTGCTCTAAGTCTCTATCAGGGGCAACCAGGTGACTCAGTGGATAGAGTTCTGGGTCTAGAATCAGGAAATTATGGTCTCAGACACTTCCTAGCTGTGTGACTCTGGGCAAACCATTTTAAACTCTATTTCCTCAGTTTCCTCGTCTGTGTTAAGCTGGAGAAGGAAATGGAAAACCACTGTAGTATCTTAGCCAAACAAACCTCAGACGGGGTCATTAAGAGTAGGACATGACTGAAACAACTGAACAAACAAAATCTGTCAAAGAACTTTGTCCATTGCTGCTTATTGGTTTTTAATTTAATGTGGTTATGATTACTATAGTCTATGCTTTTCTTTGATTTTGACTTTTGCAATTTTAGATTCCAGATTTCTTTATATTCTTCATAGTTGTTTGCCTCAATTAAAGCAATAGGTGGCAAAGTGGATAGAGCACTGAGCGTGGAGCCAAGAACTTGGTTCAAATCCAGCCTTAGACACTTACCAGTTCTGTGACCCTATCCAAATTACTTAGCCTCAGTTTTCTCACCTGTAAAATATAGCTAATAACAGCACCTACCTCTTAGGATTGCTATGAGAATCAAATGAGATAGTATTTGCAAAATGCTTAGCATAGTGCCTGGTGTTGATATAAATGCTTACTCTCACCCCTCTTCCCCTTAATTGGGTCCCATTACATTAAGGTACCAAAACTTATTTACATTTATTCATTGGTTCACTAAATACTATTAAATACCTTCTTTGTGTAAGACCTTGATCTTGGTGCTGTTGTTGAAAATAATAAATAAAACACTATTCTTGAGGAGTTGCAGTAATAATACTTTCACTTATATAGCATTTTAAGATTTGCAAAGGGTTTTTCCTACAAAAAAACCCCCAACTATGGCATGGGTAGTAAAAACGCCATTTTAGAGATAAAGAAACCGAAGCTGACATCTATTATCACAGAGCTAATAAGTGGTAAAGACAGTATAAGAATTGGGCTCTCATAGCATGTTGCCTTTTAATCTAGTAAGAGATTAGCCATGTACAAAAATAATACAAGGTAGAACATGTTGAGTGCCATAAAATAAAGATAAGCAAAGAGTTGAAGGAACTCAAAGAAGGGAGAGAAAAACACCAAGAGGACAAGGGCACTAGCTTTTCCCTCAAAGGATCTGACTTCAAAACCTAATAGTGCTACTTACTACACAGGTGCCTTGAGGCAAGTCACTCAATCTTTCTGGGCTCCAATAGGCTTTTTATAAAATGAGGGAGTTACTGAAACAAAATATTTAATTGAAGCAATAAATTCAGAAAATGTGTAAATGACAAAATAAATCCACATAAATCATAAACATTTCTCTATATCACCAACAAAATTCAGTAGGAAAAAGTAGAAAGAGAAACTCCATTCAAAAGAACTACAGAATTTAGGAGTCTATCCACCAAGATACACAGGAACTCTTTGAATAAAACTTAAAACACTCTTTACAGAAATAAAGGCAGATCTAAATAATTGGAGAAATATTAATTGTCCATGGCTAGTCCATTCCAGCATAACAAAAATGACAATATTACTGAAATTAATTGACAATGCTGTACTAATAAAGTCATGCAAGGACTACTTTATAGTGATTGAAGCAACAATAACAAAACTAATCTGGAGGAACAAAAGGTCAAGAATCTAAAGGGAAATAATATATACTTTTTAAAAGTAGGAAGGAACATGTCCTAGCAATACCAAATTTCAAAGTATTACTTCAAAGTAGTAATCATCAAAACTACTTGGCACTGGTTAAAAAAACAGTAGAAAAATCAATCAGCAGGACAGATTGTGCACACGGCACACAGAAGCAAAGCCTCATGCTCTATAAACCCAGACACCTTGCTACTTCAGGAAGGACTTACAATTCAATAAAAATTACTGGGAAATCTGGATGTATGGGCTGTTCTGGGAAGACCATTACCTCTAGATTGTGTGGCTTGCTTTTCAGGGCTGCTTACCCACTTTTGGTGTCCACTTATCATTCAACTCTTGCCTGTGGTTCCAGGAAACTGTAGCATGTACAGTGGCCACACTCCAGTAAAACCATCTTGGCAGATGGTCCAAAGCAGGTTGAGGGTAACTGACAGGCTTTAAATCAATTGATGAGTTAGGGGTATATTTATCCTGAGTGTGTGAAGACTATTCCCTGGAGAATGGGTGAATGAGAACAATTTGTTCCAACAACCGTGAAGGCAGCTAAAGCAAATATTGTGGAGCACTTAGTGTTTGGTAAGATATCTAAGATACCAAGATCACCCACTGCATCCCAGCCTTTGCCAGTCATCCCAACTTTTGTCTTGCCACTGGACTTTGTTGACTCTGGAAGAATAAGGTTAACAATTTGTGCAACTACATCTCACTTAAATCTAATTTACATGCAAATTAAGATATAATTCACTCCATCTCATGACTCTTATTCAAAAACGGAAAATGAACAGCAAAAACACACTGGGAAAACTGTAAAGTAGTTCAGTAGAAATTAAGTACATATCAGCATCTCATATCAAACTCCAAGATAAGTTCCAAACAGATATGTGACTTTGAAATAAAAGGTTATATTGGTTGTGGTCCATTCTCAAAGAGGACCAGAATGACATCACTGTGCTAGAGTCACATTTCAATGTGTCTGACTGTGACTGATCAGACCAATATGAGCTTGGAACACTCTACCACAGGTTGGGCACAAATAGTCCATGTGAACTTTTGGAGTGCTTACTCTGAATTTGAACATCCTGTTTTTGAACTGTTTCAATTATGCTTTGCTCATAGAGCACAGCACCTTCTCTGAGTGGTCCTGTGCTACTATCTCCCATGTCACACAATCAATTCCAAAGTTCTTAAGCAAAACCTTGAGATTGTCCTTGTATCGCTTCTTCTGACCACCATGTGAATGCTTGCTCAGTGTGAGTTCTCCATAAAACAGTCTTTTTGGCAAGCACATATTTTTGTATTCAAACAACGTGGCCAGAAGTTAGGTTGCATAGTGGATAGAGTACCAGACCTGGAGTCAGGAAGATCTGAGTGCAAGGGATCTGAGATCTGTCTTCAGATACTTACTAGCTGGGTGACTCTGAGCAAGTTACTTAATCCTCTTTGCCTCAGTTCCTCATCTGTAAAATGAACTGGTGAAGGAAATGGCAAAAGATTATGTTATAAACAAATCAAAGGAGCAAGAAAAAAATGCATTTCAAAACAATGGGAAAGGGAAGAGTTAATGATCAGATAAGGGATAGGGAGGATCACAAGATATAAAATAGAAAACTTTACTTACTTAAAATTTAAAAGTTATTACTAACTTTAACAAAGTTGCAGGATGTAAAATAAGCCTACATTAATCATCAGCATTTCTATATATTACTAACAAAATCCAACAGCAAGAAATAGAAAGAGAAATTCTATTTAAAGTTACTATAGACATTATAAAACATTTGAGAGTCTACTTGCCAAAGCAAACCCAGGAACTATATGAACGCAATTACAAAAAATTTTTCACACAAATAAAGTCAGATCTAAGTAAGTGGAAAAGCATCAATTGCTCATGGGTAGATTGAGCAAGTAAAAATGACAATTCTATCTAAATTAATTTACTTATTCGGTGCCATATCAATCAAACCACAAGATAATTATTTTCTAGAGGTAGAAAAAGTAATATCAAAATTCATCTGGAAGAACAAAAGGTCCAGAATATCAAGGGAATTAATGAAAAGAAATGCAAGGGAAGGTGGCCTACCCATACCAGATTTTAAATTGTATTATAAAGCAGCAATCATCAAAACCACTTGATACTGGCTAAGAAATAGAAGAAGATTTGTGGAATAGTTTAGGTGCACAAGACAGTAGTCAATGACTGTAGTAATCCACTGTTTGATAAATTCAAAGACTCCAGTTTCTGGGATAAGAACTCACTATTTGATAAAAACTGCTGGAAAAACTAGAAAACAGTATGGCAGAAACAAAGCATAGACCAACATCTTATACCCTATACTAAAATAAAATCAAAATGGGTACATGATTTAGATATAGAAGCTGATATTATAAACAAACGGGGAAAGCAAGGCATAGTTTATCTGTCAGATTTATGGAGAAAGGAAGAATTATGACCAAATAAGGGATAGAGAACATTATGAAATGCAAAATGGATAATTTTGATTCCATTAAATTGAAATTTTTTACACAAAGTCAATGCAACCAAGGTTAGAAGGAAAGCAGAAAGCTGGGAAACAATCTTTACAACAACTGTCTCTGATAAAGACCTCATTTCTAAAATATATAGAGAACTGCATCAGAGGTATAAGAATACAAATTACTATCCAATTAATTAGTAGTCAAAGGATATGAACAGGCAGTTTTCAGATGAAGAAATTAAAGCTATCTACAGTCATATGAAAAAATGCTGTAAATCACTCTCAAGTAGAGAAGTGCAAATCAAAATAACTCTGAGGTACCACATCCCACTTATCAGATTGGCTAACATGACAAGACAGAAAAATGATAAATAATTGGAGAAGATGTGGGAAAATGGAGCACTAATGAATTGTTGGTGGAGTCATGAACTGATCCAACCATTCTGGAGAGCAATTTGGAACTATGCCCAAAGGGCTATAAAGATGTGCATACCCTTTGACCCAGCAATACCACTTCTAGGTCTGTATCCAAAGAGATCATACAAATGGGAAAAGGACTCACATGTACAAAAATATAGCAACTCTTTTTGTGGTGGCAAAAAATTGGAAATTGAGGGGATATCCATCCAAGATATAAAGAACTGATTCAAATATATAAGAACAAGAGCCATTCCCTGAAAGATAAATGGTCAAAGGATATAGACCTACAGTTCTCAAAGAAGAACACCAATCTATTGTCTAACAAAAAGTGCTTAGACTGTCATTGCAGTCTAATAATTTGAAAAATAAGAATCAAAATAACTCTGAAGTTCTTCTTCATAAGGTTGGTACCCATAAGTTTGTCAAAGATGACAAAAAAGTAAAATAATGGCTGTTGAAGAGGTTATAAGAAAACAGACAAATATACTGTTGGCAAAAAAAACCCAAAAAAACCAGAACAAAGCTATGAATTGATGCAGCCATTCCAGAAAGCAATTTGGAAAATTTGACCAAAAATATCACTAAATTGTCCATACCCTTTGGCCCAGCTATACCACTGGCTGGTATACTACAGAGAGAAAATAAAGAGGAAATATATGTGCAAAAAAAGTTTTGTACATATGCACAAAAATGTTTTAAAATAAGTTTTTTTTGTTTTATCATAGTTTTTCTCAATATTCTTACCCTTCTCCTTCCTAGAAAACCATTCTATAAATTTTTTTGATGAAAAAAATGAAAAAATTAGCATAACTGATCAGTACCTCACACCAATAGCCTCCCATTTCTGCAAATGTAAGAATTGAGAGTTGGGCAAAAAGTTTTATAGCAACAAGAAGAAAGGACTAGTAATAAGATTGTCAAGAAAAAGAAAATAGGATATTTGAAAGACTTTTTTAATGTACAGAAGAGAACAGAAGGAAGGCCAGAAGGAAACACAGGCAAGAATGACAGTCTTGAAAGTTACATGATGAATTTATTACATATTTGAAAGGTAAAGTAAACTGACCACAAAATGCTTATTTTACTTGGTGTTTGCTAAGTTCAAATTTTTAAAATTAAAAATAAAAAAAGGAGGGGTTTCCATTCATTTACCTGTAAGATCCCTTGCCAGCTCTAAATCTTATGATTTTATAACTTCCAGCAGGGAAGATCAGGGTAGGTTTCATGGAAGAGTCAGAATTCAAGTTGAGCCTCTAAAAATGGATTGTATATTGTATATATTAGACCAAAAAATGTTATTCTTAGTTAAACAGGGACAAAGACCCCTAGCAATCCATGAAGAAAGCATATGCAGCATAAGGACAGAATTAGACATTTTATCTAAGGCTCCCTTGAATGAAAATCATTTATTAAGCATTCACTATGTGTCAAGCACTGATCTAAGCTTTAGGATACAAATACAAAAATCAAGACAGTCTATACACTCAAGAAGCTTATGTTTTAGTGAAAGGGAAACAACATATAGTAGGGAATGGTGTTCCCCACACCTGGAATGCTCTTTCTCCTCTGCTCTGACTACTGACCTCCCTGGCTTCCTTAAGTCCCAACTAAAATACCACTTCCACAGGAAGCCTTCCTTAACCCCTCTTCATTCCAGTGCTTTTTCTCTTTTACTCATTTCCTATTTATTCTATATAGAGCTGACTTTGTATTTGTTTGTATGTTGTCTCCCCTATTAGATTTAGGGCAGGGACTGACTGCCTTTTACATTTTTTATAGGCCCAGTGCTTAGGACAGTGCTTGACACATGGTAAGCACCTCATAAATGTTTATTGAATCGATTTGGATTGATACCAGGAAAGGGAGTGAAGGTCTTGTGAAGTCACCATGATAGCGAATGAATAATAGGGCTGTCCATTCATTAGTAGACCTTTTCCAGAGAGGCAATGACTGTGTTGATTTGATTAATTCGAAGAGAAAGAAGTGGAAGAGAAAAGAGCTTGTGGAGGCTGCATGAAAGTGGCCAGGGTGAAGATGAATTATGCATACAAAGAGTCCAGTGGCTTCCAGTACAAAAGATTCAAGGTGGAAAATGGCTTGAGGAGAACAAATGACAGCTTTATTGTCTCACAATAAAAGATTCTTAACCTGGGGTCTATGATTTCAAGATGTCTCTGAATTTGGATGGGAAAAAAGTTACATTTTTATTTCAATTTAATGTTTCCCTCATAATCCTGTGCATTTGTGTGTATTTAAAACATTCCGAAAAGCAAGCTAGAGGCTTCAACAGATTGCCAAAGGAATCTATGATACAAAAAAGGTTAAGAATCCCTGTGCTGTGGATATTTGCAAAAAATTCATTGAATTTTTCACACAGTGCTTCTCATAGTCATTGCTTTTCAGTCTATGTTGTGTCCAGTGGAAGAAAAAAGGTAGATTATTTAACAATCTAAACTGGATAATTAAAAAAGAACTCTGGTGAGGAAATTCAAAAACAATTAAGACCGAAGTTAGCACTATTTAAAAGACAAATGTCGAAATTTAGACTCGACCCACACCTCTCATTTTACTCATAGCTCTATTCAGCAAAACAGTAGTATGCCCATGAGAAAAAAGTGCTCTGCCTTCTAATCTGATCCTTACCTGGCTAAAACTCCTATTTAAGGGAGTGTACTGTATTTGAAAGAATGTCTGTGTTTGACCAGGATATAACATACACCTACATTTGGAGTTCAATGCTTTTCAAAGAAAAGGCAGCATATAGCTGTTAGAAATTTCTAGACCTGTAGAAACAGAGCATACTGATGCTTTGTACTTGAAAACAATTGAGATGGAATGTCCAATCCAGTGAACATCCAAGCATAAACTAAGTCTAAGAAACAATCACTGACTGTCCTGAAAAATAGTTGTTGGATACATGGAAATGGTATCACTGACGACTCTCCATAGACAAAAGAAAAGGTTTCCTTTGAGATGCAAGCTTATGTTGCTTTAAAAAATATTTATTCTAGACTATTTTTAGGCAGAATGTTAACATAACATAAAGTATTTCTTTAGGAAAAGAAAATGTTCCGTATAACATTGTTCAATCTACGTTTATAATGAGTTCTGAAGAAATTTTCCAAAGTGGTGTAGAGTTCTTCTGGAACAAATAAAAGCCCACCCCAAACCCAAGAATGCCAACCTTTACCACAACCCTAATCTCTGAGACTAGTGATTGGTGGCTGACAGACCACAGATAGAGTTCAGATCTATCTAACCCCTCAGAACTACAGTCCTTAATGCCAAACTCAAAAGATACATTGGCCAGCTGTATACTGGATTCAGCCCAATTCAGAAATTTCCCCTGATTTCTGATCAGCATTTTCAGCAGAATCCTCAATGGTATGATTTAGTACCCACTTACGCATGAAAATATTGTAAATGATAGTTTGCATTTTTGCATGGCTCCTTTAGTCTCAGTGGATCCTGCAGTGATTCATAGGCTGCCACAGATTCACAAATTATAGGATGGTTTTCCCCCCACTAAGCACAATGAGGTAGTCTGATAAAAACTGTCATAAAGGCAATATTATTCGGATTATATCCTGGAATCACTTCACCCTAGTTCTGTCACTGAAGTGTAGTATTCACCAAGATGACATAAAGCAGAAGTAGTTCTATCGAGACTCCTTTCCGTAAGGGAATCTGGACCTAAAACTCTGAGAATGATGCCTTGTTTTAGTGGTATGGAGTGGGGTTGAGGGGAAGGGGAGAGGAGCCAGTGACATTGGATCAGTAACCAACAGAGATAGGTGCTTAATACTGAAGATTCAGAATTTCTGCCATCTTCCTTCAAGCTTAAGGAGAGATAAATTTATGAAAATGTCGTTGTTTTACACTGCTTATTCACTACGAGGGCAGGCTTCTATGAAGAAAGGGAGCTGTTAATGAATACTGATAGAGATGCAAAAAAAGGAAGAAAGAAATGTACATCAATAAAATATTAAAATTAGTAAAGCATTAAAGCATTAAAAATTCACAGAAGAAAATGAAAAGCTTAGAAGGTGATACAAATGAGACAAATATATTTCTACCTTATTAAGTTCAATTAGTATTTTTTAAAAAGCAGATCATATGTAGGAGAAGTCCTTGGTTTCACAAGTAATCCTCTTTCCGCCCGCCCCCCCGACCCCCGCCCCTGCTTTGTATATTGAAATGTTTGTTTGTTGGTGATTGCTAAATTCATTATTAAAAAGATTTTTAATAACCAGCATTTATATAGTTCTTTAAGGTTTGAAAAGTATTATAAAAATAATAATAACATTTATATACTCCTTGCTCTATGCCTGGCACTGTGCTAAGGACTTGACAGTTACGATGTTGTTGGATCCCCATAACCCTAGAGATGAATGCTGCTATTATAAGAATGAGGAAACTGAGGCAAACAGATGTTACAGGACTTGCCCAGGGTCACACAGTAAATTAAATGCTGGAGGCTAGATTTGAACTCAGGTCTTCCTGCTTCCCCATATTGTGCTATTATCTGCTGGGCACTTAACCATGTACATCCTAATCAGACATTACATAAATGTGAGCTGTTGCTGTCGTTTCATTAGGTTGCTTTTGAATTGGATAGTTCATGTACAGAGGATATACAGATGACAATGGACAAGAATCATACAGGATGTGGAGATAGTATATAGTCTATAGCATTGAAAAGTATCTGCCTTGATGAAATGATGACCTCCTTGAAATATCATTTTTAGTTGAGTTCCCTACTAAACACAAGAATTAGTAAAGTCATATATTTGCATATAAAGTCTAAAAGAAAAACAAAGTCATATTAAAATGATTCAAAAATCTCTTTGAGGACCAGATGGTTGTACTTATATTCAGCTGGAAGGATTCACAGATGGAAATGACCTACTGATATCTAGACCTAGCAACTAGGTAATGTACTAGATAGAGTAACATAATCAGAGTTAGGAAGACTTGAGTTTAAATCTGGGCTCAGTAATTTATTAGTGGGGCAAGTCACTTAACCTGTTTGCCTCAGTTTCCTCATCTGTGAGTATCAGATGTGACAATAATTGTAAAGTGCTTGGCACTGTGCCTGGCACAATGTACATGTCACTGGTTGTTATCATCAGCACCATCTAGTCCAATCACCTCTTTTTACAGATTAGGAAACTGAGGCACAAAGAGGGGAAGTGATTTGTTTGAGTCATACAGAGAGTAAATAGCAGATATGAATGAGATTGGAAGCCTGGTGTTTTTGATTCAAGAAACCAAAACGCACTTGAAATCATTGAATAAAGGTATGATAATGGGCAATTGATACTTGTTCCAGTTTGGGTAAACTCCTTGAGGGCAGGCGGCACTGTTTGTGGATTGTTGAGAGTTGTTGAGGGGAATTGTCTTCGTATTCCCAGCACTTCGCACTTTTTATACTTTTAACCAGACCCACCTTTTTATTAGTTTATTACTCTAGGGAGGAACCTTACCCCCCCCCCACTATTATGCAAATCAGCAATTTCTCAGCAGTTTATAGTCTTAGAGAGTTGCCTGAGGCACTAAAGAGGTTAAGAGATTGTCACTGGAACTCACAGACAATAAGTGTCAGAACTTTGAGGGTAACTCCCAAGTCACTAAATCAGGCTGCCTCTTGTCTTGACTATAGAATGAACTTAAAAGATATTTGTTAAATTGAATTGGATTAGACTAGCTGACCCCTAGGGTCCCTTCCAAGTCTGAGATTCTGTATTTCTATGACTAACATTCACTTAAGGAAGAAACTTTTGGCTTGGAAGCAAAGCAGACAGCTTCTTCTGCTCATTTGTCTGGGCTTTCCTCTGGGATCCAGTGGGGAGGAAGAAGGGCTCATTAACCTGGGAAATACACTCTTAGAATTATACTACGAAGCCATCCTACCGAATGAGTGACAGTGAGAGGGTGCTATTGTTTAGCCCTGGTCCCAGGTCCAAGCATTCACTCCTGCTGCTAGTTTCCTCTATCAACAACTCCTCTATCTTTAACTTGGCCCTTCCCTCTGGTCTCCACAGTCAATGAATATTTATTGAGTGCCTACTATGTGCCAACTAGGTGGCACAGTGAATAGAGCATTAGACTTAGAATCAGGAAGACTCATCTTCATGAGTTCAAATCTAGTCTCAAGACACTTACAAGCTGTGTAACCCTGGATAAGTTATTCCTCATCTGTACAATGATTTGGAGAAGAAAATAGCAAACTACTCTAGTATCTTTACCCAGAAACCTTCAAATAGGGTCACAAAGAACTTAAATAAAGTTTTGAGTTTTGATAGCTTAAAACTTCACTAAGACTCTTGGGACACCCTATACATGTACAGACAAGTAAGATATATAAAAACTGAATAAATAATTTCTGGAGTGAGGGCACCTGCAACTTGGATGATCAAAATAAGCTAATTTGGAGAAAGAGTGACAGGAATCTGGGTCTTTCTAGGGCAAGGAATGTGGTAGCTAAGCTCAGGATATACAAATGCTCTCTTCCATCCCAATCCAGTCCCAAAGTGCCTGAATCAACCTCCTGGGGCTGATTCAGCTTTGCTTTTCACTCTTGAAAGGGCAAACTCTCCAAAGGGCTTATTTCCCACCAGCTGTACACCCTGGAATGGACTCCACCACACTGCTTGTTCCAGATGCCTTCTTCCCTCTACTCCCTTCTCAGTTTTCTTTTGTTTTTTTTCTTCCTGCATCTTATTTGTATCCTCAGTGCTTGTCACATAGTAGGTGCTTAATGTCTATCAACTGAGTATAGGTACAAAATTTGCACCACTCTTGAGTTTATATTTAGCTCTGTAGAACTGATCCTCTCCTTGCTTTAGTTTTCCCTTCAAATGAGATTTCCTCCTTCTCCTTACAGTAGTGTCTGCAAATTGCACAGTTAGGAGCTCTGGGAAAGGATCTGAGGAAGACTACTACAGTCTCCTCTTGGTAAACTATAAAGTACTACAAATATTGTTGTTGTAATGCATCAAGGTCTCAACCCTACCCCAGAAGTATCTGAGCACGTGTCCCTGGTGTAATTCAGGGACTGGATCTTTTTACAGACTCTAAACCTATCCTTCTAATAACTTTATGCACTATATGTTTAACTTACTAGTTTCACTAGTACATTGGTAGCTGTTGCTGTTCAGTAGTGTAGTAGTTCATTACCCAATCTGGGATTTTCTTGGCAAAGATACTGCAGTGGTTTGCCATTTCCTTTTCTAGCTCATTATGAAACTGAGGCAAACAGACAACAGACTTGCTGGGGTCACACAGCTAGTACGTGCCTGAGGATAGATTTGAACTCAGGCCTTCCTAATTTGATGCCTGGTACTCTATCCATTTTTTCACCTAACTGCCCATCATTAGTAAATGACTAGTATTAATTTACTAATAAATTACTTGTATTAATTTATTAGTAAATTACTTCTACTAATTTACTAGTAAATTACTAGTTTAGTTAAGCTAACTTACACTTACTAATTTAAATTAGCTTACTTACTAGTGTTAATTTATAACAATAAAATGTACCATGTAGAGAATGAGATTAATTCTTAGGTTTTGCAGATTATCAGGAGAGAAACTGAACTCAGACCAGCTTTCTTATGGATATGAGACCACAAAGTCATTCTACCTTCTCAGTCCAGTGAAGAGCTTGACACTCTCAGCTTTCTTAAGTGAGAAGACAAGCAGCATTTTCCAAACGTGGGTTTCAGAATGAACCTTCAAATCCAGTGAGATGCCACAACTGTGAGTTGATATTTTTTTTTTTTTAATGATCAAAATAGCCTTTCAAATGCAGCAGGGCAGAATATCTCCCGTTAGCATTAATACCCCTGTACTTTTGTCAGTGAAAGTACTCCCTCATTCATTCAACAATTATTTACTAAGTACAATAAAATAATGTCATCCTTCCAATATGCAACTACAAGAGGAGCTAATAGTTTGCAAAATTATAGATTTCCATTTTTAGTTTTTAGAAAAATAGGAACTTACTTGATAAGCATTCGTTAAGTGCTTACTATGTACCAGATACTATTCTAGATACCAGAGCTTCAAAGACAAAGATAAAACAATCTGCCTTCAAGCAGTTTACAATCTATCAGAGGAGACAAATGTACACAAATAAACACCGAACTCCTTCTAGGTTATATCCTCAACTCCTGGTTACATCAGTTGTCTTGTTCCTCAGAAAGTAACTAAATTCTATTTCCTTCAAAGTTCTAGGTGTAGTCCAAAGAAACTGTGGTTTTTAGTACTACGTCTTGGGAGCCCCAACCAGTGTGCTTCCCATTCAGAATCAGCTAGTATTCTCATTTAGCTTTTGAGCAAAGGTATTTATTAAGATGTTATAGCTTAAACAGTAGTTATAAAAAACATATTTTCCAAATTGGATCAAGAATACACTCTTCTCCTTGCATATATAAGGTCCCTGGTAGGAGTGGGTTCAAACTTAAAAGTATGAAGATAATGAGGCACATTGTAGAGAAATCATGTGGTAAAAGGGTACTTTAGAGATTTTGTTTATCAGAAATTCTTTTATTCCTTGATAGAGTCTGTAAGTTTTCCCTTAAGTGGAGCTTTCTGCTCAGCTCCAAAGTTCAGTGCTTCTATAGAGTTCACAGTGGGCAATTCTCTGGTGTAAGGAGTCATGCTCATTGAGGCTACTTCTTCCTTCCGGTGAACTATTTCTATATCTATCATTGTGTCTTTTTCTACTTCCAGATGGATGTAAAAGAAACTTACATGGGCAATGTGGCCGAGGAGGGAAAATAACATTCTGAGATACCTTCTAGTATAGACACAATTCTGTCTGTTTGAAGAGACAACTCCTCAAGGGTGAGTCTCAAATTTTTTCCCAGTTGACTGCTTCGCAGCTGCAAATACCTTTGTACTGAACTTTTCCCATCCATTTCAAGTTAAGCAATCATCTATTTGCTACTTGACCCAATTAAAGAGGCACATATCTTGTAAAGAGGTCACCAGGAGAGGATATGCCTAAAATTTCATTCATTCTTACCCTGATTATATTACATTCATTAATGTGGGGGTATGTAGAACATCCCCTTACTAAGTATATACAAATATTAATCAATGACTCATTGTTTAGGTTTTGATGGCTTAGAATGAATGTAAATAGAAATCGTTTTCTGTTCTGACCTGAAACTTTGAGGGTCTTCCCTTCTCAGATGGATATTTTTGTGATGGTAAATTAGGCTATCTTTTCTCAATTCTAGCTCTTAGTTATTGAATGGGTGTTGCTTCAGACAAATGGAGACCTGGGAAAGACCTTGATTCAGAAAGACCAAGATAACCCACTGCATCCTGGACCTTTGCTAGAGGTCTTGACTTTTATCTTGTCCCGGACTTGGATGACTGAAGGAGACACAAAGGCTGATGACTTTGCACAGCTGTCTCACTTAAATCCAGTTCGCTCAAAAGTCAAAACATCACCCTCATGATATCATTGATCCCCTTCTAGAGTGAAGGATGAAGAATATCAGCCCAATAGCATTCTACTGTATTCCTACACAGGCACATATTATTTATTGCACTTTATTGCACTTCATAATCTGAAGGTTTGTGACAACTCTGAGTCAAGCAAGTCTGCTGGTACCATTTTTTCAACAGCACGCTCTCACATCATGTCTCTGTCACATTTTGGTAATTCTTGAAATATTTCAAACTTTTAAATTATTATTATATGTTATAATGACCTGTGATCAGTGATCTTTGATGTTACTATGGTAATCGCTTTGGGATGCCATAAACCATACCCATATAAGATGAAGAATTTAATTGATAAATGTGGTGTGTGTTCTGACTCTACCAATTGCTCATTCCATGTCTCTCTCCCTTTCCTCAGGCCTGAGACACAACAATATAAAACCTGGCAAATTAATAATCCTGCAATGACCTCTAGACATTCAAGTGAAAGAAAGAATCAATCAGAGGAGTAAGTTTTAAGCCGTCAAAATCGAAGCAAAAAGATTCCAAATCACTGACGGTTTAGATGATGGTTAGAATTTTTTAGCAAGAAAATATTTTTAAATTAAGGGGTTTTTTAAAGACATAATACTATTGCACAGTATATAGACTACAGTATAGTGTAAACACAACTTTTATGTGTACTGGGAAACAAAAAAATTTGTGTGATTCTCTTTATTGCAATATTTGCTTTATTGCAGTGGTCCGGAACTGAACCTGTAATATTGCTGAGGTATGCCTGTATTTTAATTTGTTTATTCATTACTAAATTGGTGGGTACATCCTTAGTTTCAAGTTCTTTACTACCATGAAAAGAACTGCCATAAATATTTTTGCACATAAAGAACTTTTTAATCTTTCTTCCATTCCTTTGGGATATAGGCTTAGTGGTGGTAACTAGCTTAACTTTACAAATGAGAAAGCTAAGACACAGAACAGTTCAGTGACTTGCTTGAAGTTTGTACAACTAGAAAGAGCCAGGATTCAGACCTAACTTTTCTAAGTACAAACAAGGAATAATATGTGTTAGGCACTGCACTAGGTGCTTAGAATGTAAAGCAAAGATGAAACTGTCCCTGACCTTGTAAGGTTTTTATCCTACTAGGGAAAGCAAAGCACACAATAAGTGTAGAACCCTTTATTTCTTCCTATTTTGAGTACAAGGTTGTTTTATAACTTAACTCTGTATCCTATAGATCTTAAGCAAATTATTTCACCTCTTTGGAGCATTCTCACCTGCAAAATGAAAGTTTTGGACTAAATTGTCCTTAAGGTCCTAGCCCTAGATTCTATAAGCTTTTAAGAAAAAGTGGAGAAAAAAAGGAGAAGAATGAAGTGGTTGTCATGTTGAAGTTGCTCTTAAGGGGTTTGAGGATGGCTTGGGCATTTAATATTCAAGAAGATGCTCAGTTATACCTAAGTACCCTGGTGAACTATATTTGGCGGTTTCCCCCAAATTCAAACAACCATAGCCCCTGGGAACAGAAGGGATGGAGCAGTGTGGTATGAAAAGAAAGAGCATGTAGCACTCAGACTCCAGAAAGCATTAGCCTTACAAGTCAACACAGGGAAATGGGAAGGGAGTGTATGTTTTTTTGTTTTGTTTTGTTTTCATTAAGAGAAAACTGTCTAGTGATGAGTCTGATGAAATTGACAGAGGTGATGAAAACTTGGCTGTCACAAATTAAGTTTGGAGAAGAAAGAAGGGAAATTTTTGTAGAGCCTTTGAAAGAAAAGAAAATAGAATCTTACCAGAACTAATAGACTTCCCTGTCTCCATTTTAAAACAGGTGATTAATCATTCATGTAAGAGGAAAGAATTCTGAAGTTAGAGACAGGAGTCCTGTATTTGAATCTCACTTCTGCCACTTAAAGCCTGTGTGACTGTGGGAAGTTATTTAAACTCTCTAAGCCTCTGTCTCCCCTCCTGTATAATTTGAGGATTGAACTAGATGACTTCAGGGTCCCTTTTGGCTCTAATTCTATGATCCAACAATCACTTACTAGCGGTGATACATAAGGGATAAAAATGAACACAAAGCACGTAGCCAGGAGGGGAGAAGTGGAGAAAGGAGTGGAGAATAGTGTAAAAGACACATTTTTAAGGGCCTGTTCTTATTGTAGTCTAACTGCCTTTGTCCTGACAAAAAGCTATTTGTGATCATCAGCTAGAAATGGCAGAGGATGTGTGTGTGTGTGTGTGTGTGTATGTGTGTGTGTGTGTGTGTGTGTGTGTGTAAGTTCCTGTCCTCACCTTCAGAAATGAGTAAGAGGGCATTCTTTAGTTGCTTTGATCCATCACTCTGCCACAACCAAGTCATCTGTTGCAGACAGGATGAGAACAATCTTACAGGTTCCACACAAACCCTCTTCAGACTTTTGGAAAAATTGAACCCTTCGGAGTTATAGGTAATGACCTCACTACCTTCTTTCCCATCTTAATCTCTTTTTACCCACCAAACCAAAATTGTTGCCAAGATATGACTCTGATTTTGTATCTGGCTGAGCAGGTGAGCCCTGAACCAGCCTTCAAAGGTTTGCTCTCTCCAAGGTCCTCCACCATCTCCTTGCAAACTACCCAATAAGAATATTACTCTTTCTCCATTTGACTGTACTACCCTTCTCCAAACCCTTTCTTACCCTCATCTCTCATCATTATTCCTTTGCTCCTTTCATCCTCCACACTTAGAATAGACTCCCCTTTTCCTTTCCCCTATCTCTGTTGAAGTCCTTCCTCCTTTCAATACTTGTCTCTAAGGCCACATCCTCCAGGAAGCATTTCCTGGCCCTCTTTCTCTCAAATTCCTAAACTCCTTCAAGTGAAAGTGATTTTTCTCTTCTCAGATTTCTCATAGGACTTTATTTGACTCCTTTCCCCATATTGAATTCTCCCCTATATTATGCTGCCTTGAAAATATATGGTATTTTTTCCCTCACTCTACCCGTACCATTAGACTATAAATTCCTTAAAGATAAGAATCATATTTTTATTTTCACCTTTGTCTCTCTAGTACCTTTGATAGTGCCTTGCACAGAAACTCTTCACTAAAGTTTGTGGAACTAAATTTGGCTAGCGGTATCACAGTAACTATGTGATCTTTGATCACAACCTCTCTAAGCCTTCATTTCTTTATCTGAAAAATAGAGGAAATAATCTTTCCAAAGTCTACTTCACAGGGCTGCTAGGAGGACAAAATGAGATATTACATGTAATGCACTTATAAAATAAATATTAATAATAATAAACAATAATAATTTCACATTTATGTAGCACTGTCAGGTTACAGAGCACTTTCCCCACGATACCACTGTGAAGAGGGTAGTACAAATGTTATTATCCCAATTTTGCGGATGAGACAACTGAATCCCAGAGAGATTACAGCTCGTACGGTGTCAGAGTTGAGACTACTCTCCAGATCCTGCGCCTAACTCCTATTTGAGCTCTCTGATTTTACTACTTTTAAACCAAGGTAATTGTTAGCCATTATTACCTCAGGGCAGAAGGTTTGTAACATCCTCAAGGCATAGCATTTAAGCAGGACTTGATTTTCATTAAACTTTATCCTCTCTGGTAGAAAAAGAAGGAAAAGAAATAGCCAGAAACACTGAGGATCCAAGAAGCTCTAAAGGACCCTCTGAGAAGAAACATCCATGCCACCTAGATACCTATAGTTTTTGCAGCTCCAGATTTTGTCATGATCTTTTCAATGAATAGGTTTGATGACGGTTACTCTCAGACATCTTCAGTGACTCCCTATTGCCTCTATGATAAACTACAGACTCCTCAATCCCATCTCAACCTGCTATGCTAGGATGCCAGCACCTTCCATGTTTTATATGTTCAGGATAAATTAGGCTGCGGTGTTAGTGAGATACAATGTTATCAATTATCTCCTTGTGAGTTGGGGGACAGTCCACTATTGTATTAAATACAATGCAACATTACATCCTCCCTCAAAGAGACTATAAGCCTTCTGAGTACTGAAGCTTTTTCTTTTCTTTTTTCTTTTTCTTTTTTACATCCCCAGTGCAAGGCTTTCCACACTGCAGGTGCTTGATAAGTGTTTGTTGAATTAAATTCAACAAAATGGGATAGAATAAATTACTACTGGTGCACTGTGGTGATTCTTCTTTTCAGTTTTTTTTTTAACACTGTCATTGAGTTCTTGAGCTTGCACTAGTATAATTGTATTAAGGGTAAGACAATATTAAAGACATGAAGCCTTCTCAGAAGTAAAGCAAGGCTTGATTCAGGTACCTATTTATTTTTATTTTACAAACAAAAAGAAAGTATTTATTAGGAAATGCAATTCTTTTGTTGTTGAGTCCTGCTTCCTCTCCTCTCCCCTCTTTTCTTCTCTTTTGACCTCCCTTCCTCTCTTTTCCTCTCCTCTTTCCTCCATTCCCTTCCCCTCTCCTCTTCTCCAAGACAAAAGGAAAAGAAAGTCAGAGATGGAAAAACAGGAAGGAGGATGGGAATCCAGCCGTTCAATTGAACATTGTTGTGGTTCATTTGTCATTATCAAAGTGGACCAATGACATCACGAGGGTGATGAATTGACAAGAGTGGAGCAGAGCTTCAAAAAGGCAGTCATCGGCCTCATTCTCTCTTCCAGAGTCTTCAAAGTTCAATGACAAGACAAGGGTCAAGACCACTGGTGATGGTCCAGGATGTCTCAACTATAAACTTTTATTTCAGTGCCTATTGTGTTCAAGGCACTGGGCTAGATACAAAGTTTAGATTGACAGTCTTTGGAATCAAGGAGTTTATTGCAGGGAAATAAGACACCAACATAGATAACTATGATACTCAACTTTATATTGCAAATGGATTAGAAAAGTGTAAAACCGATTGTTAATGTGACCGCTAAGGGGTGAGGTTGTTACCAGTGGGGAGGATTATGAAAGTGAGGGTGGGTGGAGAACAAAGAAGAATTCATGAAGTAGGTGCCTTTTAAATTGGACTTTTAAGGAATTTCAAGGTTAGAATTCAATGGCAAAGAGTAGGGGGAAAGACTGTCCAGGCACAGAGAGTAGGTTAAACAAGGGTGAGAAAGCACAGAACAAAAATCTGGGGACAGATTGAATGGAGCATAGAGTGCAAGGAAAGAAATGATATGCAATAAATAAGGCTGGAAAGGTAGGGGGATGTTAGATTGTACAAAGCTTTGGATGATAGCCAAAGGAATCTGACCTTTGTTGAGTAGGCAGCAGTTAGCCACTGAAGATTTTTGAGTGGATAAACAATGTGACCAGATCTATGGATAAGGAAGATTTGTTATGACAAGGGTATGAAGGCTATATTAGAAGATGGAGCAAGTGGAGGTAGGAAGACCTGTTAGGAGCCTATTTCAATAGCGCAGGTGGATAGTAATCAAGGTCTATGCTAGGGTGGAGGATGTGGGAATAGAGAAGGAGTAGATGCAAGAGATGTTGCAGAGGCAGAATAAACAGAACTTAATAACTTAGTAGATGTGAGAAGTCAGGCAGAAGGAAGAGTAATAGATAACACTAAGATTTCTAACATGGGAGGCTGGGTAAATAGTGGTACCACTGACAGAAATAGTGAAGTCAGAGGGAGGAGCAGATTTAAGAAGAAAGATAACAGGCTCAGGTTTTGACATGTCAAGGCTGAGATGCGGATGAGACATTTTAGTAACTCCATCTATGGGGATTCGGGTATGGAGGTTTGAAGAGAGGGAGATTGAAATTTGGAGTCATCAACAGACTGAAGGTTGTTTAACAACCCCCCGGCATGTATAAACAGTTTATCATATGCTAGACTCTGTGAAGCCCTGGGAGCCCCAATGCAAAAGAGAGGCAGTTCCTGCTTTCAAGAAGCTTACATTATAGTGGGGGAAACTATACTACATCTAAAAGGTAGTGGTGGCCGGAGAAAGGAATTCTAGTCAGAGGAGTCACGGGGATATTGAAGTGATCCATAGAGCAACCAACTGACATATCTGCTCACGAAACAATGATAGTTTTTATTTATTACTGTGCTCAGCACAATACTAGAAAGCTGAAAGCGGGGAAAATGAGTGTCATGACTGGGAGATCTCAATGAGGTAGGGTTATAGACTGGGTCCAGCTACATAGGGTGAATTCCCACCACTAAGGACATTACAGTCCCGTAGTAGAAGCTAAATAAAAGTCTATGTGAGAACATGTAGAGTTTCCAGTGTCAGAGTGGCTTGCCACAAAGATGTTGGTGAAGCAAGGTAGAGATTAGAAAAGATCCAACGATAGAACCTTGGGGAACATTCATCTTAAGGGATCAGGAAGAGGGTAAGGAGCTAGTAGGGGAGAAAGAGAATACAAGAACCAGGAAAATAAGATCTAAAACCAAAGGAAGAGAGAGTATTCAGTAGTGTGAACAGTTTTTATTTAATATTGTAGAAAGATCAAGGAAGGTGAGAACTGAAACAAAGTCGGAAAGGCCAACTAACAAGTCATTAGTGATGTTTGAGAGAACAGATCCAGTAAAGTGATGAGGAAGGAGTCAGATTACAAAAGGGTGAGGAGAGGTAAAGGAAGGTGAGGAAATGAAAGCATTTGGTATAGCCATCTGCTTTAGGAAGTTTCGTAGGGAAAGAAGAGAGATGAAATCGTCGCTGAATTGCATAGAAGATTGAGGGAAGTTTTTCTTAGGAGCTGAACATATGTATAAGAAAAGGTCTTGTGAAGAGGAAGAAATTGAAGATCATTGAAACTGATTATATAATTATTAGAGCAAAAGCTCTGAAGATAAGAGGGAACTAGATTAAGAGTTTGAATACAGATGTTTAGTAGCAACATCTCTTCTGTGAGAGGAAGAAAGAAAGCAGGGAATGAGGCTGAAAATCCTTTAGAAATGGAGGAGGGGGCTCAGAAACACTTATACTGAACAAACTCAATCTTCTAGGCCACAATTGGAGGCTAATTAACAGTTATCTGATTCAGAGTGAGCACTTGAGGGAGGGGGATACCATTGAAGGAGGGTAGAAAAGTTTTGGAAATTGTAGTGAGAAGCCCATCAGTTGTGAAAAAGAGTAAATCAGAAGGATGGCCAAGCAACTGAATGGACCCAGATGAGATTATGTACTGTGAGAAAGTAGCAATTGATGAAGTCAGGGTGGAGAGAAAAAAGATGAGAAAGTTAAAAAAAAAATAGATTCCTCCAGAGGAAATAAATTTGAACCAAACAATGGCCCAAACATGCTTCTAGCACTGGTCCTCTTTGGTCCATAGAACCCCATACTTGAAATTTTAAAAGGATGGGGTAAGTGTCCTTAATGTAGGTCCTAATCATCCCATTTCATCTCCTGCTTCCAGATGGGACTCACTTCTTGTCTTAATTGCTTATTCTTCTGGGTGTGCCCCAAAGCTGTTCTATCTTAATGCTTCTAGGGTGTTGTAACTTAGCAATAGAACTGTGAAAGGAGGGAGTGGGTAAGAGAGAAGTGGGGTTTAAGGAACCTTCAAACCCCTAGCAATGTACTATGGCCCCTTTGGCAAAACTCCTCCCTGCACTGTAGTTTATCACTTCCATTTATAGATAGGCGGACCAGCGTGTGATCTTCTGAGATTAACTATAAGCCAACTTTCCCACTCCCTCATTTTTCCAGCTCTTAGCACAGTGTCTGGCACGTAGTAGGAGCTTAATAGATGTTAGCTGACTTATACAGATAGAAAATACAGAGATAAGGATTCTTTGAATTCTATCTGTGACTTAGTTACCAGCTTCAGGAATGCAGAGCAGTTGAGCTGTAGGGATGAGAAGGCAGCAGTTGCTGCAAATAGCCCTGACCACAGCACCAATCTCTCCATGATGCTGGAAGGGTTTGCAAGCAAGTACACAAAACTTGGAAGAAGCAGAATTTCATTCTAGTTTAAAGGTCAGTCAATTATATCACTGTAGCCAAGCTGGATGCCACTGAAGGAGGGAGGGTATATGCCAGGTAATTTCTTTGTGATAGAGTAGCATGGTTGCATAATTTTGGTGTTCTTGGGTGTGTGACTATATTTATGTTCTTGGTATTAAGCATATTCCAGGAGAAGTCATGTGTGCTGGACTGGGCTGCAAGCTGCCTGAAGGTCTTGGGCATAGACATCACCAAATTGTGTATTAGTGATGAATCTATGTCACAAGATCAGTGATAGCTATGTCCTTGAGGCTTTCTGATTCTTTCCCTATTCTTTCAGACAAGTCTATGTCAGAGGTAAAGTTTCTCTGAAATATTATACTATTTATGCATTTCAAAGACAAAGTTATTTTAAATGATGAAAGCAAGAGGAGGTAGTATAGAGGTAGCCCTGCAGTTTCTAGACTAAGCTAGCATAGTGGAAGCTCTGGAAGATCTGACCAAATGGAGAGACTTTGTTTAGGGACCTAGAAATGTTACTGCATGTCCAGGGTCCAAGGATCATCCTCACTAATTTCAGAGTGTTCTATCACAAGTCTGGTCATAGCAGTTCTTAAAAACCTTCTACTAAATTATAATGACCTTATAATCTACACTAGCAGGGGGACTGCCCATGCTGACAAAATGAGAAACTCTTGAGATATTAAGGTAATAATAGTAATATTTTTATTCACAATTGTTTCTTTTTCCAAGTAAAAATTTATATTATTTTTTTAATTACATGTAAAAGCAATCTTTAACATTTGTTTTTAAAAATTTTTGAAATTCAAATTCTCTCCCTTCCTCTCTTTCCTCCCTCCTTGAAAAAGCAGGCATTGTGATATAGATTATAAATGTATTCACACTTATTTTAAAGGACACACATAAAGATCTCAAAACTTGTGTCCAGTGCTTAGCACAGTGCCTGGCATATAGTAAGTATTGATCATATGTTGGACCCCTTTGAATTCTAATATGGATATAAGCTCTTTAAGGGCAGGAACTGTCTCATGGTATCTCCAGCACCTAGCATAGACACATAGCAGACATTTATTAAATGCTTTCTGATAAAGATCCATGGAGATACTCTCAAGACATAGGCATGAAAACAGAGTAAACATGGAACTCCTGGTGACAGCCTATGTTGCTTAATCTACCCCCTTTAACTATTTCCCCTAGGTTTTGGTATGTTGTTCAATTTTTATCATTAATTTTGATAAAATTACTTATTTTTTCTTCAAGATACTTTTAACCCTCTCATTCTTTGGCAGTATAATATTTAACCTCCATTTAAGTGAATCTCTTATTCAAATTTATCTTTATTATGATTTCTATTATATTGTATATAAAGGATATTTAATATTTCTTCCTTTTTTCCTTTATGTATGATTTCCTCAAAACCTTACTGTTGATCACTTTTTATAAATGTGGTTGAAAAACTAAAAAATGCTCATGTTCCTTATGATTCCCATTCAATAAATGTCAATGGTCTTAGCATATTTAATTTTTCTAAAATTTTATTTAGGCCTTAATTTTTTTTGTTTATCTTTCTGTCAGTCCCCCCAAAATTATTGTTTTTCTGTTACTTCTCACAGTTGTACTATTTTTTCCTTTAAGTACTTAGTTCTTAAAACCCCACTTAAATGGCATGACATTTAGTATATTTTTCATATTTATTATATATTTTGTATTGTTATTGTTTCTGTCTTTAGTTTCTGTAGGTATCATGTAGTTTCCTTATTTATCTTTCTTAAATATGATTATTTTTACTGTTGCATTGTCTAAGATCATTACCACCCCTGTTTTTTATCTTTGCATTTCTTGTAAACAACATCTTATGTTTTTCTCCCTGTTTCATTCTACTACCTTCTTCCCTTTTACAAGTGAATCCATTCCATTCACATTCATGGTTATGACTATTGAATTGCTCTGTATTCTTCTTGTTTAAACTATTACAATAGTCTCTCTCTCTCTCTCTCTCTCTCTCTCTCTCTCTCTCTCTCTCTCTATATATATATATATATATATATGTGTGTGTGTGTGTGTGTGTGTGTGTGTGTGTCTCCCTCTCCTGAACACAGTGTCTTGGCACATAGTAGGCATTCAGGGGGAGATACCATCCAGCGCCACATAAGGAAAAACATTGTAATATTTAGGAATTATATAAAAATAGAATGAACTGCCTTAAGGACCCCTGGACATCTTTAAATAGAGACTGGGTGACCACTTAACAGAAACGTTGTAGATGGAATTCATGTTTTGGGCAAAACTTGAGCTCTGTAAGTCCTCTGAGGGCCCAGTCTCACTATTATATATTTCTAGGCTCACTTCATCTTCTGGCTCAAAAACCTTTCTTGGAAGTCCTTTGGCCACATGAACTACAATCTGGCTCTGATCTACTTTATCTTACAATACTTTTCTTCACATATCAACATTCCTGCCAAACTCCATAGATTACTCCATTCCATGAGCATATGCTGCCCTTTGCCCACAATTTTTTCTACACCTGAAATAGCCTACCATATACAAATCCTTTATCTTCACCATTTGAAAATCTGTAGTTAGACACTGAGATGTAATGGGAAAAGCCTAACCCTTGGTTCAAGTTTTTTGTTTAGGACTCAACTACCTGTTTAACTGTGGACATCATTCATTTCAGTCTCAGTTTCCCTATGTGTAAAATGGAGATAATGTTTATCTACCTTCTTTATAAGTTTTTTTGTAAGGAAAATAATTTGTAAACTATAAAGAGCTATATATATATATATATTTGTAAACTATAAAGAGATATATATATATATATATATTTGTAAACTATAAAGAGCTATATATATATATATATATATTTGTAAACTATAAAGAGCTATATAAATGCATATAGAAGCATTTTAATTATTCCCCATTCTTGAAATCCTACTTCAAAATTTAATTTCTTCATGAATCTTCTGATTCAGCTAGGTGACCCAGGGCTGAGTCTGGAGTCAAGAAGACCCAAGTTCAAATCTATCCTCAGATGCTTACTAGCTGTCTGACTCTGGGGCAAGTTATTTAACCTCTGTTTGCCTCAGTTTCCACAACTGTAAAATGGAGCTAAGAATAGGACCTACCTTCTAGGGTTACTGTGAGGATCAAATGTGAAAATAGTTACATAGCACTTGGCACAGTGCCTGGCACGTAGCTGGTTGTTGTCTTTTGTTCTCATAGAGGACCCAAATGGGCTACCTTGACCCCAACATAGTGATGGTGTTTTATTGTTATTATTAATGTTATGTTATTTTATTGTTATCCCCATTTTACAGTTGAAGAAACTAAGAGATAGAGGTTATTTATACAGGGTCAGGCAGCTAGTAAATGTCTGAGGCTGGATTCGAATTCTTCCTTACTCTACCTGCAGTGTTTTCTCCACTGAGTCACTTAGCTGGCTATCTCTACTTACTATTTGTTTAGTAATTGTGTGTGTGTGTGTGTGTGTGTGTGTGTGTGTGTGTGTGAAGCATAGAAAAATTAGAACAAATCCTTTTGGAAATTAAAATGCACTGAGGACCCGCATATAAAGACATCATAATTTACGCTTGAAACAAATCCTTTTTTAAAAATTTAATTTAATTTTTGTTACTTTAAAAATAATTTTTTTCTCTTCCTCCCATCTCTACCATTACAGGATGGGGGGTGGGGGAAGGGAAAGCCCTTGTAACAATTAATTACAGTCAACTAAAACAAATTCTAGCATTGTACATGTCCAAAATACGTATGTCTCATTCTATCAATCCCCTCTCTGTCAGGAAGTGGATAGATAACATGTTTCATCATCAGCCCTCTGGAATTGTAGTTGGTCATTGCATTGATCAAAATTCTTAAATCTTTCAAAAGTTGACAAATATAATTTTAAGTTAAAGAAATTCAATGATATATACCACTACAGTTTAGTCACCACTAAGATAATATATCTTTTCTCTCTTCTATTTCTACACTACCACTCTTCCTCCACACCCTCCAAGTTCCCCAATAACAAGGAATAATGTTGAGTGAAAATCACCATGTTGGAGAAAAAAAAGAAATCCGACCAGAGAGGCTTTGACATTTATAAGGAATTATTGTCTTAGACAATGTCCAGTCAATCCTCATCATTACAAAGAGCATTCATGAGTGCAACAGTAGCTGCATGATTCTTTTGGATTGTTTCCATAAAGTTTTAGTCCAAAAGGGAAAACACTATGGGTAAAGGATTATTTAATTTTGTCTTGAAATTATGATAAAAAACAACAGTTTAGTCAAGTGTTTTCAGGAAGAATTGAAGATGACACTTGTGTTGTAAAAATGAATTTGTCTAAACTTCACTGCATTTGATCAAAGCTGATGTGTTATCTAAAGTGTGGCATCAGAATGACTAATATTTTATGTTTTAAACATTTAATTCTTTTTATTGTGCCTATTTAAAGGAGTTAATATGTAAATATGAAAGTCTTAATGGAAGGATGCAAAAAGGGTTCTTTTGCCAGGTTAAGGGAGAGATGAATGTAGACAGTCTTCCTATTCGACCTATGACCAATATCACCCTTTTTATTTCTTTATTTATTTGTTTATTTTTTTAAAATTACACCCATTACATAAGGAAGCTTTGTTCTGTGGGAGCTCAAGGTCCTGGTATGTGACACACAGCTTTCTAATCAAGATAGAAGCATTGCATGCTGGAACCTGAGGGACGAGAACTCTGGTTCTCCTTCCATATGAAAGGTGGAGGTGGTTGCAGTCATAATCCTTGTTATTATACAAAGAGTATGATAACTATACTTTGGGACCAGAACTAGATTCAGTCAGTTGATCTGGCTAGAGATGCAAAGGATTGGTAGGCAACAAAACCTTTATCTCTACCCAACAAATCCTCCCTGTTACCACACTACATCAGGAAATAGAACTGTGAAAGCTCAGGCTTTTAATTCCTTCTTCAAGGTGTGTGATCAATGATTCATTGGTAGTTCTTGGCAGAACCTTTGGTAATACTGAACTTAAGCCAAACTCATTGGCAAATTACATAGGAGATGAAATCTTTCTGAGGATCTGAGTGAATAAAGATCAAGGGGTATATTTCCTGAGGCTGTCAGATTCTACCACTAAAAGAAATACTCAATTTAAAGAGCTGTGACTACTTACTTTGCACTACATGATCTGCCTCTCTGTTGTTTTATGAAGGAGAAAGTTCTCTTCCCCTCTCCCATTTTACTGATGGAAAAAGGAGAAGGTAGCAGTGGAAATTATAGGAGGTCTAATTTTGGGCTTAATATAAAGGATAACTTTCTAACATTTGGTACTATCAATGCTTTCAAATTAAATGTCTTGGGAAGTAGTAGTAATGGTTGTAGTAATAGTAGTAGTGACAGTAGCAGTAGTTATTGTTGCAGTGGTGGTAGTGGTGGTAGTAGTAGTAGTAGTAGTGTAATAGTTGTAGTGGTAGTAATGGTAGTAGCTGTGGTAGTAGCAGTAGTATAATAGTAGTAGTAAGTAGTAGTAGTGGTGGTGGTGGTGATAGCAGTAGTAGTAGTAGGAGTAGTGATGGTGGTAGTGGTAGTGGTGATGACGATGATGATGACTGACATTTATACAGTTTTAAGGTTTGCAAAGCATTATTCATGCATTTTCTCATTTGAATCTCCTAACAACCCTGTGAAGTAAGTACTATTACTGTCTCCATTTCACAAATCAAGTAACTGAGACGAAGAGCTTGCTCAGGGCCACACATCCAATAAAAATGGGAGGTGGGATTTGAGCTACAGTCTTCCTCATCTGATGCTAAGCCTAGCAAGTTAGGCGCTATGTGACCCTACCTCTTTCTGTTGCTTTAAGTGTATGACCATTTACCAGGAATGCTTTAGAAGGGAGTCTGCGTTGGGCTGGAGGTTGAGCTCGAGGACCTCCTCGGTCCTTCCCAACACTGTGATTCTGTAACTGTGAGCAGTCAAATGAAGAAGCAGCTTGCTCACAGTTAAACAAGTCTGGGGCAGAGCCAAAAGAAAACCCCATTCTCCTGACCAGTCATCAATCCAGTGCTCTATCAACCTTACCAGTTATCCACCCTGAGCCCCGCCTTCTTCAATACATTACATTCCACGGCTCATTGGCCCTAAGAAGTTGAGAGGGAGGGAGGGCTGAGGGGCAGAAAAAAACACAAACACAAAACTTATGCTACAATGAAACCTCTTCAGAAACTAAAGCATATCTTGAAGATTCATCTCCCAGAATTACAGCCATATTTTTACTCCAGTCTCTTTTTTTTATCAGAAGTAAAAAGCTATCTCTTTTCTTCTGTAGAAAATGCACTAGAACATTTCTCTAACATGTCATGGTTTGCTCGTCAAGGCTACAAGGCCAAGATAGCAGGATTTGGTAATGAATCAGTGTAAACACAACACAGAATTTTACATTCCTGTTTCTTAAAGTTCCCTTTAGAACAGCTACAAAGAAAGAGGTGGGGTTTTTTGGGGACTAGTTTCCTTCTTGAAAAATTTTCACCTGCCTTCTCACATTTGCCAGTGCTAAAACATTAATACATCTGATGTCAAAGAGTATAGTACTAACACCCTGCACATTTAAAGTTATTACTTAGCCTGCCCCAATTTATTTTAGGACTAGACTATTTTCTTTGAGACATCTGAGCTCTCTCCAACTTACATGCATCTGCCTTCTAAGTCACCTGTATTAGGTCTTAATCATGCATTACCTAAATGGTTTTATGATAGTGAACCTAGTGAAGATTAAAAAATGAGATTCAATCTTTATGGCAGAAGGGCCCATCTTGCAAGTAATAACAAACACCTGACTCTTGTACAACACTATATATTTTACATACACACATAACATACATGCATGTATATATGTATGTATATGTGTAATATGTGTATATCCATATATCCATATGCATGGATGCATATATATGTATAAACTCTCTATATATGCATATATATCAATATATATTAATGTCTATATATTTTTTCTCTTGAAGAGCATCCTTGCTTCAAGATAGTAAAAATCAAAATAATAATAAAATCTATCATTTATATCAGTTTTAAGGTTTCTGGAGCACTCTACATACGTGATCACATTTAATCTTTGAAACAACACTGTGAGATGGACACCTACCTCATTATCCCCATCTTATAAACGGGAAAACTGAACTTGGGAGAGGTTAAGTTGACTTGCCCAAGGTCACACTGACAGTAAATATCAGAGGCAATTTGTTTGAAACTTGGGAGATAATAGGACCTTGAATACATTTTCTAGAGCAGCACTTTTTACATCAACTTTTTAGTAGTATACTCCTTCGAGTAAACTTTTGAGACTTAGATTGAGGGAAAAAAAGAAATCAGTGGGAGAGTTAGCATGAAGCCCAAATACCAAAGGAGTTTGAGAAGAGGGTAGATTGTAAAGCATATGAAAGAGCACAAAAGAGAAAGGTTGGTGATATGTCAGAGGGCAGCAAAACAAAGTGGGAATTATCTGTTTGGTGAACATCAGGAGGGAAGTTCTAAGAGATCTGGAAGAGGATGGGGAAGACTGGGAAAACAGCCAAGATCAGATGAAAAAGAGTAGAGGGCATGGATGGGAGAGCGAAGGAGCTGCCTGCGAGCAAAAGCAACTGGAAGAGGAGGACAATGAAAAAAAGCAAGGCCAAATTAAAGTTTGAAGTTTAACTCAAAGAATAACCCGCACATATTGCTGGGATATAAAGCAAAGGTGAATGGCAGATAAGCCTATTAATGAAAGATTCATGGTAGGGTTCTACATTTGATGTTTCGATGCTAATCTTAAGTTGATGATTCACCAGGAAACCACAATAAAAAATGCACTTATTCAACATATAAAAAAATTAATTTTTTTGAATTCAAGGAAAACATTTTCCTGTTCAAAAGCTGACTTTTCATGACTTGAGGCAGGTGAATTGCTATTTTCTATAGCTATTTCTGATGGGATATTTCCAGTTTTGCAAAATGATACCAATGCAAGGTAGGGAAGAAAAGTAAATAAGCATTTAAATAGTTCTTATTACATGTCAAGTGCTGTGTTAAACACTTTACAAATATGATCTCGTTGGATCCTCATAACAATCCTGTGACGTAGGCATTATTATCAGCCCCATATTACAATTGAAGAAACTGAGGCCAACAGCAGTGATTTGTCCAGACTCACAGAGCTAGGTGGAGACTGAGGCTGACTGAACTCACATGTTTCAGATTCCAGCTCTGACTCTTTATTCATTATACCACCTACCTGCCTACAGCTACGTTTAATGTCAAGATCACCTTGAATTATTTAAGTTGTTTAAATTATGTAAAGCAAATAGTTTAAACTATCCAATGGCTTCTCTCCTCCCACCCTCCCCATCAACCATTCAATTTCATCTCTCATCCTTTTTGAAAAAAACTTCACTCAAGTCAAGGTAGATTTAAATGACTAAACAAACTAATCTATGCTAGTGTACCATAGTTAAAACAATTATATAACTGAATGAATAGAGCACTTCCCATTGTTAACTACAATACAACGCAACATTTTCAATACCTCTCTGCACCCCTTGCCTCCCAGGACCCTATTTTATTATAACTCCAAAGTTACTTTTTTTTCAATAAGACAAATATTTTTTATTATTCTCCTCTGAATTGACTTTTTTGTGTGTCTAACAGCTTAAAATTGTCAGAATCCCTCATTTGTTCCCAGTAAAAGATACATAGTCTATGTAACTATGTTTTAAACTATATTTCGACATTTTAAAAGTCATTTTCTAAACTGATTTTTAAATTCAACATCCTTGGCAATTTTGTTGAACAAGTAAGAAATTGAACTCAAATGTTCTTTTTTTCCCCTGTTGACTATATGAAAAAAAATGGTACCTGTCATTTGAAATTTCTAGCATGTAAGTTCATTCTTCTTGGGTAGCTCTCCTAAAGGATGTTGGCTCAGGTGCTCCTCCTGAAATGAAGACCCTAAAGTAACATCAATTCCTTTGGGTCAAACTCCCAAATTTTGGTGTCCTGACTTCTATGCTTGATAGCCATAGACACTTTAATGAAATCCAACTGGAGAAATTCCACAGTCTAACTTGATGACTCTTTCCAGGTGTTCTTAATAAGGATAGTGAAGAAGGAGCTGGAAGCCTACCTCTACATAGCAATTGAGGGAGGGAAGAAAGAACTTTACTGGAAGGTAACAAGACCAAAACTCTTTCAGTGTCCTTACCCTAATTGTATGACTCTGTGATTACAGGATTAGGCTTAGGGTTAACCAGTTAAGATCTTTTGAGCACTATAATAAACACTTGTAATTGAGCTTATTTTAACACAGCCATGAGGATTAATTGCTCCAGATAGCACCAGTGCTAAGACAGCTATTTTGTTGTCATTGTTCTGTCCAGGATATCATCCCCCAAACCCAATAGGGCTTTTCTCTCATATCTTGTAGCTTTCATTTGAGATTCAGGTTTTCTTTTGTCTTGACAATACAAGAGAGAAAGAACCCCTTCATCTGACATGTTGTCAAATAGTGTGTCAATAAATGGGTAACCCCAACAGAGTTTCTATGCAGAAGCACAGATGTCGCTGCTCACCTTTTGAGTGTTTTTGGTCACTGAAATAATTTATTCTCTCTCTTCCCCAGATAAACCTAAATCCTATTTTGCTAGACTCTTCTTCACTCTCCATTCTCCTGCAATGGACACTTTTCCTTCTCATCTGAACTCAGGAGCTACTTCATGAAGTCTTCCCTGATTCCCCCAGGTGGAAATTACTTTCACCTCCTCATATTTCTTAGTACTTTGGACCATTCTCTTAGCTTATTGTAAATGGAATTATAGTTGTTGTATTATAAGTTTTAAATTGTAGGATTCTTAAGGGAGAGAGTGTTTTTTCTTTTTATCTCCAGTTCTAAGCCTGGGGCATAAGTGGTGCTTAATAAATGCTTCTAGCATTCTACTGAACTGAATTCTGTTCAAAACTTAACATTTACCTTCAGGTTATACTTAGGTTAGGGAGCTATCTTTCTGTAAACTTTTCTGCGCCATCTGGGAAGGAATATAACCTCTCACTAACCTGCAGTAATGCTTAATTTCAACAGGGCATCTTGCGCACACTTAAGTGGGCACATCTGCTTACATCAAACATTTATCAATGTATTTACAACTTTGAAGCTCAAAGCATACTGGGCTTGCTTGACAGGATATCAATGCCTAGGGGCCCCCTCTGCCATAATTTTCAAGGGAAACGGGGGTGTTGGATTCCAAGAATGTGCAGAAGAGGAACATGCTAAACTGAGAGGGAAGATCTGTGAGAAGGCAATCAAGATTCTCCATTAGATTAGTCAGAAGTTCTGAATTCTGACCGGAGCCCTGTCACTCTTAATTCTGAAGTACCCTTGGGGAGTTTACTTGATCTATATGTCTCTTTCTTCCCTTATAAAATTAAAATAATACTGACCTCCCTCACAAAGGGTCTATGTGGATTGGATAAATCACATTTAGAGGGTGTCTGAGGTGTTCAAAAACACATATTTGTTTATTCTTAATGAATTTGTACCTCACACGTCAGACCATTGTCACTTTTAACATCGATCGTAAGAAACTCATTGACCTAGTTTGTATGTATGTGTATGTGAACCTAAATGTAGATTCTAATCTATACCTAGGTTCTATGATATGAACTAGATGCAAAATCTCGAGCAAGTCATTCAACCTCTTTGTTTCCTTATCTATAAAATGAGGGGGCTGGATTAAAAGATTGAAAAAGTCCTTTCCAGCTATAACATTCTACAAGTCTTTGAGCTCATTTATCTGTACTCACAGTGAACTAGCTGACAGGGTAAAGGTCATTCCCCCCTTTTCCTTTTCTGACCAGGAAAAAAGAAGCTAGACAAGTGGCTCATAGGTTCAGAAGATTTAGAGCCCGAAGGAACCTCAGAGATCCTTTATCCAACCCCCTCATTTTATAAATGAGGAGATGGAGACCAAAAGAATTTAGGATACTTACCCAAGATCACATAGGTAGTAAGTGACAGGCTTCAAAATTTAGTCTTCTTTACACTACCCATCATTAAATTATATCATTAAATTTCCACTCCTAAGCAGAGAAAGGTAGAGCAAAGATGGAGAAACAGACTATATTTTCTTTTACGTGCTATTAAAAAGAAAAGTAACTTAAGAAAGAGTGGTTTTAGAAGGCTCCCCAAAAGACGACCATAATGTATAGCAGTTTTGTCATTTCATCATCCCATTGCATGAATATGAGATATTACAAAAACAGTGCCACATGGCATGTATCACAGAGGCATGTGAGAATGTCCTTCTGTGATCTTATGACTCTTTGTGCCTCTACTAATGAATGAGCTTTCAAGATTGAGGACTACTGACCTCTAGGTCACAGTGAAAGAATGAGAAATGTACAATTCTTAGCTGTAATCCCAACTGAACTACTGTTTCAGGCAAAATGCTTACTGATTCAGTCAGTATTTGGATATCGCACAAAACTTGTAGGATTAGGGATTCATTGGGCATAACCTTGAGCAATTCATTTGTTCGCATACCTCCAGTGATCTATTTGAAAGCTAAATTAAGGAAAAAAGTTTTTCAATCTTAATGAAAACTCATGTCACATTCCAAGGATTATTTCCTACCTAAATAAATGACAAAAGAATAACTAACTGAAATAACTTCAAGTTACCTATTCAATAAAATTGCTTTTTCAAACACTGATATTTTTGTTAAGGCAAAAAAGAAATGTAGGAGAGAATGATAGAATTTTATGGGCCAGCTCACTGTGGTTAAAAAAAAAAAAAGACAGGCATGATTGCATTCTATCATGTCAATGATCCATGAATAATGGGTCACTGGGGGATTTAAGAACTGTATCTTTCAGTTCATGCCAGAGAGGTATATCAGTGTGCAATGATGTGAGCTAGGTTGTGACACACCTTGAAGCATCCTCCAAACCCTTCAGGCAATATTCAGACAGATGGTTATGAGACTAAAGGTTGTTGGTTGACAATGATAGCGTTTTATCAACAATTTCAATAATAGAACTATTTCCCTATTTTTCTCATCAATTAATCCTTAAAGTCAATTAAATTTCTTTTTCTTTTCATTTCAATAAGTCTCATAATGGTGAGTGAGAGCTGGGCTGAATGAAGGCCAGAAACACATTGATCTTTTATGATGAAAACAATAGTTAACTGACATTCTTCTATAGGTTATTTAAAATTTCAACTGTCTTTGAACCACAGATGATAGGAAAAAACTAAGTACTTTCTAAATGCTAAGTACCTTCTAAATGCAATTAATTCATATTGAGTTAACATCTCTTTGTTTGTAAGAGATAAGAAAAGAGATACCTATCATTAATTGAATCAGATATTTTTAAAGGAATAAACATGATACCAAAGTAAAAACATATAATTGCTGTATTCTCTGCTATATTCACAGGAAAATTAAAAATACAGTAATAGTCAGAATAACATATTTATAAACATGTAGTATACTTACATTCTTAAAGACAAAATAAAATTATACATATATTCTTACTTATAGATCTGAATGCTCTTGACACAAAATTTAGTTGAGCTATTTGGTGACACATTTCAAATAGCAAAGAGATTCTTTTAAACTTTTGGTGATTTTTCTCAGCTTAAATCTTCACATTCTTCTCTTGCTGCTTTAAATAAGTGGATGGTGTGGGATCAAGAGAGGAACAAAGGAATAAAGAAAGAAGGATAAAGATCTTTGCAATTGGGAGAAAAATTAAAATTTGGGACAATGATACTACTAGAAAGGTTTACATGAGAGAGATAAAAGAAGGAAAGTAGGTGCAGAATAGAAGTCAATTTCACAGGCTTGAAGAAGAGTGAATGTAAAGGTACCTCACAGGCTGGTTGAGGTAAAGTGCATCTAGACTTCTTTTGGATACACAGTGATGCATAATAGATGATGAATAATGTATGAATAAATAGAAGAATGGCAAAGACTAGAGAGTTACTGAAACACTGAAGGAAAAGAAAAAACAGAATCAGAACAAGTATTGATAGGATGAACTTAGAAAAGGATAGGAAAACAGGACGTAGGGAGGGAAAGAGTTTAAGTGAAGAATAAGATACAAAAGGAAAACTAGACAATCAAGGTGAAAATAAAGGACTTAAAAGCAGGGGAAAAGAAGAAATAGAATATGAAACTAGAGATAAAAGACTAGGAAACAAAAATATTGAGTAAAGCAAGCCTGGGTACTGGATATTCTAGGATATCTAGCATAGGAGAATAAGACTACATAGGTAGAGGAAAAGATAAATACTAAGATGACTAATCAGGAAAAAATAGGGGAAAATGAGAATGATGTCAGATCACCAAAGCTGCATCACTCTGCTCCTTTTTCATTAATTGCCATTGTTTGCAGATGTGATAATAGGTAAAAAAGGACCACTTCTGAAGGGAAAGTTGGGAAACACACTAAACTCTCCATCATACCCACCAATTAATGATATGAGTAGTGGTATTAAGTATGAGATAATAAAAGTACCATCATGTTTGGCTTGCATTATATAATTTTGTCAATTCACCTCCTCTTCCCTGATTATACTTTGCTTAAGTCAATGTTAAAATTAGCTTCTATTCCTGGTCCAGTAACTTAATATTTTAAAATAAGTTTTTAAATATATGTCTTATAAAGGGGACAAGCCAAATGCTTGTCTAGCCTAGAAAGTGGATTTTACTCAGTCATCAGCTTCTCCAAAGGAAATTTGAGGGATTTGCTGCTGCTGTAAGATCAAGACAAAGTTGTATATCAGTTCAGGAAGGAAGAGATCTATATGTCTATGATAACATGCATCAAAGGAATTACAGAAGGCACTCATAGTAAGTGCTCTGGATTTTATCCATGATGAGAGTTTGATCATTCATCAACTGTAGTGGGTTTTAGGTTAGGTAGTGTTGCTGCTCAGCTGGTTGGTTTGTTATTTCTTTTTTCTTGAGTGAAATATGTGCTACTTTTATTTTTAACATTCTTTAAAACATTAATTCTCTTTAATGGGAGATGGAGTGTCCTGTGTGAGAAATAGAAAGACAGCCATTTTGGCTGGATAATTTATAATAGAAATAATCATACGTTTACCACAAGGAGGCAAAATGACATGTTGGATAGAAAGCTGGCCTTGGAATTAGGAACTTATGGGTTCAAGTCGTGTCTAATGGTGACTCTCCACCTTGGTAAAGGATGTTGTGGGGTTTTTTTTATTTCAGAAGTCTCTACAGTAAAGAAATCATAGGTATGACAGAAAAAGGGAATTGAAGGGTACCCCATTGATTTATTTTTTAAAAGTGGTATCTAATAAATGCACTTAGGTGCATTGAAAAATACTTATTAGCAGCATTTGTATAATCAAGAAGGTTACTGATCTTTTGAAATGACATCACTTGCAATCACATCAAATGAAATTTGAATTCACAGGTTAGAAATGCTAACAGATCTCTTGAACATTGTGATGTATATGGAGTATGATCCAGTGACATTTCCCACCTATATGTAGTTGGTTCAATGGCAAGAGAATTGATTTATGACTTGACTATGGGGGTGTCAATAAAATAATCCTATCACCACAACATAAAAACTCAGAGTTATCTGTGGCCCTTCCCTTTCCACTATATTCTGTTAATTACCTAGTCTTAGTGATTCTGTTTCCATAGCAGTTTTCTCATGTAGTCCTCTACTCTTCATTTACCTTAATTTAAGCCTTCATCAATTCCTGCTTTGATTACTGTAAAACTTTCCTAATCAGTCTCCTGGCTTCCAAACTCTTTCTTCTTCAATACTCTATCCATTTCATAAAACAGTCTGAGGCACAGGTGATCAAAAAAAATCAATAGAATAAAATGGATAATTTCTATTATTTTACATTAAAATGTTCTGATACAATAAAACCAACATAGCTAAGAACAGAAGAAATGCATAAAATTGGGGGGAAACTTTCATAGACAATCTCTCTGATAAGATATGATTAGGTTGAAATATTACTGTAGTGTAGGAAATGAGGAGCTGGTTGATATAATAAAACACAGAAAAACTTGGACTTATGAAGGAAGATGCTATCTACCTTCAGAGAAACAGATGACAACTAGAAATATGCATAGTATAGTTTTACATATATGTATATATATGTGTATGTTTATAGATATATTTAGTATATGTACATATGTATGTAGATATGTATATATCTGAATTTAATTGTAGACTTCTTGAGAAGAGAGGGGAGAGAATGGAAAAAAAAAGTAAAAAGTGCAAAGCAGAGAACAGAATGCCTACAAGGAAGCAAAGAAAAATTGGGTGGCTTTGAAAACAACATGTAGCATTTATTATATAGATTTTATTGAAATGGAAATTTATTGTTTTATATTGCATTGTCTCTTATGTTCTGCTGTGTACATGGTAATGTTCTTTTTTTTCCCTCATTTTGTATTTAAGTTTAATATGAATAAAAAATTACAAAAATTTTGATAGTTCACCTTTGGATAAATTATTTTAAAAATCTCCCTAGTTAAATGCATTTAATGCCATCTACAATCTGATTCCCATCTACCTTTCCAGCTTTATATCATATTACCAGCTTTTACCAACTCTATATTCCAGTCAAACAAGGCTGCTAGATGTTTTCCCCAAACTTGAGTTTCCATCCTCTGGCTGCCCTGAGTTTGCACAGGACATTCTCCATGCCTGCGATGCTTTCCAGAATCTTTGTTTCCCTTTAAGACTTAAGACAGGTGGCACCTGTTCCATGAAACCTTTCTTGATTCCCCTCCTTACCTTCACTATTTAGTACTCTCATCCTCTTCAATTTTCCCTGTGAAGTACTTTCTTTAGATATAGATTTCCCCGCCTGGAGAAAAATAAGCTCCTTTAGGATAAGGATCATTTCAGTTTTATCTTTGTATCCCTAGCACCTAGTATCATGTCTTCCATGTTAGCAGACATTTGATAAATGTTCATTGAACTGAATTGAGCTGTATCTAAAATTAATGACTTTCCCCTCCCACTTGCCATTTTGGTGACAGAGATCTAGGAAAAAATAGAAAGCTTTTTCTCTGCATTGAAACAAGAAAGCAATAATTTCACTTTTCAAAGGTGAAACATACAGGAAAGGACTCAGAGCACGTTTATTCCAAACTCCTTATTCAGCAAAGGAAACTAGGGGTCAGAAATATTATTTCTTTTTTTTAATTTTTCTCAAGGCCAAGGAGATAGTTAGTAGGAGAACTAGTATTAGAAACTGGGTTTCTTATCTCCCAATGCAGTGGGATTTGCTTTATAACATTCTAGCTCCCCTGTACCATATTATGCAAGGGTCTAGTGAAATACTGTTTTTCTACTCTCTTGATAACTAAGGGAAGAGGAACACTGAAATAATAACCAGAATTTGGGAGGGAGCCCATGGTATAAAAACCATGGAATGCTAAGGTACCTGTAAAACTTTGCAAAGGGTGCAGCAAGTGTGGCCTCAAATATCAGGCAGTAGAAAAAAGGTTTATTTTTAAATACAATTTTTAGAAAAAAATCCTCTGAGATGCTGGGGCGAGGGGCTGAGAATTGTGACTGTGAGTGTCTGAGGAATTCAGTTTACCTCAGGGATATTTAGAGTGCTGAGCATGGAATAGTCCAAGTCTCCAAGAAAGTATCACTGGACCTAGAAAGGCAGAAAAGGTCATGGAAATGGAAATCAGTTTCTGCTGGAAATAGTCCCCTTTAAACTGAGTGTTACAGGACTCTGTATTTCCTTAACTTTTCTCTCCTGGTTTCCCTTCTCCTTTCACTCCCACTTCCTGTCACTCTGTTATACTGAATGAAAAGGAAGGGCTCCTCTGACTATCTAGATATCCTTGAGCTGGGATAGGGACTTAGGGGATCTGCTGGTTGTTGATAAAGGTCAAGGGATATTCTCTGATAATCAGTGTAATGGTGCACAGAGGGCCAGAGTGAGGGATGGGTGGGGCCCCAGGAGAAGAGTAAAAGGGACTTGAGGGGAAACCTTCTTCCCAATATTCCTCAAACTTTGTTGACCAAGGTGGAGCAATTTCTACATTCAGAAGGAGAGATTCCTGAGTGGTCAGTTTAAACACAACAAATTAAACACCTATTCAGTTCCATTAAATGTTATCCCACACAAAATGGCAAACACAAAGGTCATTTATCTAAACAATGGAGGCTTTTATGCATGCTCCATGCTAGAGTTTGTGAATCCTGTGTGTGTTATCTGTATATTCTGTGGAATGGAAACAGAATTGATGTTCTAGAAATACCATGGCTTTCCTGCAGAAGAAAGGACCAGTTTCAATGACGTATCTTCAAAAACAAGATGAAAAGAGTGATCTAACATTTATCTCATTTATCCGCACAGTCTTTATTCCAGGGTCTGAGCCTGGGGGATAGGCAAAGACTACTAAAGGATTGGAAGAAGACAAAGTAAGTTCTGTCTCTGAGGAATTTACATCCTAGTTCCTGCTACCTTGTCCCTGAGGCTGCCATACGTAAAGTCCCAGAAGGAAAGGATGTATATACCCTCACCCAAAGGAAAGACACCATTATAAAGAAGAAGAAGTAGGGAATATTTCTCTCCCCATCTCCTCTATTAAGCAGCTTCTCATTTCTCACTTTTAAGAACTATACCAAAATCCAGTTCCTGAGCCCAGGACTCAACTTTGTGTTTCTTCTGTAGTGTCCCCACAACCCCGTCTTGTCCCTCCACCTAATGTTCTCCACCCAAATTCATACCTTCTGCTTCAGGTTGTCATCATACTAATATCTCTTCAAGAGCCCTAGAGAAAGGGACAGGCTACCTCCAAAAATAATCAGGCAATTTGCTCTGTGGCTTATATGGGGCAATCAGTACTTTCTGTATTTTCCCGGTTGCCTAGGAGGAAACGAGCAGCTTGCCACTCCTAGAGTCTCTGTCTAGTGACTTGGCATCTTGGAAATGTACCCAGTTTTCTTTGTGGAGATAGGCCAAAACTACATTGGATAGAAAGTTGTACCCAATTTGGAAGGGGCTGAAAAAACTTAGCTAAGTTTTTTCTTTTCCCCCCTTGACCTTCCTCACCTTTCTGGAGGCTGCATGCCATTTCTCCATTGTTTGGCAGTTGATTTGAGGGGAAGGGCTTCTCCATTAAGGGCAGAATAAAGTCCCTGTCTGTGGTGATAAATGACAGCAAGCGTTCAAAGTCTAATCCTTCAGAGAAGCTGCCCCATCAGAGGCTTTGACTTCGGGCCAAGGACTTTTGGAAGAGCTTGGTACTCAACTTGTTTCTTCTTATTTTTCTCCCCTTTCCTGCCCTCCCCCACCCCAATTTCAAAACAACAGACTTGCTGGGGAAGGTGGAAGAGTTGGTTTTTGTGGAAAGAAACCCAGCTGAAGTGTCTCCTTGCCTGGGGCCCTAGGGACAGGCCCCAGAATCACTGCCTGTCTTCATTAACAAGAACAACAATATTGCCATGGAAGAAATAACAAGTTAGGTGCAGACAAGATAAAAGTGTGTGTATTTATATGTGTATGTCTATGTTTGGAGGGAAGGGAGACCCAAGGCCCACTTTCTTTTTAGTATCTTCAGGAAAACAAAACACAATACATTCATGTAGTCACAGGACTATATAAAAAGAGAATATCTGCTTCCAGTAGGGAAGGCAGAGGGTTAATCCATCCAAGAGACAGAGAGGCAATGGGTTCCTTCTCTTCAGTATGGAAACACTTGGGTTGTGACCATTACTACCACCACTGCCACTGCCGCCAGCTCACAAGGGAAGCACAAGTAACAAGTTGGAAAAAAATGTTTTATTTTGAAATACAGTTCTTAAAGATAAATTTGACTTCTATTTCCTTGTCCAGGTGCATTTGACAAGATACCACCAAAAGAACAAAACAGAACAAAAACAAACCCAAAAACACAACTGCACAAACAAAAACCCCATGAAACAACAAAACAACCCCCCTCACGACATTCTGTACAGAGCTCTAAAATGAGCTGTGAATATCTACAAGAGACTAGCATATGCTCTTTGTATAGGTGTAGTGATGTGTGTGTGTGTGTGTGTGTGTGTGTGTGTGTCTCTGTGTGTGGCTTTCTATAGTCTGAGTCCGCCAGAAGAGCTATTAGCTCCTTGGAGCTGCAGGTGCAGCTGCAGGGGGCGAGTTGGGGTCGGTCAGGGACAGGTCGGCCCGAGGAGGGCCTGGCTGGGGAAGGCAGGCAAGGGTGGGGAGGGGGGGCCAGATGCTTGGCTTCTCTAGAAGTCCTGCCGCGGGGTGTGGGTCAGACTGTGCCGCCGCAGATCACAGTTTCGCCTGAACACTTTGCCGCACTGCTCACAGTGGTAGGGCTTGATGTCTGTATGGGTGAGAAGGTGAGTTTTCAGATTACTTCTCTGATTAAAGGTTCTTCCACATGTGGGGCATTTGTGTGGAGATTCCTGTTCAGATGTGAAGCAAGCAAAGGATTAATCCTTCACACCACCACTGTGCCCTTCTCTTATCTGCAGTACTACATTACACAACCACACACAACAGAGCCCTCCCCTCCAACCCCTCCCCGTTCTACCTCCCACTCCTGCGGCAACTGGGGTGGGTTAGGGGGAGCCTGCATAGACAGATCTGCGCTACTTAGTGCTCCAGTGGGGAACACACACAGGCGCCCCCCCCCCCCGCCCCCGGACACGCCTGACACACTGGCAGAACTGAAAAGTGCACGGGCACATCCCTGAAAGTTAGACTTTGTGTTTTCCAACTCCTTACGTGTCATCGCAGTGTCAAACACAGAAAGAAAAGGGCCAGGGGCTGAAAGGGTGGGGCTGGGGAGTTCTAATCTTCGATTAAGGTGATCCGCTGTTCTAGACAGATCAACCACTATTTGTGGTCAACGCAAGAGATTCTACCAGGGAAATGGGGAGAGGGAGCTCCAGTGTAGACAGTTGTTCTGCTACTGGGTTGTTTTTTTTTTCTCCAGAAATTACTTTTCGTTGCTTTCTCAAGCATAAAATCCTTAAATTCAAAATAGGAGGGAGTGGGATGGAAAAGGGATGTGGAGAATGAATAGCGGTGTTTACTGCTGCTAATTACCAGGAATTAAATTATGAATGGGACGTCTACTGCTGTTCCCTAGAACCAGAGATGTTTGGAACATAAAAAGAGGAGGAAGGACACATTCTCCTCATTGAAAAGCAGTAGAGAAAAATATAGCACCTCTCCAGTCAAACGACGAACAAATTTGAAGTCAGACTTTAAAAGAAGGCCCTTGACTACTTCTTGGAAAACAGACACGAGAAAATGGAATAAAAGTTTCTTAGATAAGGAAATGAACTTACCTGCATGTGTAAAGTTTTGTGAACAGCCAGAGTTCTAGACTGACAAAATCCTTTTCCACATTCCTGACATTTGAAGGGTTTTTCTTTGGAATGGATATACCTGAAAATTGATATAAGGATTCAGTTAAATGACTTGGATGAATGTTATCACCTCCTAGAAGCATTTAGGGACAATTACTTAAAGGAGAACAGGGAGAGGACAAAAGGAAATTGGCTCTTCTTCTCTCTTTAGATTTCCCCCCCTCCTTGTGTAATTCTGTTTATGGTTAACCTCGTGTAACAGACTCTTCAAACCAGGCACAGCGCCGGCTTATCAACACTTGATCGCCCTCTCTGGTGGTGCTTTGGTTCGAGATCTCAGAAAAAAAAAAAAACCGGGAGGAGAAAGCACTTCAGTGGTCTCTACTATTAGGTGTTTTGTTTTGTTTTTTCTTTTTAAACCAAGGACTTAAACTGGCTAAATGAGGTTGTAACGCAAGACTGGGTTAGTGGGGAACAGACTTCAACAAATCCCTCAACAGCCCGGAGAGAAGAGGTTTTGCAACCTTCCAGCTGTGGGCTCGGGAGAATCTTCAAGGAATTCTGATCTCCATTATGGGGGGGGTGGAGAGGGGGGAAGCAGATAGGGGAAGAACCTTGAGCCGGGATCATGCCGGGCATAGCCTATTATCAGGTATAACAATAATAGAAGTCATGCGGGATTTGATGATGGGGTGCAGAGGTGGCCGCATTCTCTAACCTCGCTGGCCTCATTCAAGGAGGAAAAGTCCCGGGAAACAAAGGTTAATTAAATAGTACTGCTGCAGCAGCCGGGGAGGTGTTGCGGCCCGGCATGAAATCTTCTTTGCCTCCGGAATGGGTGGTGAGTGGGAGGAGGGAGGAATTTAGGGACTCTGGGACTGGCAAGCAGAGATGCCCTGGAAACTCGGATGGAGAGTCTAATGGTAGAGAAAGGCAGCTCTGGGAAGACGAGATTCAGGCAGCTGAACATAGAAAAAGGTGCCCAAGTCCCTCCACCTGGTCTGGAAACCCAGACCTGAGTCAGAAACCAGAGAACAGAGGAAAACCTCAGAACACCTGGTTCTCGGTGCACTGGGATGAAGAACTTTCCATTGCTTTTCCCCAAGAAATACTGTTGTATTTCTTTAGGCAGGAGAGGTATAAATTTGGGGGGAGTTGTTTGAAATTTCTTCAGCTTTCTTTGTCTGGGGGCAAGCCTATAGTCAGTCACATGTTCTCCTGTAACAGAAGGATCAGGGGTTCCAGTCTGGGTTGGTGAAGGGGACATTTGGGTTTCAGGCACTTTCTCTGTTCTTTCCTGGGCCACTTTTCTGCCCACCCCTTAACCTACCAAAGGCGGGTTGGGAAGCTCACCTGTGATCCCTCAGGTGATCTTGCCTCCGGAAGGCTTTATGGCAGATATCGCAAGTGTAAGGCCTCTCATCCGTATGGGTTCTCTCGTGAATGAGCAAGTTGTAGGATTTGGTAAAGTGCCTGCCACAGAACTTGCAGATAAACTCTTTTTTCGTTTTGGAAGGCAACCTCCCCCGAGAGGGTTTTCTGTCTGGAGTCAATTTGCTGATGCCCGAGATGGGGCTGCCCAGGCCCGGACTCAGCTTGGTCAGGTCCATTTTGGGGGGATCCTCCTGCGTGGCGGCCACGGCCAGGTTGGCAAAGTCAAATCGAGGCCGGTCCTTGTGCAGAGCCGGGAGTACATGGGCAATGGCCCCCTGTTTGGGATGAAAGAGGTGGGTGGCGAAGGGCAAGGCCGGGAAGGGGAAGCGGGCATCCATCAGGCCCTGCGCCGCAGCCATCTCGGTGATGGTGGAACGGGTGATCTCGTGCATGTTAGGGTAGCCCAGCGTCCAGTGGTTCATGTGCATGGTCTGCACAGCGCTGAGCCCGTACAGGCCCTGCAAGTGGTCCACAGCGGCCGGAAAGGTGTTCACAGCCTGGAGGAAGGAGTAGTTGGTGAGTTGCAGGGAAGGGTGGAGAGGGATGGGCGCGGGCAGAGCCTTGCTCCCCATCTTCCGGGCTTGGTGGGTGCAGAGAGTTCTGCCCCTTTCTTCCAGGACTGGGGGCTCACAGGGATACTCGGAGGCAAATCCAAAGAGGCTGACGCCAAGGAGATAAGACCCTACAAGAGGAGGGAGGAGAGAAGGAAGAGTACATACAGCGCATGAATGTTCATCCAGACTGTTTTGGGGGTGCACGTTAACTCGGCGCTGGCCCTAGATCTTTCCTTCGGTTCATTGTTCCCTACTAACCTCCCATGGAGAGAGCCCTGGGGAAATGTGCACAACCCCGGCTCAGTTACTGAGTTCGATTCCCAACCCTATTCGTCTGGGAAAAACAGAAACAAAAATACCACCGCCAAGGAAAAGAGGCAAAAGGCGAGAAGGGCGTCTGGGCTACATACTAGTCCATCGAACTTAGATAAAGGTCGGCCCTCCATTTGCTGGGAGGCAAAGGCACAACTATCCAGGAGCCCTCCCTCAAGCTCCCTTTCACTAGCAAGGACCTGCAGGTCAAACGATATTTTCCCTACAACAAAACCTATCACTTTCTGAACCAGGGAGGCCCACCCCCCCACTATGAGTTCTGGACCCGGATCCATCGGAGCAATGGGTGGGTGAAGTGTCTGCCACCGCTGCTGTTTCTTCGGTGGGCCTCTGGATACTCAGGCAAGGCCGCTGCACCGATAGTGCCTTAGGGTCTTCCTCTTCCCTCCCCCGCAACTCCCACCCCCTTCAGACAATTCCTTAGCCCGAGCAGGAGGCCACCACCATTTTCCTGCTAGACTCAGAACACTTCTAGAAGTGTGTGTGACGGGTGGAGCGAAGTGTAGCAAATGCAGGAGCAAGTATCCAGGTTTTTCAGGTGGGTGGTTAGGACTTTTCTCCTTTCACCCCGGTCAGAGGTTGAGGACACTTCCCCTCTGATCTCGGAACCTTAATTCTCTCTTCCCTTCACATTAACCCCATTCATCAGGAGTGAGGTGCTGAAGGAAGGGTGACACCTCCGCCCGAGCTTCTGGGTTTGGTCCCCAACATCCCCTCTCCCTCGCTGCCGCGCTCCACTATTCATTTCTCCCTCCCCCACCTAAAGATCCCTTCCAGATGGTCGGGTAGTAGTCAGGAAGAGAAGAGGAGAGAGTAGTCCGACTTCCCCCAGATGGGAAAGCCGACCTCCCAGCTTTTCCTAAGCCTTTGAGGATTCCCTTAGGTAACACCTATTCTTCCTAGTTCTTCGGAAGAGACCTCATTCTAGGTGGCCTAGAGCTCGACCCTTGGGAAGAAGACTTTTTTTCATGTCTTCCCCTTCTGAGTCTCCACCTCCTTTTCTGACCCCAACAAGGTCAGAGAGGTCTGTTGTCTAGGAAGGAAAACTAGAAGATATTTGTAGGAGATAATTCAAAAGTATTGAGGGTACTTTGAAGAGGTTGTGTGTGTGTGTGTGTGTGTGTGTGTTAATGTATTTATTTGCTTCAAGCCTGGCTGCTGAAAAACTAGAACAAGAAAGTGTCTATCAACTGTCCAGTTCTGAAGCCTGCAAAGTTGGGGAGCTCAAAGAATTTTAATCTCCCCATTTTTCCCAACTGCCACACTTCTCCCTCACCCCACTCACTTTCTCTTCAGTTTTTTTTTAAAGAGTTAGTGAAGGTTGAATGGCCTTTTACGCTCACTTTCCCAAGGGCATCCCCCAAAGATTCACTTGCAATTTGTATGATACATATTCTTTGACATATTTAGATCCAGCCTGTGTTAGAATCCAAGATGAGGTGTGTGTGTGTGTGTGTGTGTGTGTGTGTTGTCACAAGCAGCTAGGAAATTTTCCCCATAGAAATAGACCTTAAAAACATCAAGTTCCACTCATAATTCTCCACTTTGAATTTGTACTCCCCCTAAGAAGCTAGGAGTATTCTCCCATTCTTTTGCCTCTTCCTCCTCTCTCCTACTGGGGGTCTGATTTTTCATCCTTTCAATCTGTGAACAGTTACCCTTTGGCATGTATCTGAGTGCAAAGTGTGTAGGGGTGGGGGAGAGTTAATACATAAAAATAAAACCCTCTCAAGGGAGGAGGATTTGGCTCCCTCTTCTAGGCCCACACTTTCTCTACCCCCTTTCCCTTCCCTGAGACAGGGATTTATTAATGAACCAGCGTCTGCCTAGTGGTATGTGAGCTGGGAGTGCAGGCAGGGAGTTAATGAGAGGTGTGTGACAGTCAGAGGATTTCACTCAGACCATTCAACCGAAACTATAAACCTCCCTTTATAATAAACTTTCCCACCACTAATCACTCTTCATTTTTGATCAGGGACAATCCTTGAGCCCACCCCCATAGCTCTAGGAGTAGTTTTCCTGCAAATAGCCCTGGAAATCTATTCCTTATGGGGCCCCTGTGCATTGCTTATTTATTTATTTTATTTTTAGTTCATCTAAGATTTTGCACTTCAATCATTTTAGTAACTGAGGATTTCATTGCTTGTAGATTAATTAAAGTGATTTCCCCTCTCATTACTGAACCACTGACATTTTAGGGAAGTAACAGAAATTTGGTATTTCAGTTTATTTCCTGACTTCTTTTCTTAGAAATAAACACAGGAGGCAAAGTACAACCACCACCACATCCCAGGATTGGAGGCGAAGGGCGAGGAAGGGAAATCCAGGACCTAGAATCTCATTTCCTAAAGCGTGAAACTAACGTCTGCCTTAAAGGTTAAATGTTAATTCTCCAGTCAAAAAGCTAAGTGCTCGGTTTCTCTCGACTCTCCTAAGGGAGAGCGCTGAAATTCCCGATTGTGTATTACAGTTAAACCTAAAAGTCGCCCAAAAGGACCTGCCTTTTCCGAGTAATGTGTATGCTTTCAACTATTGAAAAGCCGCTTTCTTTCTTTACAAGGTAAAAGCCATATTTTGTACCTTGTGGAAAACACAAAACAAAACACCCCAAATATCTCCCAAACACTGTCTCCATAAATAGTTGAGGAGTTTGGGCTTCCACTAGCCAGCTGAGCTGCTGGATATATATGTCAAAAGATATTTTCGATCAATTCCCAGATCTAAAGGTAGTTTCGTTTTGTCTTGTCTCTTTCAAGACTTTTACTACTCTTTCCCCCTGCCTTGGTCAAGAACACCAGCGATCAAAGCCATCCTGATGTCTCCTCCACCCAACTCTGGATAAACTGCTACTTTTAATTTTACAGTTGAAGTGAAAAATTATGGAAGAAAGGGGGAAAAAAGTACTGACAACTTCAGTGGCAAGGGGACCAGTCCTCTCTCACCAGCCTACTTTACAGGAATTTCCAGTTATGTCTAGTAGTTTTTAAAACTTCGTTCTGTGTCTGTCAACAAGTGAAATGTTTACTTATTAATTGAAGTTTCAACGAAGCTTTCGCAACATTTGAGTAAACCCCCTCTTCCCAACCACAACAAACATCTCAACAAAACAAAGCAAAAATAAAATAAAAAAAGCTAAAGTGACTAGAGGTGACTTAATGAGAAGTTTTTGTATGTTAGGATCGATAATCTTAAGAATGATATGCATGCAGCCCCCATTCTTCCCTAAAACTGTTGTATTTCCATCAGAGGCTGAAATTCAGCCTAACAGGGTTTCCCATAAATCAGCTGGTTGTTGTCGAATTGCACCTGATGCGGTTGTTTTGTTTGAAATTAAAAACAGCCAGAGCAGACTCGATGAAAAACAGAAGAAATCAGATGAAAGTTTGATTTTTGTTTTTAAAGTCGCCTCCTCTCTAGCAGGTGGGAATCACCGCCAGCCACGCTGTAGCTCCTTTTGCCATTCCTAACCGCCTCTCCTTTCCCGAGGAGTTAATTAAATTAAGATGCTTTCCGCACACTCCGTGTTCTGTTACTCTTTGCTCTCACTCGCTGGCCCTGTTCCTGAGCGAGAAGAGTGATTTTCTTGTTCCTGTTCGGGTGGCAGTTACTTTAGTTGGGTTGGGGGGCGGGGGTGTAGAAGAAAGAGAGCTAGCTGGCTGCCTGTGTGTGATCTTTCACATGGGGAAGTGCCAGGAGTCTTCTGTTCTCCGAGAAACAGGTAGGCAGACTCATCCTACCTCGGACTCTCTGCTCTGGCACTCTCTCCGTCCCCAACCTTCTTCTGGAAACCCACTTCACATCCTTAGCCGTGGCAATTTCTTGCTTATCCAGACACAACACTCGGGGTTTCTTTCCTCCTTTTCCCCCACCCCCACCACGGGCACTGCAGGCATCAAGCACATGGCTGTAGGTTTAACCAAGGTTTGGCCAATATCATTATTTCATCCTTAAAACATTCCTTGCCCGTAGTCAGAAAGACTGGGTATTGAGGATCAAAATCTCTACTCCGAGCTCTACTACAGGCTGTGGAAGTGGAAGGTGATTTAGGATTTCTAGCCCTGGGGCAAAAAGTATTTGGGGATTTAGGAGAAAGAGAGGGAAACAGAGAGGGGGAGCACAGTGCAGGAAAGGGATAAATAGAGGAAGAGAGAAAAAGGAAGGAAGAAAATAGGGAAGAGGGAAAGAGGGTAAGAGACAAAAAGAGAAAGGAGAGCGCTAGAATCAGGGAGTGGGAAAGGGAGAACGAAGGAAAGAGAAAACTAGAGAAAGAAAAAAGATGAAAGAAACGGAAAGAGAAAAAAGAGTGAGAGAAAACAGAAAAGGAAACACTGAAGAGCGTAAGAGAACCTCTAATCTCTGCTAAAGTTACTGAACCCGTTTAAGAAACTACAATGCTGAGATCTTGGGTACCTCGTGGTTGAGCTAAAATGTCCGGAAATAAATTGCAAAAACATTCCAGAGAGAGAGAGAGAGAGAGAGAGAGAGAGAGAGAGAGAGAGAGAGAGAGAGAGAGTGTGTGTGTGTGTGTGTGTGTGTGTGTGTGTGTGAGAATTTGTATTAAGTAGGAGACTAGGAATGGGGGTGTCCTGGAAAGCACAGCATGCAAGAAACACACTGTCCGGTCACTGAGTATATCTACAATTAAACGCTTTTCAGTTCTTTTCAAAGTGGGTAACGCTCCGGGGACAATACCACGCGTGAAAGTGGCACGCTGGACAGAGAATCGGTACTTTTATCACCACTTTCGCCGACCCTCCTTAATCGAGACTGTATTTTATGAAGGCGGCGGCTGCAGCCTATTCCCAGGCTAGAGACTTACCTCGGCAGAAAGGGTCTCCGGCAGAAAGGGCCTCCCCTCCTAATGCAAAGTTCTTGCCGCGAGCCGCGCTTGTCTTTGCGTTGTCATTAGATCCACACTGGACTGGCGGAGCAGTCCGTCCGTCAGAAGTTCAGCAAGCTCTTTCCCAGCTTTCTCCCCGGAGCCTTGGACATGATATGGAGGAAGAAGAGCCGTTCCGGGGATGGCGGGGCAAGGGGAATCCTCGACTTTGGGTTTCCCGAAGCGAAAGTGTGAAAAAGGGGGGAAAAAGTGTTGGTTGACTTTGATCACTCGGAGGAGATCTTGCTTCAATCACGCTCCTCTTCGGAGCCTCTGCGCCTTCAACTCTAGCGAAGTTGGATGAAGTCTGAGCCTTCCCCTCCCAGGTCCATCACATTTCAGCAGTTAAGTGGCGTAGAACTCGCAGTCCCCGCCCGCTGTCCCACCCAGAGCTGCACACATTCGAATGTTCGCTGCCTGAGCGTTCCGCCCCGCCTACCCCCCGAACGTTCTGGGGTTGTCAAGTTCGGAGTCCGCCTCCAGCTCCTCCTCCTCCTCCCTTTTCTCACTAATGGTCCGCTCTGTTTACTTGTGTTTGGATAGCAACTGCATCTTAAAGGCACAGGTCTTCTTGACGTTTTCCTTGTTACATTACCTAAGGTGACTCGGTTAAAAAAAAATAAACAACCTTCCTTCCTTCCCACCCCCCACCCTCCTCTTTTGTGCCACTGACTCCTTTAATTGTAAGAAATTCAATAACTGCTTCCGTACCACGCCAATGACCCTACATAGCACTGAAAAGGGCACCGGGCAGTAGTTCCAACGTAGGGCTTAAGTCTACTTTATTTTCAGTTCTTAGCACAGTCAACAGAAGCCTCTCCTTTGTGTGGCTGTGATGTACGGATAGTGAAAACTACCTATTTTAGTCATGTAAATGATATACAATCAAAAGCACCAACAATGACTTTCTCCCCCCACCTCCCTAATTTAAAATACAACATTGTACCTTAATGTTGCCAGTTCTATAAATGTATGCAGCTAAATATGTGTTCTTCTGTATTCGGCTACTGTTCCCCCCCGCCCCCCCCCCCCACGTAACTTGCTTATGGATGTTTGGAACTGTAATGATATTGTGGAGAGTGCTATTATATTTATTAGAACGTGGCATTCAATATTTTCTTTCCCACATTTACAGCTGCACTTTCTACCTTCAGAGATTTCTCAGTCACCAGTTACTTGCTCAAAGGTATGGGAATCTACTGTCACCCCCACAAACTACAAACCATACCACAGTAGTAACCCCATAATTTTTGGAAAAAAACACTACTTAAAAAGTTTTATTTTGCAAACGCCTTCACCTCCCTACCGGGCCGAGCATGGATTTCATTTGCCCGCTGCAGTCGTCAGTAACTGAATCGAATTCAAGATGTAGTGATAAATTTGAAAAGATTTTTCCTCCTCCCCGGAGGTTTTTTGGCTCTTTTAGTACAATTACTGGATATAATTTCGAAGGCTTTGGTGCCGAGTTGTGCCAATCTTTTTGCATTGACAGCATCAGTGAGAAAATAATGGAGCAAAAACATTCAGTCTGAAACGACCCCAATGAGGAGTAGTTGCTTTCTGGCTGATCCTTTTCCTCCAGCTGAAGGTCGAATGGTTTCTCCAACCCACCCACCCCTAAAAGTTGCTTTTAAATGAACTATGCAAAGCAACACTGAAAATAATACGAACCGTGCTACTGGCCATGGAAATACAAGCAGGACAGTAAGGAGTAGACGCTCGGAAAGGTCAAGGCTCTGGTAGAGGGTCAGGCAAAAACTTTTTCTTTCTTTTCAGATTTGTATAAGATAAACTATCTCTCACTTTGGCCGAAGGGAAGAGAAATTTTCGTTTCTTTTGGAAGGGATAGCAGATCATTTTCCCTTTTCCATGTTATATTCGGTATGATAATAAATGATCTTGGAACAGAGAATAGAACTTTTGCTAATTCTGTATTTAGTGCTACATATAAAAGACGTATTGAATTGCTACCATACAATTTGGCTGAAGCAACTTGGGAGAGGAAGGATGCTTGTAGGCTGAGGGTTTTCGAGGGAAAAAATACTTCCAAATGTTGAGTTAAATAAGATACTTTCTTTTTAGTGCTTCGAGGAGAGCTCGGAGATCATTATACCCCTCTTCATTTGACTCCTTTTTACGGCAACTTCTATCAGATGCTCTTTCTCTCAAGTCCCACTGCCTCTGCCCACCGACTAACCGGCAATTATCCATCCCTAAGAATATGGCTAGATCATCTAGTCATTTCTCTCTGTAGTAGGGTAAATTCCTTCACCGTTTTATTAGAGATTTTTTTCTAGGGGTGTATGGGTGTCCCTTCTAGTGTTTTTTTCCACTGTAAGTGACAGGACTGGGAACCTGCTCAGGAGATGAGCCTTCTCTCCGAAAGCAAACTGAACACCGAGTGCTTTGTTTAACTGAATTAAACCATGCCAAAAATTAAGCGTCCCCTCCCCTCGCATCATGCTCCCTCATCACTGAATGCTGAGGCCAGAAAGGTAGGAAGAAAAGCCTTCATCTGAACAAGTTTCGTATTTGGGGGGAGTCGGGAGGCCCAGAGTTGTTTGCCCATTCCCCCCGCCCCTCGGAGGCTTTAGGAATCGAAGGGTGCAGGTGTTTGAGATCGGCTAGAAGGTGTGAGAAGAGCTGAGGAGCATTCTGAACCAACAATTACTGTGCAGGGGGTCTCTGCTCTTTCCCAGCCCTCCCTAGGAGCTCTCCGTCGAATGCACACTACAGCCCAGCTTCACAGTCTGAGTTGTTGCGGGAGAGTGATTTTAGGTGCTTGGTGGGGAGCACACAGACAAGCACGTTCACACACTCCAACGTAACATAAACACACACACCGAGCAACCAAGTCCACCCACCCAGTATCTTCCCCCCTCTCCCTATATAAATTCAGGGACGTATGGTGCATGAGATTGTCAGCATGGTGCAAAAAAGCAGCTGGAACCTCTGGGTGGGTGGCAGGGAGCCCTGGGGGTGCAGAAAGAGGGAGGTCTGGCAGGGCTCAGAGACCCTTAATGGTCCTCTAGCGCAGGCAGCTGGGAACTGAACCCCTTCCTTCCCTCGTTTCCTTTTCACTACTCCTGGTCTTTGGGGAACATCGAAGTTCAGTTCAGCCTGACACTTCCGCCGAGGGGTTTATCTGCTGTCCTCGCCAGCTTTAGGTTTTCGACACCAAGGACACTTCCAAAGAAATTACGAACAGGGGGAAAAAAAGAAGAAAAGGACGGTTGCGGCTTTAAGCACTCAAATCTCCATCAAGGTGAGGGAGGAAGGAAATGGGAAAGGGGGAAGAAGGGAGAGCAACCTCGGTGGAAGGGACCACTTGCAGGCCCCCTTCCCCCGGGGCCCACCCAGGCTGCTATTTCTGCAGGTCTAAGAACAGATCGGGTGTCAGTCTGAGGGGCCTCCCCTCTCCCACCCCCATCTCACAGTGTAGAAATTGTTTTTTGTCTTGAAAATTACCACCCAAATAAATCATGAAAATTCCACCTGTCTCCAGGGATTCGGGGATTTCTCCTCCTTGTCTTTCAACCTTGGCCTCCTTGTCTCCAGTCCCTTTCCCACCCCACCTCTGGCTTTGAGTTTTCTTGGAAAAATGACGCTTGTGTTCACAGCTTTACTTTTTAACTCCAAGTCTGGCCTTGGGGGGGGTTACCCTTCACCCCTCTAAACGCCCTCTCTCCCCAGTTGAGCTAGTCCAGTTTGGGGAGATATAGAGGGCGAGGGAAGATGGGAAGATTTGGTACATGGAGCAGAAGGCACCGAAGTTCCAAGATTTCAAACGGGGGCGCACGGGGGAATGAAGGTGGGAGGGAAAGAAAGAACCTTCTATCTATCCGGGATGGAGCGAGGGAGTAGACTCTAGGGTTAGGGGAAAGCGGAACGGTTCGACCCCGAGACTCAGCGGGCGGGCTGGCGGGTGGAAGAGCTGCAGCTCCCCCTGGAGGCCCAGACCCAGCACGACATGCGGCTTGGCGCCTAACCCTGCCTCTCCGCTCCAGGACGCGAAACTACCCGCAAACGAGCTTCTTTTGGTTTGGCGTTCGGGAGTTCGTGGAGTAGTGTACACAGGCGCTGCGTGTATGCGTGTGTGCAGCGGTAGTGGAGAGAGTACATTTTCGAAGTGCGAGTGTTTTCATCCCCTCCCTGCCCTCTTACCCTTCCTCAACCCATCGTATCTAGGTAGGACCCGGGGGTGGCACAAGGTGCACCTCTTCCTCTGTGTATCCTGCTTTTCAAACTCTCTCCGAGACCCGAGACTCTTGTCTATGAAGCTCCGAGCTAGTAGATTTTCTCTTCCTCTGCTTTGGGGCTGGTTTCCTGGGGGGAAAGACGAGCCTTCTGCTAGGCTCTCTGGACCGACCTCAGGTGCCTTAGAATTATTGGAGCTCGTTCGGCGCAGAGCTCGGGGAGCCAAGTGGTAGTCGCCGTTCGGCGGAAGGCGACTGACTCCAGCACCACCTGCGCAGCGGCCCCTGAAAAGGTCAAGTTTAAAAAGGAGTAGCCCAGACCCTCCGGGCCGCATTGCCCTTTCGCCCTCTCCGTTCCGTTTGAGGGCAGAACAGGGTTTTTAGGTAGCATTTAGATATCGAGTTGTGCGCACTTGCGGCCGCCTGGAAGCCGACGAATCAGACCTAGAGTTCCAGCCTTAAATCGATGCGGGATCTAGGGTACAGGGTACATACATGGCGACCCGAGCTTCGCGTAGGCGTGAGAGCGCACCTACCGCTGCCGGTCGAAAGACTACTACCCTTCGGGCCTCAGGACCTCTTGGTGTTTTCCATCCCCCAGCTACAGGAACAGAAACTAAAATACCCTTTCCTCCAAGCTTCCGACCAACCCCAGCCGTCTCGATCTTCCCTTATTCTTGTAGAATTCATTTTTACCTCTCAAGCCCAGATCTGTCTCTGCCGTGTTCAATTTCCCTGGGAGAGAGGATGGTAAAGGGAGATTTCTTATCCCTTCCCTCACGCTCGTTTCTCTTTTAATCACTTCAGATATTCTCCCTTGCTTTCCTAAACGCCGACCACCCCCCTCCCCCAGTCTTTTTTCCACTTAGTATGCTTCGATTCAAGGAGCATAGGGTGACAACTGCTACGGGAAGAACTACTGGGGGAACTGTTGGGAAAAGAGTAAAAGGTGGGAAGACCAGACGTGGGCCCTATGTGAACATCAGCTGCCACGAGAAAAGGGTCGTGAATAGTAGGTTCCTTCATTAGGCGGGGCTAACCCTAGGAAAAGCAGGTAGTAGCGAGCCAAGTTCTGACTTTCCAGAGGGTACCGGTGCCTGGGCAGCAATAGAAGCAACCTCCAGGCTAAGACCTTCGGCCTTTGGAAGCTGCTGGAAATTGGCTAAACCGAGCGTCTTGATCACCACGCTCAAGGACCTCCCTGTTTACTCGTCATAGAATTTCAGGGGGCTTGTCAGTCAGCCAGGCCACTGCTTGTGTCCTCTTGGTTTGGAAGTAACCCCGCGACCCCAGCACTGCGGGTCAACAACTGCTGCAGTTGTCCAACAGCGAATGAACTAGGGGACGTAACCCAAGGGTGGAGAGAGGTGGAAAGTGTGCTGAGGGTGGGGTGCTGAGCTGAGGACAGGCCCCAAGAAGCTCCTTGAGCTTATTTTATCTACTCAGTGCCCGGCAGACCATGTGAGGGTGTGGGGTGCGTGCATACATAGACAGCAAGTCTTTGTCCTCAGATACACCCAGACAAATCAATACACCAACACACATGTGCACAGTTTGTACACACGTGCCCCCGCGCAAGCCCTGAGGAAAACTTTCTGGCTCTCAATCAAGTCCAAGAGGAGGAGAGCTGCCTCAGATGTTCACCAAGAGAGAAACAGCTTCGATTTCTTGGTGACTTCCTTCTTTTTTCTTTCTGGAGCCTGATTCTGTGAAGACAGAAAGCCCCCAGACCGGGACAGAAAGGAACGAAGACCTCAGGCTAAAACAATTGGGAAAAGCAATTAGGAACTCCACCTTCCCCACCTCACACTTACTCATGCACTCTGTGCCAGGTGTGGGGACAGAGACTGTGAAGAAAGATCCTTTCACTGTGTTCATAAACACACACACACACACACACACACACACACACACACACACACACACTACTTCTGCTTATACTTTAATGCAGTTGCACCAGTCAAGGTCTCCCAACTAAGGGAAGTAACACTGATGGTAAGAAAGTTTTTACTCAACACCCTGTGTGAAAGATTTTGAGATTAAGTCCTGGGGAGGGGAGGTAAAAAAAAAATAAGGTCTGCACTCGAAGGACTTAACTTTCATTGGGGAGATAAGACATGTACATTGATAGGATATAGATAAGACAAAGCAGGATGAACCCTAGTAGGGGCACAAGAAAAGATCTCGGTATGAACATCACCTCCTCATCTATTAGATTTATGAGGTTATATGTACTGTACACACACACACACACACACACACACACCACCGCCACCGCTACATCCTCCTACCTTGTTTTTTCCTCCCCCTACTCTTCCAAACTAGTTGGATTTAGGTCTCCCAAATCCCGGTGAATCCCGTTACAAGGCTTCGTTCATCTTCTGACTTGTTCTCCCTTCCCTATGTAATCCTGGAAGTCTGCCTGCGTGTGAACACCCCCTTTCCCACCCTCCACCTCAGCTTAAGTAAGCTGTTCTCCAGAGAGGACCCGGAGACTCTCTCTTCCACACCTTCATTCTGCCCCTCTTTTCCTTCTGCTCCCCCTCTTCATTAACCTCCTTTACTCAACTCCTCTGGCAATGAGAGTGGAGGGAGGAGATAGGCAGAAAGATACTCCCTCCGGGTAAAAGAGCGGTGGAAACCGCTTGCCTTCCTTCCCTCACAGTCTCCAGAGCCACGTCTGAAGAAACCTTTTGTCAGTTTGGAACAGCGGGATTTTGTTTTAAAATTATTATTTCAACTCTGGATTTGATTTAGCGAAATTCCCGTGTTAGGAACTGATACTTCCCGCCTCTCCTCCTCCCCGTCTCCCATTTCTCCAGTCTCACTTCACCCCTAGTCTTCTGGCTTTTAGGTTGTTTCGCGTGTATATGTGGGTGTGGGTGTGGGTGTGGGTGCCTTCAGCAGGGACTGACTGTCCTGGCTAAGCCGACCTTGAAAACGGCAACCTTTGGCTCTGCCTCTTCCAAGTCTCCAAGGCTAATGAAGTAGTAGCTCGCTAAGCTCAAGGTCTTGGGGTCCGCTAGATGGCCGACCTTGGTGGTGGAGACTGCCGCTGCACTAAGCGGCCTCGCCTGGAATCCTTGCCTTCGGGGCTCCAGGTGGGAAATATACACCCCACTTTTCTAGGCCCCCTCCCCAATCTCTGAGCCGAAGTTCCCTTTAACCCTGCCCTGCCTTGGGGCTTCATTCATTTCGAGTTCCCATCCCTCAAATTACATGTTTCCTTGAAAATAAGCCCGAGACAAAGTGTCTTCTGCTTAGACTTTAGCCCAGAGGCTAAAGGACTATCGGCATCTAATCGCTCCCACCAAAGGGATTTCAGCTTCCCTTTTACACATGTTTTCGCTTTAAGACCTTACATAGAACTGGAAGTTGGGGGTTGGAGGGCTTTGAGCGGAAGGTCTCTGGGGAGGGGGGAGGAGGAGTTGATGTGTTCTCAATTCTTGTTGGATGTGCGCACCCCAGGGTCATTGGGGAGGTTGAGCTAGCTGGCTGCGAGGAACATGAAGCGATTCCAATAGGCCGAGGGTTCTTCTGAGTTTCACATTTGTTCAGATTTGGAGGTAAAATATTTCAGAGGAACTAAACCGAGTAATTGGGATTCACGGGTTAACAGGAACTTGCAGATAGTAGACCAATGATAAATACTTTTTCTTAATAAGACCTATTTCACATTGGTAAGGAATGAAATGAACATAGAAATGACCACAATAACGTTAAAGGAAAACAATAGTAAAAGACATCAGAACTCAGATCGATGAAATAATCAGCCTTGCCTACTGAACTCTGAAATTTAAGTATACTCTTCCGAATGGAGAATGATGTAGAATGAGGCATATAAATCAATCAATAAACATTTATTAAGTGCCTACTGCGTGCCTGGCATAAACTATCAGACATAGCCGATGTATCAGATCCTTTGCTTAACTGTTATTTGTTTATTAGAAGTGAGAGCTTTGGGGGCAGGAATCAGTTTTTGGGAAGTGACAGAGATGGGTTTTTTTTTTTAAAACATCAACAGAACATTTAAAAATGTTTAATTTATCTAAAATTGGATTAATTCTATTAAGAATACACGCAATATAAGGAAAACCACTGAAGGTGGGTGCACTCACCTAAATTTTTCAAAAAAAAAATCATTCATTCTTCAGAAAACTTTTTAAAAAAATGCAAAACTTACCAATTGAGATTTGTAAAGTACTTTTATATGTTGTCTCCTTTGATCCTTATAACAACCTTGTGAGGTAGTGGCTATTCTTATGCCCATTTTACAGATGAGGAAACTGAGGGTGAGATAGGTAAAGTGATTTGCCCTGGGCCACACAGCTAAGTTGCTAGGGTCATATTTGAACCCAACTCTCTTCCTGATTCCAAGTCCAATATTATATCCAGTGCACCACCTATGCAACTATTTGTAGAGCACACTGTGTATTAGGCTGTAGAGGACATACAATGTTTAAAGAATACCATATCACTGCCTTCATAGCTGTGAAAATCTAACTGTTGACTACTCTCTCCCCCAATAGGACAGGCAAGTTAGAGAAATTGAAGCTGCAAGGTACCCTGAGGGAGTGACTGGAAGCAGGGGATGCTAAGCAAATCAAACCACCACTGTTAATTCCATCCTTTATGCCATGACAGAGATGGCCCATGACCCTGAACCCAAAAGTCTTGGGAATAGCAGTGTCCCTTAGACCATGGGCTTTCCTTCCAGCCAGCACTGAGGCAACTAAATAGCTTCCAGTGCTGCTTCCAGCCAGCACTGAGGAGCCAGAAATTCAGCTTTGCACTAAAGTGGAAACTTTAGCTATTTTCAGAGGATCTTTTCTTATAGAGATATTCCAAATATGCAACACCTGATAGACTCTAGTTCCTTATGAACAATGATTACACTTTTGAACAGGTTAGCCAGGCTAGTATAGTGGAAAGACATTGGATGAGACTCATGAGGAATGGGTTCTGTTCCTGACTACAACACTTACTGTGCGATTTTAGCCAAGCTTCTTCACTTTTCTGGTGCTCATTGTCTTCATCTATAAAAAAGAGAAAGCTGGTCAGGATGATCTCTAAGAGCCCTTATAGTTTTGGCATTTTATGATCTGTGATCCAAATATTTCTCTTTCCACTACCAATTATTATTCTGACATATTCAAAATAAACTGTGAATTATTTAAAAGATAGGCTCGAATTTTTAGAGTCATATTTTTCAATAAGGGATGCCTCCCTGTTCACCTGTGAACGTTCTACAGAAGGGTAAATGCTCCATCCCTGAACTTAATCCAGATAAATGAGTCTCTAAAAATGTCATGCATTCACTCATTTAACAAATATTTAGTGATCACCTACTACATATAAGTAAATGTTGAATACAATTCTTCATGATCCCATTTTGGGGTTTTCTTGGCAAAACTACTTTAGTGTCTTGCCATTTCCTTCTATAGTGCATTTTTACAGATGAGAACCCGAGGCAAGCAGGGTTAAGTGAGTTGCTCAGGGTCACATAGCTATTAAGAGTCTGAAGCCAGAATTGAATTCAGGAAGATAGGTCTTCCTGGTTCCAGACTTCGTGCACCACCTAGATGCCCATACAAGTAACTGTCAGTATTATTTTAATATCTTTCAAAGGATACTCATCTGTACATATTTATTTTTTATTCTTGTAGGGGATACAGGATTGCCATTGATATAAGAACTGGGCACAAGAACACTCGAGTTTGACCTAAGGCCTTTAGTGTAATTTAACAGATCAGAACAGGAAGATCTGGGCTCAAATGCTACCTCAGAGGCTATCATGTGACCCTAGGCAAGTTATTTAATCTTTCTGAGCCTCAGTTTCTCATGTGAAAAATGGGGATAAGAGTACCTACCTTATAAGAATCAAATCTAGGTAATACTGCTTTACAAACCTTAAAGCATGATATGAGTGTGTTGTTGCAGTGCCTTCCCTATTTCTGCCTTGAGAAACTACTTGTATATTTTTGTAATTACTTATTTGCCTGTATATATATATATATATATATGTATATATATATATATATATATACATATATATATATATATATATATATATATATATGTATGTATTATCTCCTCCTACTAGAATACAAATTCCTTGAAGTCAGAAAATGTCTCATTTTAATTTTTGTTTTCCCAGTGCCTGGGAGATAGTTGGTACTTAACAAATGCTTGTTGGATGAGGTTATTAATAATAATAAAGATAAAGAAAACCTGAACTTCTTAAATTACAAGTGGATTTGCACCTAGTAGTAACTCTTTATTTATTGAAGTCTCTAAAATTTTTTAAGAATTTTTTGTTTTTACTAGTAGAGGAGAGAAAACTGGTGTTTGAGTCAGTTCTTTTATTAGAAAGTAATTGCCAGGATAGAGCTTACATTGTCACTTTCTGTTTGGATTGTGCTACTATCGTGACGACATTTTACTCAAATGCTTCTCCTATTAAGCGAAGCAATAATTTGCAGATGGAGTGTCATTGCCTGATGACATGTAGTATTGGTGCTATCATGGGATTATAATTCAGTTTGCATTTTTTGACTGTAGGAAGCAGGGGCAGGGAGAGGGGGAAAGAGAAGAAGAGAGAGAGAGAGAGAGAGAGAGAGAGAGAGAGAGAGAGAGAGATATGGAGATAGATAGATAGAGACAGTGAGAGACAGAGAGACAGAGACAGAGAAACAGAGAGAGATGCCCCTTGGAGTCAGGGAGAAAAGACATTTCTCTTGGCATTCTGTCAGAGGGGAAAAAGCCAAGGGAGTGAGTGGAAGATAATAGGATTTAATCAGTCTGAAATAAAAGCCCTTAAAGAGTTTCTCGGAAAGGTTTATGACAATCCTCTCTAGAATTTAAGGTCAGAGGATTAGCCTCAGGGGCATGCTGGAGCCAGCTCCTCCCAGCTCCTCAGAATCCACAAATACTACTTATCAAGGTTTGATTTACTGTTTTGTTGATTCTTGGTCTTAAAACAGTGATAAAGAAAATGTTACTAATGCAGATTAAATTTAACAGCCTAACCATTTTTTAAAAAAGAGATCTGGTTGTTAAATATTCACCAACACATCCTTGATTAGACTGCATCATTTCACAAAGAACCAATGATCTTCAGGAGGCTTCATGGTCTGTATTCTCACTGCACAGAGGTGACCCTTCTATGTTCTCCAGTGTCATTGAATGGATATCCGTCTGGTTATGTCAAAAGACAGCTCAACTATTTTCATCCAAGTTCCCCATCTTACAGTCTTCAGTTCAGTCATTTTTTCAGTCACATCTGACTCTTCATGACCCCATTTGGAGTTTTATTGGCAGAGATACTGGAGCGACTTGCCAAGGGTCACACAGTTAGTAAGCGTCTGAGGCCAGATTTGAACTCTTGAAGAGGAATCTTCCCAACTCCAAGCCTGGCACTCTATTTATTGTGCCACGTGGCTGATCCATCTTACAGCTTACATATATCCCTCAAAAATATCAGCTTGTTTGGCAGGTCAGACTACAACCAAAAAGCAGTCTGGGAAACTGCTAGATTAATAGGATAGTAGGCTCTGTTCCTGTCACTCCTTAGAAAAATTTGAAAAGTCCAGGTAACCCTACAAGACACCAGAGATATCTCTGAATGTCCAATGGCCATGGGTGATCCAGAATGCATAAGTAAGGGATACAGTGTCATGGCATCATTATATATCATGTTACCATGAGCTGACTGTGTAGTTATGACACTCTATTCCCCAGTCCCTATTTAGTGGATTTCTTAGTATCAAAGTTGGTGGAGGAGGAAATGGGAAGGAGAGGAAATTGGGCTCAGTGACAAACATTTAATTATGTGGTGGGCCTCAGTTGCAACTTTAATAGATTAAATAACCTCCTCAAGTATTTATATGAGACAAGACACATAATGCCCTGCCCCAGTTCTCTCTATGGTATTGCCTTAGTAGTTAGACCTCTTCCCATAACAATCAAGGTACCAAAAAATATTTTATAGAATTATAAGAATAATAACAAAATTCATCTGGAAGAACAAAAGATCCAGAATATGAAGGGAATTAACGAAAAGAAATGCAAGGGAAGGTGGCCTAGTCATACCAGATCTTAAATTGTATTATAAAGTAGCAATCATCAAAACTACTTGGTATTGGCTAAGAAATAGAGTGGTGGATCAGTAGAATAGGTTAGGTACACAAGAGAGTAGTTAATGACTATAGTAATCTACTGTTTGATAAACCCAAAGATCCCTCTACCAAAATAAAGTTAATATGGATACACAATTTAGATATAAAGACTGATATTACAAACAAACTGGGAAAGCAAGGAATAGTTTATCTGTCAGATTTATGGAGAAAGGAAGAATTTATGACCAAACAAGAGATAGAGAACATTAAAAAATGCAAAATGGATAATTTTGATTACATTAAATTGAAAAGTTTTTGCACAAACAAAGCCCAATGCAACCAAGATTAGGAGGGAAGCAGAAAACTGGGAAGAATTTTTACAACCACTGTCTCTGATAAAGGCCTCATTTCTAAAATATATAGAGAACTGAGTCAAATTTATAAGAATACAAGTCATTAAATTGCTTAATGGTCAAAAGATACAAACAAGCAGTTTTCAGATGACGAAATTAAAACTATCTATAGTCATATGAAAAAGTGCTCTAAATCACTACTGATTATAGAAATGCAAATCAAAACAACACTGAGGTACCACATCCCACCTGTTAGATTGGCTAACATGACAAACCAGGAAATGATAAATGCTGGAGATGTGGCAAAATTGAAACACTAATGCGTTATTGGTGGAGTTGTGAACTGATTCAACCATTCTGGAGAACAATTTGGAACTATGTCCAAAGTGCTATAAAAATGTGCTGCATACCCTTTGACCCAGCAATACCACGTAAAAGTGGTATTGGGCTGTATCCCCAAGAGATCATACAAATAGGAAAAGGACCCACATGGACAAAAATATTTGTAGCAGCTCTTTTTGTGATGGCCAAGAACTGGAAAGAGAGGGCATGGCCATCAATTGGGGAATGGCTGAACAAGTTGTGGTATATGAATGTAATGGAATACTACTGAGCTATAAGAAATGATGAGCAGGCAGACTTCAGAAAAACCTGGAAAGACATATATGAACTGATGCTGAGTGAAGTGAGCAGAACCAGGAGAACACTGTACACAGTAACAGTCACACTGTGTAAATGACTTTGATAGACTTATCTCTTCTTAGTAATCAAAGACAACTCCAAAAGTCTCATGATGGAAAATTCACATCCAGAAAAACAACCGTGGAGTCTGAATGCAGACTGAAACATACTATTTGCTCTCTCTCTTTTTTGATTGTTTCATCTTTTTCATGGTTTTCCTCATTGGTTCTAATTCTTCTTTACATCATAATTAATGTGAAAATAGGTTAAATATGAATGTGTATGTAGAGCCTAGATAAAATTACATGCCATCTTGGGATGGGGGTGTGGGAGGGATAGGGAGAAAATTTGGAACTTAAAATCTTATGAAAGTGAATGTTGAAAACTAAAAATAAATAAGTAAATTTAATTTTAAAAATAGGCCTCTTCTTTTCTTATCCCCTTCTCTCTTTTCCCATCCTTTCCCCTCTTCTCCTCCTCTTTTTTCTCTTTTCCTCTCTCTTCTTCCCTCCTCTTTTCTTCTCTCCCCTCTTCTATTCTCTTCTTCTTTCCTCTCATCTCACCTCCCTTCCTCTTTTTTTCTCTTCCCTCTTCTCCCCTCTTCTCCTGTCTTTTCCTCTTTTCTTCTCTGCTTTCCCTTTCCCTCTCTTTTCCTTTTTTTGGGGGGTGAGGGGAGAGGGAAACGATGAAACATTGTTTCCACTGTCATTGCTGAAAAATAGGGAGCTTGTGTTGTCCATTAGACTTCATTGTACTCAGTGAAAAAGAAAGCTTCTTTTCTCTTCCATTTTATAAGAATCAGGGAAAGGCATACAATGATCCTGTAATGCATGGATGTTGTAACAGCCAATTACCCTCCCAAGTGTTTACTTTGGGTGTTACTCTCTCACAAAGATGATGAATGGTGTCCATATGTCAGCTGCTCAGTTAATATTCACGAGAGTACTATAGCTGGTGGAAGAAACTTCAGGGTGGGCAGTGTCTCTACTCACAGGGGTTGGGCTTCTGCAAATTTAAGTGGCCCCACTGCACTTCTCAGTGGGAGTTAAATATCACACAGGGTGGCAGGATTGGGCTTGCAACTTGGAAACCTGACTGCTACTAGAAAGGGAACTATTTTTAAAATAAAGGGATAATGAGCCCTTTGCTTCTGGGAAAAACGGGCTCTTTCAGGCATGCAGTGGGAAATCCTCTTTTCCTCCCTCTATTCTCATTCTCTCTGAAGTTTTGTCCTTAATGACTACTGTTTTTGTAAATTCCTTATATAGGGTCTGAAAGAGGGTAAGGCAATGTCTGATCATAAAGAAAGATGTGGAAGTGGGGAGGTGGAGGGAAGTAGAAGAGGAAATTCTGGGTATGGTCAATTTCAGTGATATATGAGGAGGGGGAAAAGGAAGAGAAGGAAGAATGTATGGTTCAATGATAAGAGTCCTGGGTTTAGGGGAATGGAACAAGCCTTCATTAAGTGTCTAGTATATGTCAAGCCAAGCACTTTACAAATATTATCTCATTTGATCCTGGGAAGTCAGTATTATGATGAGCCTTATTTTAAAATTGAGGAAACTGAGGCAGATGGAATTTAAATGACTTGTCCAGGGTCACACAGCGAGTAAATGCTTTGGGCTGGATTGGAACTTAGATCTTCTTTACTCTAGGTCCAGCCCTCTATCCACTTCACCACCTAGCTCCCTGATCTTAGGTGTAATGAGATATAGTTTCTAGCTCTCCATCTACTAGGTGACTTTGATAAAGTTATTTTACCTTTATAAGCCTCCATTTCTATAACTCTAAACTAGGAATAATAATCTTTTCCCTTTCTACCTGTTATTTCAGTGGTATGTGGGTTTGCCAATATGGGATGTTTCTCCACTTGGTCAATAAATATGACAACTCCCCTAGGATCTGTTGTTTTGGCCTTTGGGGTGACCTGTGGCTCATAAATTCATCATACTGCAGTTCACTTAATGATGGATCTCTTCAAATTTAACTAGGCCAGTTCCCCAGATATCAGAAATTTCAGTCCATTTTAGTATGGTAGGATGGACCAGAGAGGATGCCTTGCCTTTGAGCTGCTTCCACATCAGTGTAAATTGGCAAGGTGAAAATTCAGTGCTAGAAAATTTAGATTTAGATCTTTAAGGGACCTTAGAGCACATCTAGTCTAACCTTCCCATTTGACCAATAAAGCAACAGAGATTTAGAGCAGGCACTTCTCCAAGGTCACATGACCACTAAATGGCAGAGCTGGGATAGCCCATGCCTTCTGATTTGAAATCCAGTCTTCTTTCTTGCTCTCTCCTTACTATGGCCCCATTCTCCTTCCTTCCATCTCTGATGCCCCTGGAAACTTGGACTCTACTTCCTGCTCTCTTCAATCTGATAGGTGAGCTTTTGACCTCCTCTAGACAGGGCCCCAACAACCTCTTTACCACTATTTTTCATGAGTACCTTTTCCACCCCACCCCACCCCCATTTTCCAGAATCCCTTTATTTGCTGTCTTACTCCATTGCAATGAAAGCTCTGTGAAGGCAGGGACTTTGTAGGTTGTTGTTGTTTTTTTATCCTTAGCGCATAGTACAGTGCCTGGCACATAGGTTGTTGTCCTTCATTCTCAAAAAGGACCAAAATGACATCACCATGATAAAGTCAAGTTTCAATGTGTCCTACTGTGATTGATTGGACCAATTCGAGCTTGGAATGCTTTACCACAGATTGGGAACAGATAGTCTGTGTGAATATTTGGGATGGTACATAGTAAGCATTCTATCTAGCTATACATGTTCTATCTAGCTGTCTGTCTGTCTATCTAACATCCATGTGTCTATGTGTCAGTCTGTCTTTCTATCTTTCTCTAACTCAGATAGAGCTTAGGAATGAGGAATCTGCAGTTTTGAGGCCACATAAGGTCCTCTAGGTCCTCAAGTGCAGCCCTTTGACTAAATTCAAACTTCACAGAATTGGTAAAGTCATTTTACCTTTATAACCCTCCCTTCTTATAATGGTAAACTAGGGAAAATAATCCCTAACCTTCCCACCTGTTATTGATAGTACAAATATTATCTCCCCATGTTACAGAGAAGGAAACTGAGTCTCAAAGAGGGTAAGTGTCTTGCCTCAGCTCACATAGCTAATAAATGTCAGAGCTAGAATTCAAACCCAAGTCCCCTCACTCTCAGCCCAGTCCATTTTCCACCATAGCCCCTCCTTGTGTATTGACAGCGGACAAGGATCAATTCTCCCCTCAGTCTTCCTGGACTTTTCTCCAGTCTTTTTCAGTCTTGAAAGACCTTGACTACTGGCAATTTTGACAGAAAAAATTGACAGTCCTTTCCATGCTGTGGATGCTTGAAGACTTTGAAAACTGTCCTTTGGCTTCTGGTCGTGGTGGTGCAGTGGTGTATCACCCCATCTCCTCCTCCCCCACCCTCCCTCCCATTTTAGCTCCTTTCACTGGGCAGTTGAGTGTCTTGGTGGATAAGGCCCAAGCCTGAAGTCAGGAAGACCTGAGTTCGAATCTGGCATCAGACACCAGTTATATGACCTTGGGCAAGTCTTTCCAATGGAGTGGAAGGTGAGGGTGAAAATGTGTTGAAAAGTATACAACTGTAGGGGGGAAAGTTTCCATTTTGTCTTTCCAGGTTGGTTGTATATTATTTTCTGCAGTTACTCTACACTTTGGCCAAACTGGCCTGATTGCTTGTTTGGTAGGGTGAGAAGAGGAAGGTAAAGACTGTTAAATTTATAGTGAGAGGACAGGAGTTCAAATATTGATAGTCACTCCCTACATGTGTGACTTTGGAGAAATCACAACTTTTCTGGTCCTCAGTTTCTTCAAGTGAGGAGGTTGGATATGATAACCCTATCAGCCCTGTACACAACATACCATCTCCCGCCTCTTTGTGGACATTCCTGGCATGTTCTTCCTTTCCACCTCCCACACTTGGAACCCTTAGCTCCTTCAAGGCTCAACTCAAATACCACTTTCATCAGAAGGTCTTTCTTAATTCTCCTAAGTATTAGTACTCTCCCCAAGTTGTTGTGTATTTATTTTGCAAATGTCTTGCATTTACTTCCACATATCTTCCCATATGTTGGGTCTACCCAATAGAATGTAAGCTATTTAAAAGGACAGGGACTGTCTCACTCTGGTATTTGCATACCCAGCACTGGGCTTGCTGCCAGTCATCAAGTGGGTGTTTCATAAATGCTTGTCAGTTGATTGGTTAATGAATTTCACATGAAACCATTAGTAAATCCACTGTGCTTAGGTTTATGCAATCCAGTCCTCATGCTCCAGGGGGAGCTTAATTCATTGCCTCTATTCAGTTAAAAACATTTTTCTCTTACCTGTCTGTCAAGTTGAAGCAAAGCACAGCTCCATGCCATGTAATATAACTGTGGCAAAAATGTTGGTTGGCAGCCACGACAGTAGAAAAACCAAACTTCCCAGCCCTGATTAAAGAAAGAGGATTCTTTCAGAGAAGCAGTGTTAGAGAGGTTGGGAGAGAACACAAGGCAGATCCAGCAGATGACTGCAAAGATCAACAAAAACAACCACCACTACCACCACCACCACCACCATTTATATGACATGCACTTTGTAGCAGGCACTGTATTAAGTGCTTTGCAAATATTTCCTCATCTGATTCTCACAACAACCCTGGGAAGGAGGGGCTATTATTAGCCCCATTATTTACAGGTGAGGAAATTAAGGCAAACAGAGATTAAGTGACTTGCCTTAGTGACAGCCACTAAGCATCTAAGCCTAAACTTGAAGTCAAGTCTCCTTGCCTCCAGGTCCAACTCTCTATCTACTGTACCACCATGACCAGACGCCAAAGGACCGCCTTCAAGCATCCATAGCATGGGAAGGACTGCCAATTTTTTCTGTCAAAATTGCCAATGATCAAGGCCTTTCAAGACTGAAAAAGTCTAGAGAAGAGTCCAGAAAGACTGAGGGGAGAAGTGTTCCTTGCCCCTTGTCAATACACAAGGAGGCGCTGTGGTGGAAAATGGACTGGGCTGAGAGTGAGGGGACTTGGGTTTGAATTCTAGCTCTGACATTTATTAGCTATGTGAGCTGAGGCAAGACACATCCTCTTTGAGACTCAGTTTCCTTCTCTGTAACATGGGGGGGTGACAATAACACCTGTACTATAAAATTGGTTGTTTTAGAAAACAATGTCCTTGAAAACCTTAACATGCTATGGGATACGAACCATATGATCCAATGACACGGGTCTACTGGACATTCCTTAAACACACTTTTCCACTACCTTTCTCCACACCTTTGCACCAGCCATTTCCCACACCTGAGGTGCCCTCTCTCCTTACTCTTGCTTCATAGTTTCTCTGGTTCCTTCAAGACCCAACTCAAAGTCCATCTTCTGCAGGATCCCTTTCTTAGTCCCTCCAGCTGCTAGCGTCTTCTCTTTGCAGATTGTTCCGCTTCTACTCTCTAGACATCTTGGGTATACCTAGTTATTTTCATGTCATTTCCCCTCTCGGAAGGGAACACTCTACTCCCACTCTTTGAGGGCAGAAACTATGGGGCCTTTCTTTTTATTCCCAATCCCTTAGAACAGTGCCTGATATGCAGAAAATATTTCATAAATATTTGTTGACTAAATGCCATAATAGTGATAACTAGGTATAATGAACAGAGGATTACATTTGGGAGAGGACCTTGGTCTGGATCCTGCTTCTGTCCCTTAATAGTTGTGTAGCCTTTGTTAAGTCCCCTAACTGAGTCTTAGTTTCTTCATTTGTATTATGAAGAGATCAGCATAGATCAGTGAATGTCAAAGACCATTCCCCAGAACATGAATGTGTTCAAATTCTCACTAGAACTTCTGGGAACTGTGTGGAATTCATACTTGCAACCGTATCCTGAAATCTTTAAATTCTTCTGTAGTTTACTGACATTTCTCATAGCAACGGAACAAAATTCAGTACCACTGGCCTCCATGATCTGGAAGGTGTCTTCCAGCTCTAAATCTATAATCCTAGCAGAGTTCTGGCATCATTTCTTTCTCAGTATGCAATAACCCACCTTTCCACCTTGTTTATCCACTATTCTCATCAAGGCCATGTCCTCCTGCAGGAGTCTACCATGGTAACATGTAGCAGAGAAGTGATAACTCATGGGGAGCGTGATTTTCTCCCTTACATAGACCTGAATGACAAGGACTGTGTACATTCATACCAACTCAGACTGGTTTTGCTGCCTATGAGAAGAGCAGGGGCTCATGGTTCCTCTTAAAAGTTTGTTTCCTGAAGGAGCTCTTGTATATTCTCCCATGTAACTTAATTCCTTTGGCTCTCTATCCTGCAAAAAATGAAAAGAACATATAGTCCAAACAATTAAAAGAAAACAAACCACATACTATCCAAGCCTTCTCTCCAAATAGTAAATGTACAGAACTCTCACAGATTTCACACACATCTGTAAGCTATGATTTGTTTATACCAACTCTTATGATATTTTTAAATCAGATATTGTTTTTCAATATGTATACAATGTCATTTCCTTTTATCAACCCCACCATGTGCAATTAGATGTATAAATATGAATATATTCAATCTATGCACATTAGTTAAGTTTTGCAGCAAAAATTTTCATACTGGGCCAAATGAAATAATATATATAAAGCAATATTAAAGTGCTAGGGATTTTTTTTAATGAATGAACCTGCTTCTCACCAATGTGACAATACTTAGTCTCCCAGCATGTGAAATCATGAAGTGAATTTACAGGCAGCCTAGCCCAGTTCTTTTGTTGTAAAGGGGTCACCTAATTAGTGGAAGAGCTGAGATTCGAACCTGTCTCTTAACTCTTTGTCTAATACTCTGTCTACCACAGTATACTATGTAATACAATCATATTAGTCCCAAAATGCTGCTTCAGGATAGAACTGCTGATCCAGTAAAAAACAAAACAACACTGTGTCTTAGATCTGAAGGGGATCTTCAATGGGGAAATTGAGTCTTATGTCCTTCACCCAATGATTCCAATAAATTCCAAGCCTCTAGAGCAGTAGGCTTAGAGTCAGGAAAATCTGTATTCAAATGCAGCCTAAGATAATTACTAGCTGTGTGACCTCTGGGAAAGTCACTTAACCTCTGTCGTCTCAGTTATCTCAACTGTAAAATGCGGCGCTCCTTTCCCAGGGTTGTTGTGAAGATCAGATGAGATATTTATAAAGTGCTTAGCACAGTATCTGGCACATTGTTGTTCAGTCCTTTTTCAGTTGTGTTTGACTCTTCGTGAACCCATTTGGGATTTTCTTGGCAAAGATACTAGAGTGGTTTGCCATTTCTTTCTCCAGTTTATTTTACAGATGCAAAAGCTGAGGCAAACAGAGTTAAATGACTTGACCAGGATTACATAGCTAGTAAGTGTCTAAGGTTAGATATGAACCCAGGAAGATGAGTTTGACTCCAGGCCTGGCATTCTATATTCTAGATCCACTACACCACCTAGCTGTCCTGTCTGGCACGTAGTAGGTACTTAAAAAATGCTTGTTCCCTTCCTCTTCCCTCCTTACAAAAACTGGAATCATGGAACGAGGATAACTGTTACCCATTTCTAACTTAGAAAAGAATTGATTGCTGGTTTCTCTTCTTATTTGTGATTTAAAAAATTTTTAATTTTAAAATTCAAATTTCTTTTTAGCTCCTAATTCTGTGTGTAAATTTTAGATACAACTTCAGACAAAAAAAGACACTGAACTTCTACATTCAATGTCAGATAGGCTCCTCAGAATGGGATAAGACTTTGAAAGGGCAGAGGTTCCTGGATGAAATTTCCAGGGGTTTGGAATTTAAGAGGGGTTCCTCATTAATAACATGTAAATCCAAATTAGATAATGTTGTTGACCTGAAGTCCATCAAACACTTACTATGACCAGTATTCAAATGTTGCTGAAATACTCTTCAGCATTGCAGTTGTGGTTATAAATCAATAATCAACAAGCGTTCATTACATACTTCCTCTGTGTCAGGCACTGTGTTAAGGGCTGGAGTTACAAAACCCAAAGTGGCACAGTCCCTTGAACTTGCATTCTATTGGAACCTTTGGTCTCCCTCTAAGACCATCTTGTATCATGCCTCTACGGTCTTCAACTTGTTCTCTCTGTTCTTTTCATTACTTTTTCCCCAGTAAAGCCAAATGGAATCTAAGATGCCAGAGGCAGCATGATGTAACAGAGCAGTCTTGGAATGGTATCTGTGCTCTGTGATATTCATCACAAGTGCTGCCAATTCTATCACCTCATTTGCTTCTGTGTTTCTTTCATAATTTCTCGGTCAATCAACAAATGTTTATTATGTACCTACTATGTGCCAGGTACTGTGATTGGTACTGGGGATACAAATAGAATAAAGGAAACAATTCATACTTACAAGGAGTTTGCATTCTCATATTTCTCTTATTTTCTACCAGAATATAGAAAGGACTTCCTCTGCCTCATTTTCTCCTGGAGTAGGAAAAGAATGGAAGATGATGAAATTTGGTTAGCAAGAAAGCTATACCCTGAAGACTTGATAAAAACACCTGAAGAGCTAAAAACTTTTTTAAAAATTAAATTTTAATTTTTTTAATTTTAATTTAAAAAATTAAATTTTAATTTTTTTCAATCAACAAGAATTAACCTTCTCTCTTTCCCACTTCAATATGTGACTGCCTCATTGAGAAAGAATGAAAAAACAAAACCTCTATTACAAATATGTATAGTCAATCAAAACAAATTTTCACATTGCTCAAATAAAAGAAAAACCTCATTCTACACTCTTGAGTTTTCCATTTTTCTATAAGGTCTCCAGGAGCATGCTTCATCATTAGTCAGTCCTCTACAATCCTGGCTGATCATCATGATAACCAGAAATCCAAAGTCTTTCAAAGTTCTTTGACTTTACACTGTAGTTGTTTCTATAAACATTGTTCTCTTGATCTTCCTCACTTCACTCTGAATCAGTCCATACAAGTCTTCCTAAGTTTCTTAGAAACCATCTTCTTCATCAAGAGTATTCCATCACATTTATATACCTTAACTCCTGGGGCCATTCCCCAGTTGATGAGTACCCTTTCAGTTCCAATTCTTTATCACCTCAAAAAGAACGAAAAGTAGTTTTGCATTCTCAAAGTTTGTTTTTGATTAGCATTGATCCTTCCCTTAATCTACCCTCTGTTTAGTTCAATCTTAGCCGTTCTCTCCTTTCCTTCCTATTTCCCTGTTCAGTGAAATGTATTTCTTCATCCAACTTTGTCTCTGTGTGTATTTTTTCCTTATTTAACCAGTTCAGAAGGGAATGAAGTTCAAATGTCTTCTACTCCCCCTACCCCTTTCTCCTTGTCTGTATAGACTTCTACTTCCACACTCCAATTATATGAGATAATTTTCCATTATATTCTTTTCCCTCTCCCCCTTCCTTTCCATTTATCTTTTAAGATCATCAAGAAATAACAGAATCATTCCCAAAACTTCTGTCTCCCTCCACAGTCCTTAATTATAATAGAATTTGAGGAGACGTATGGGATTATCTCCCTATACTTACATCCCCAAGGATGTAGGAAGTTCATCCGTGTTTAATCTCATGATTATTCATTCATGTTTACCTTCCTTGATTTCTGTGTTTGCATTTCAGACTTTCTACATAGTTCTGGTCTTTTCATCAGGAATGCCTTGATGTCTTCTTTCATTATAAGTCCACTTTTCCCTTGTAGGATTATTTTCAGTTTTTCTGCATACGTTATTTTTTGTTGCAAGTCTGTATCATTTGCCTTCTGGAATACAATTCCAGGCTCTCCACAGCTTTAAGTGGTGGCTGCTAATTCTTGTGTAATTCTGACTGGGACTTTTTGGTAGTTTAATCCTTTATTCCCTTTCTTCTCTTTCTTTCTTTCTTCCTTCCTTCCTTCCTTCTCTTTCTTTCTTTCTTTCTTTCTTTCTTTCTTTCTTTCTTTCTTTCTTTCTTCTGCCTTCCTTCCTTGCTTTATTTCTGTACTTTTTTCTTTGATGAAGAAGCTCTGGATTTTGGTTATAATGTTTCTGGGCGTTTTCATCTGGGGTTTTCTTTCAGGAGGGGCTTGGTGGATTCTTTCTGTTTCCATTTTATTCACGGGTTATGAGATCTGTTCAGTTGTTGTTGTTTTTAATAATTTCTTGAAATATAATGTCTAGGCTCTTTTTTTTTTAAAGTTCTGATGGTTTAGAGTAACAGAACTGTAGGCTTCCCTTTGATTTAAGATTCTTGCCTTAGTTATTCCTCTAAGGTTTCAAACTGGGCAAGAAGTTGGAACTGAGACTCGGCTCTACTAGAGTTTGAGCCACACAGCTACTGCTTCTTCTCAATTTGCTCCTATCTCAGTACACACTTAGGGCTTGAGAATATACCTTACACTGGAATACCACCCCTGGACCCGGGTTGCCTCGTTAGTTTGCCTTGAATCTATGACTTGCACCTTGGTGAGGAACATTAAAGCTGCCAAATGGCAGTTCTTCTCAAACTTTGCATGAGGTCATGATGCCACACTGCCTCCCCTCAAGGGGTCCAGGACCTCCTCTTACTGGGGTGCTAATCCTGAATCCTCTTTTAGTCTCTGGGCTCTAGAATATTCTGTGCTGTACTTGTCAAATGCCATCCCCAGGGTCCACAGATCTCTCCATCTCCGTATGTAGACTGGGCAGGAAAAGTCATTCACCGTGACTTTTTCTTGAATTTCTCAAGCAGAATTCAGTTTGGTGTATTTTCTTTTCTTTTCTTTTTTTTTTAAATGTCAAAATTTTTGACAGCCTTTTTTTTTTTTGCCAGCCAAGTAATTCGCCATTTAGAAGTACACAACAGAATAAGAAATAGGGTTAATTCTAAAGGGGAACTCATATTGATTTGTAGAGTTGCAAGATTCACATTATGTCCAATTTGGGATGAAATATATAATGAGAGTTCAGAGACTTGCTCAAAAGTCTGTGCAAGAGTACAGACTCAACTGTAAGTATTTAAAATAACAGGCTTATACTTTTTTAGTCTGGAGACACCTTATTAATATTTTGCTATTAAGATACTTAGTCTTTCTGTCATGTGAAAAATATGATGAGCCTTATCTAAATCTTGGTATGTTTGGTTTCTAGGCATGCAGAGAATTCAGGAAAGATTGGTAGAAAAGACAACAAAGACACAAGAAGAAAGGTAGAACAGTTTGCTTTGGGAATTACTAGGTCATACATTTTGTTATAAAATAAGATTAGGAGTGTATAAACTAGACACTTGTAGCCTAACAGAGTGTCATGATTGAAAAAGAAATAGGATCATGTGCACATAATTAAAGCAATTTATCTTTTACTATGTAGTCATGGTAAGATGAAAAGAGAGAGAAATTCATATTTTAAAATTAGAGGGAAGACTTTACTTCTCTGGAAAAATTTTCATCTTTAATTTACACAACTGGACCCCTAGTTTCAGGTGTTTCTGTTATGCTGTCATATTTCTTAATATGGCCATTTTCAACTTGTGTCATACCCTAAATGATTTTAATTTAGTATGTAGACCAATCTTTTTTAGGCAAAACCTTAATCATTTAAAAGATGGTATTAATAACATTATTGCTTATTGATTTAAAAAAATTTATCTTCCTATTGAAGCATGGACATTACTTTTTTTTATTGGTAAGTACAGCAACAAATCAAACAAATATTTATTATGATCAAATTGGATTTATACCAAAAATTCTAGGATGATATAAGAAAACAAATAGAATGATAAACTACAGTAATTAACATTTACAAAATGCTTTAAGGACAACAAAGTACTTTCCATTTATTATTTCATTTGATTCTCACAAAAACTCTATGAGGCTGCTATTATAGATATTATCCCCATTTTTGAGATGAAGAAACAGAGAGATTAAGTAACTTACCTATGGAAACACAGCTAGTAAAATGTCAGAAGTGAAATTATAAGTCTTCTAGCTCTAACCCTAGCACTCTTTCCCTCTTTCCCTATACCATATTCCTCTATTTATTTATCTATTTATTACCTACTTATTTATTTATTTTTAGATTATGTCATTCATTTTCACAAAATTTTGAGTTCCAATTTTTCTCCCCATATCTCCCCACCCCCACCCCATAACACCTTGCATTCTGATTACTCCTTCCCTCCACGTGCCCTCCCTTTAATCACACCTCACCCTTCCCTTATCCCCTTCTTCTCTCTTCCTGTAGGGCAAGATAGATTTCTATACCTCATTACCTGTATTTCTTATTTCCTGATTATATGTAATAGCAATTTTCAACATTCGTTTCTAATACCTCTCTCCCTTCCTCCCTCCCCACCCATCCCCACTTGAAGGCAAGCAATTCAATACAGGCTATATGAGTCATTTTGTAAAAAACTTCCATAACAACAAGACTAACTATATTTCCCTCCATCCTACCCTGTCCTTCCTTTATTCTATTCTCTCATTTGACTTTGTCCCTTCCCAAAAGTGTTTACTTCTAGTTACTCCCTTTCCCCATTTGCCCTCCCTTCTATCATCTCCCTCACCCCACTTGTCCCCTTCTCCCCTACTTTCCTGTAGTGTAAGATAGATTTTCATACCAAATTTAGTGAGCATGTTATTCCCTCCTTAAATCATATGTGAAGAGAGTAAGCTTCACTTTTCTTCTCTCACCTCATCCCTTTTCTCCTCCATTGAAAAAGATTTTTCTTATCTCTTTTATGAGTGATAATTTGCCCTATTCCATTTCTCCCTTTCTCCCCCCAATATATTCCTCTGCCGCTCCTTAATTTTATTTTTTTATAGATATCATCCCTTCTGATTCAACTCAACCTGTGCTCTTTGTCTATATGTGTGTAAGTGTGTGTGTGTGTGTGTGTGTGTGTGTGTGTGTGTGTAATCCTTCCACCTATCCAAAAACTGAGAAAAGTCTCAAGAGTTACAAATATTACCTTTCCATGTAGGAATGTAAACAGTTCAACTTTAGAAAGTCCTTTAAGATTTCTCTTTCCTGTTTACTTTTTCATGCTTGTATTGATTCTTGTGGTTGAAAGTCAAATTTTCTCTTCAGTTCTGGTCTTTTCATCAAGAATGCTTGAAAATACTCTATTTCATTGAATGACCATTTTTCCCCTTGATTTATTATACTCAGTTTTGCTGGATAGGTGATTCTTGGTTTTAATCCCAGTTCCTTTGACTTCTGGAATATCCTGTTCCAAGTTCTTCGATCCCTTAATGTAGAAGCTTCCAGATCCTGTGTTATCCTGATTGCAATACTCAAATTGTTTCTTTCTAGCTGCTTCCAATATTTTCTCCTTGACCTGGGAACTCTGAAATTTGACCACAATAATCCTCAGAGTTTCTCTCTTCGGGTCTCTTTCAGGAGGTGATTGGTGGATTCTTTCAATATCTTGCCTTCTGGTTCTAGAATATCAGGGCAGTTTTCCTTGATAATTTCATGAAAGATAATGCCTAGGCTCTTTTTTTGATCTTGGCTTTCAGGTAGTCCCATAATTTTTAAATGGTTTCTCTTGGATCTATTTTCCAGGTCAGTTGTTTTTCCAATGAGATATTTCACATTATCTTCTATTTTTTCATTTTTTTTGGTTTTGTTTTGTAATTTCTTGGTTTCTCATAAAGACATTAGCTTCCATCTGTTCCATTCTAATTTTTAAAGAACTATTTTCTTTTGAACCTCCTTTTCCATTTGGCTGAGTCTGCTTTTTAAAGCCTTCTT
>CM053773.1:129781056-129801412 GCA_028658325.1 Potorous gilbertii | reverse complement strand
CTTCTCCTCATAGACTTTTTGGACCTCTTTTTCCAATTGAGTTAGCCTATTTTTAAAGGTGTTATTTTCTTCAGCATTTTTTGGGTTCTCCTTTAGCAAGCTGTTGACTCCCTTTTCAAGCTCTTCCATGGCCTGAGTCTATTGCATATTCATTTTGGAGGTACCGGATGCAGAAGCCTTGACTTCCTCTGACAGTAGGCATTGTTCTTCCTCATCCAAAAGGGTGGAAGGAAATAGCTGTTCACCAAAAAAGTAGCCTTCTATGGTCATTTTTTCCCCCACTTTTTTGGGCATTTTCCCAGCCAGTTACTTCTGAATCCTTTGTCAAGAGGAGGGTCCTAGTGCTCCTCCTTACCCCAGGACAGTGCTCAGAGCTGAGATTCAGATCAATTGCTCATTGCCCTGGGTCTTTATGTGGGGGCAGGGCCGCCACTCAGGGATGGGGTTCAGATCATCTGCTCAGTTCCCCCAGGGGCTTTAAGCTGAGCCACTCCCACGATGGAAGCTGCCACCCATCTTGGCCACTGCCATGCAGCGCTGCTGTCCAACTGCTTCTGCTGCTGCTGCTGCCTGGGGCCCGTGCTGGAGGGGACCCTGCTCCCCTCTCCCCTCTCACCCACCTGGGAAAGCCCTCTCACTGGCCTTTGAAGCTTTCTTTGGTGCTTGTGGGTTGAGGGTTCTGAGACCCTCCCTGCTCGGGATTCTGCCCTGGAGGCCTGTTCTGGTCCTGTTCCTTCCGGTGCCATGTGCCCAGGACTGGGCTACTCTTTGCTCAGCATCCCATGGGATAGACCTTTCCTGTTTGCCTTCGAGGTTGCCTTTGGCTTGAAATCTTTCACTTTCACTGACATTCTGTGGCTATTCTACTGCTCTAGAATTTGTTGAGAGTCATTTTTTACAGGTATTTTATGGACTGAGGGGAAAAGCTACAGCATGTGTGTCTTTCTACTCTGCCATCTTGGCTCTGCCCTCGAGTTTGATGTATTTTCTACATCTGTTTGGAAGAATTCTTTTTTCATCAGAATGTCAGGTAGAGAGCTCAACGTACTTCCTCCTGCTACTCTAGCATCTTGGTTCTGCATCTTAAGTAGTAATTCTTCATTATTATACTGTCATAGTAACAATATGTCACTGTTTACTCCTCTGAAAATTTTCTGAAGAGTTCCCACTGAGGACTGAAGAGCGAAGCATACCTTTCTCCGTAGATGAACGCTGCCCTTACCACCTACTAAATGTGTTACCCTGTACATGTCACTTAGTCCCATTCAGCCTTAGTTTTCTCATATTTAAAAGGGAGATAATAATTGTACCTACCTCATAGTATTGGTGTGAGTATCAAATTAGTTAATATAGAGTCTCCAAAAAGTATTAGTTCATGTTAAAGACATGTTGCCCTAAGACTTTTGGTAGTATGCAGTATGGATTTAAATTGCACTGGGACACTGAATATGTACAGGATTGTGTGAACTTTAAAGTGCCATCTAAAAGCTATCATGATTATGACTTAGATAATTTGCATTTCCCCTTATTTTACTAGTAAGATATCTGCCAAAAAGGGGAGAAATTGCATGTGCTTTTCTAGCATTGTATGGTTTGCCCTTCCATAAAGGACATTATACACTATGGGCTGTGTGCTTGCCCCCTTGCTTTCTCTTACTTCCTAACCTATTATTATTCTATTTATTTGTCTATCTATGGTTTCATCCAAGCATTTGTTCTAACTCCCTTTCTTCTGCCAGATGCAGAGAAGATTTCCAGACAAAATCCTGCCTAGGGACCTTGCTGACCAGTAGATCCTCTTTCTGATTCCCTTGATACTCTCCTCTAGGAAAAGGAGAGAACTCTCTGGAGCCAAATGGGCTCATCTCAGGCTTTGGCTTAGCTTTCTATGAGCATCCCTTCTCTCTCTGTAGCAAGTCAGGTCAGAAGGGAAAGACTGGGAGGTAATCAGGGATTTAATCAACAACAGAAGCATGGATTGAGCAGAAGCTCAGTGGGAACCAGATGTAGGTTAGAAATCTGATCTGGGTGTTGAGGAAGAAAGTACAGACATGTGCCCATCAGTTCCATTCTTCTTGGGCTAGATTTGTTCCTATAGGCACTATCTGACCACATTCTCTCTAGCATGAAATTCAAATTCCACCTGGGCAGCCTGGCTTTTTCATTCCCTGGCAGTGGGTGAGTATGGAGGTCACTGTCTCAGATAAGTAAGCTTTAAAGTTAATCCCCAAGTAAACAGGGCATATCCACACCCCTTACGTTATGCTTTTTCTGGCTTTTTGTACTCTAAAGGCCATCCATTGATCAGCTCATGTGGGCCAACCCTTCTTCCTGGAAGTCCTAGAAATGTGAGCATTTGGTTTGTCCTTTTCTAAGGGAAAATTTTGTAAAGTCAGAAACAACTGAATCCACATAAAGGCTTTAACCCCACAGTTCCATCTAAATCTCTGAGAAGACAGAGGATCATTGTTCCACTTGTAATCACATAAGTAGTGGTTTCCTTCTGAACTAGAGTGATAAAGGGCTGTAATCTTTTCAATTCAGATGTGCCACAGAAATGCTAGGATTACTTGGTACACTATGATATTTAGTAACTTACCCCTGTACTGAGCTAGGAAAGTAAATATCAGAATTGTACAAATTATAATTATAACTAAGGGAAAAAAGGTGAAGTTGCAGCCCAAGGCATGGAGTGCAGTGCCTTGGGGGCCCAGCTAGAACTTCTAGCTATGGCCTCACAGTGTGCTGTCAAGACACTGTGAAGGGCAGGTTGGTCCAAGGTAAGTGGAATGGTGGGGAAGGAGCCACACGGTAGTTTCCTTGCTCTTTATCCAGAGAGGTAAGTAGGTGTAAGACACCGGGAATAAGGAAAGCTTAGGGGCATCTGAAAACATGGCCAGAGATAAATTTTTTATCAGTTCAGTAGAGTGATTGACATATACAGAGAGTACTTAAAAAAAAATTATCTTATTTTAAATTTATGGAATAAAACAAGCATTTCCATAACATAGAATGATAATAAAGATGATTTCATGTGAAACGGCAAATCTACTATGTATAACTTTCTATTCCTTTTAAATATACAACAAAGTAATCACGTAAATTTTTTCTTTTTTCCCTTCCCCCTTACCCCAGAGATGACCACCATTAGACACAAATAAGCGTATGTGTATAAGTATGTATATTTGTAAAATTATGATATACATACTTCCATTTATCTTTCTCCGGATTCAGCTAGTGTCTTTCTTGATGTGTCTTTTGTAGTTAATTTGTATATTTTATAATACTCAAAATAACTTAGTCTCTAAAGTTGTTATTAAAACAATACTGCTGTTACAGCAAGTACTTTTAAAAGCTAGCATTTCTATAGAAATTTAAGTTAGGTAAAGGGCTTCATTTATGTTATCTTATTTGATTCTCAAAACAACTCTGTCAAGTAGGCATTATTATCTGTATTTTACACTTGGAAAAAACTGAGTCTGGGGAGCAGAGCCAAGATGGAAGCAAGAAGCCAGGCACTCGCAGGAGTTCTCTCTCAAAGCCTTCCAAAGACCTTTAAATAATGCCTTAAAACAAACCCTGGGGTGGCAGAACGCTCAAAAGGATTGAGACAAAACAATTTTCCAGCCCAAGACAAATTAAAAATATGGCACAAAGGATCTGCCACACCAAGGTAAGAGTGGAGCCCCATCAAGTGCAGGGTGTTCCAGTGTAGACCAGGCTCCAGCAAACCAGAAGCAGGCCTTGAGAGTGAATCAGTAGCTGTAGAAGCTGCTTCTGCCGCTCTCAGCTCACAGAGTCAAACAACTGGTCAGAAGGAGTTACAGGAGTCTCTTTGCTGGCACTGGGGAAAGTATTCTCTTGCTTTGAACATACTCAGATCTGGGTAGTAGTCCTGGGTGGCAGTCTCAGAGCAAGGGGAAGCAATAGCACACCAGAGCTTGTTTCCACAGTGGAGAGGGGATCCTCCTTACAATTCTAGGACAGAAAAGAGTGCTTGTAGTTACTCAGAGGCCAGAGCACAGGACAGGAGAGTAGCAAACACACCTCTCCTTAGATCATGCCACCTTGGAAAAATTGAAAACTTATATTTCTTTAGAAGTATCTCTGGAAATAACTGCACAAAACCCCCTGAAGTTTGGGACAGTGTGCCCTCCACCCATCAAGCAGAATCTCACTTTAGCAAAGAATTAAAAGTCAAGAAATAGGCTGGGGAAATGAGCAAACAACAGAAAAAAAATTTTGAGCATAGAAAGTTACTATGATGACAAGGAAAATCAAAACACACACTCAGAAGAAAACAGCAAAGTCAAAATTCCTATATCCAAAGTCTCCAAAGAAAATATGAATTGGTCTCAGGCAATAGAACAGCTTAAAAAGGATTTTAAAAATCAAGTAAGAGAGGTAGAGGAAAAATTGGGAACAGAAATTAGAGTGATGCAGGAAAATCATGAAAAAAGAGTCAGAGGCTTAGTAAAGGAGGCACAAAAATTATTGAAGCAAATAATATTTTAAAAAACTAAATACACCAAATGATAAAAGAGGTACAAAAATCCAATGAGGAGAAGGATGCCTTGAAAAGCATAATTAGCCAAAAGGAAAAGGATATGCAAAAATTCACTGAGGAGAATTCCTTAAAAAGTAAAATTAGCCAAATGGAAAAAGAGGCATAAAAATTCACTGAAGAAAATTTTTCCTTAAAAATTAGAATTGAGAAAGTGGAAGCTAATGCCTTTATAAGAGATCAAGAAACAATAAAACAAAACCAAAAGAATGAAAAAATAGAAGACTATGTGAAATATCTTATTAGAAAATCAACTGACCTGGAAAACACATCCAAGAGAGATAGTTGAAAAGTTATTGCACTTCCTGAAAGTCATGATCAAAAAACAGCCTAGGTATCATCTTTCAAGAAATTATCAAGGAAAATTGCCATGATATTCTAGAACCAGAGGGTAAAATAAAAATGGAAAAAATTCACCTTTTGAAAGAGATCCCAAAATAAAAACTCCCAGGAATATTATAGCCAAATTCCGGATCTCCCAGGCTAAGAAGAAAATATTGCAAACATCCAGAAAGAAACAATTCAAGTATCATGGAGCCACAATCAGGATAACTGGCAGTCCCAGGGCAAAGGGCAGATTTGACAACTTCTACATTAAAGGACCAGAGGGCTTGGAATATGATATTCTGGAGGTTGAAGGATCTAGGATTAAAACCAAGAATCGCCTACACAGCAAAACTTATAATAATCCTTCAGGGGGAAAAATTGACATTCAATGAAAGAGAAAACTTTTAGCATTCCTGATGAAAAGACCAGAGCTGAACAGAATATCTGACTTCCAAATACAAGACAGAAGAGAAGCATAAAAAGGTAAACAGGAAAGGGAAATCACAAGGGACTCAATAAGGTTAAACTGTTTATATTCCTACATAGGAAGATGATACTTGTAATTCATAAGAACTTTTACATTATTAGGGCAGTTAGAAGGAGTATATATAGACAGAGGGCACAGGTGTGAGTTGAATATGATGAAATGATATCTTTAAAAATAAAATTAAGGGATCAGAAAAAAGAATGCACTGGGAGAAAAGGATAGGGAGAGATAGAATGATATAAATTATCTGACATAAAAAAGCTATTGCAGTGGAGGGAAAGATGAGAGAGGTGGTGGGGAATTCTTGAACCTTACTCTCATTGGAGTTGGTTCAAAGAGGGAATAACACACACACTTAATTGGGCATAGAAATTTATCTTACCCTTCAAGACAGTAGGGGGGGAAGGGAATAAGAGAAGAGAGGATGAAGAAGGGAGGATGGACTGGGAGAAGCAATAGTCAGAATCAAAACACTTTTGAAGAGGGTCAGGGTGAAAGGAGAGAGAGAAATAGGGAAATAGGGAAAAACAAGGGAAATTGGATAGAGAGAAATACTAGTCATAAATGTGAAAAAAATTTGAAGCAAGTTTCTGTGATAAAGGTCTCATATCTTCAATATATAGAGAAATGAGTCAAACTTATAAAAATAGGAGCCATTCCCTAATTGACAAATGATTAAAAAACATGAACAGTTATCAGATGAAATAGTCAAAGATATCTATAGCCATATGAAAGAAGGCTCCAAATCACTATTGATTGGAGAATTGCAAATTAAAACAATACTGAGGTACTCACATCTATTAGATTGGCTAATAGGACAGAAAAGGAGAATGATAAATGTTGGAGGGTATGTGGGAAAATTGATACAAGGCACCATTGATGGAGCTGTGGGAACTGATTCAACTATTATGTAGAGCAATTTGGAACTATGCCCAAATATTTATAGCAGCTCTTTTCTGTTGGCAAAGAATTGGAAATTGAGGGGATATCCATCAATTGGGGAGTGGCTGAAAAATTTGTGGTATATGATAGTGATGGAATATTATTGTTATATATAAAATGATAAGCTAGATGCTCTCAGAAAAATCTGGAGAGATTTACATGAATTGATACAAAGTGAAATGAGTAGAACCAGAAAAACATTGTACACAGTTAACAGTAATATTGTAAGATAATCACCTGTGAATGATCAACTAAGCAAAACAGTGATCTGAGACAACTCTGAAGGACTTGTGAAAATATGCTATCCATCCCCACAAATAGAACTGATAGAATCTGAATACAAAGCATGCTTTCTTTACTTTATTTTTTTCTTGGTTTTTATTTTTATCTATGTTTTCTTTTATAATATTACTAATATGAAAATGTTTTGCATGATTACACATGTATAACTTATGTCAAATTGTTTGCCTTCTCAATGAGTGTTGTGGGGAGGGAGAAAGAGAATTTGAAACTCAACTTTAAAAATGAATGTTGAAAATTGTTTTTACATGTGGTTGGGGAAAATAAAATTTAAAAATTTTCAAGATAAAATAAAATTAAAAAACATTTATTAGGCAAAAGGAAAAAAAGAAAAAACTGAGGCTGAGAGGGTCATGTTAATTAAATATCTGAGGTAGGATTGACATTCAAGGCTTTCTGAGTCCAGTTATAATGCTCTGTATCCTACACCAGTTTTTGCTGTTGTTGTTCAGTCATTTCTGATTCTTTATGGCCTCTTTTGGGCATTTTCTTGGCAAGATACTGGAGTAGTTTGCTATTTCCTTCTCTAGCTCATTTTACAGAAACTGAGACAAACAGGGTTAAGTGACTTGCCCAGGGTCACACAGCTACCAAATTTCTGAGGCTGGATTTGAACTCAAGTCTGCCTGTCTCCAGGCCTGGTGCTCTATCCACTGAGTCACCTAGCTGCCCCAAATCAAATCATTTTTGGAAAGAAGTGAAAATATGCTATCACACTTTTTGATGTTACTCAATTACTAAATAAACATTTGTTGTGTTGTTTTATTAGCATTAGTTATCAGAAACATTATTAGAATATTTATAAACTAGAATGGCAATAGAGATTAGAGACCATTTAGTCTAGGGGTTCTTAACTTTTTTTGCTTCACGGATCCCTTTGTCACTATAGGGAAACCTATTATCTCATTCTCAGGAGAATATTTTAAAATGCATAAAATAAAAACTTTATTACAAAAAAATTACAAAGATTATCACTTTTTACAAAGATTACAAAGAAAATCACTTATATTGAAATATAATCACATACACATATGTATCTTCTTTTAAGTTTGTTGATCCTAGGTTAAGTACTCGACTTGTCCAGCTCCCTCATATTATAGATGAGCAAATAAAGAGTAGAAGTGTCCAAGGTCACATAGGCAGTGTGTGGTACAGCTCTGATTCAAACACTGGTCTCCACTGTGCTGTCTCTTTATAGAATTATGGAGCTATAAAGGAACTTAGAACTCATCAACATCACACGTTACAGATGAAGAAAATGGGGTTCTAAGATGGGGAGATTTGCCTAAAGTTCCATAGATGGTTAATAGCAGAACTGTCACTGGAGCCTAGTTTCCTGACTCCCAGTATATTTAACATCACAACACACTCTTCAGCACCAAACTAGGAATACTTCAAGAGTGCAGTTTTATCTAATTAAATTTGTGGGGTCTCTACCATGTGCTAGGTATTGAGGATACAAGTAGTCCCTCCCCTCAAGGGATGTTATAGAAGTGATTCACAGGCCTTAAAGTCTTGCATAGATACAAGTTTTTGTTATTATTGCCACCATCATTGGTATTTGCTTTCTGCCAAGGGCTGTTGAAGACTGAAATGCTACCCAGCTCAGAGGTTATTGCTAGTTTCCTGTGAAGGCAAGAGCACTGTGAGCAGCATAAAGCTTATATAAATCCCAGACATTATTCTTATTATTTCAATACCTCAAGGATCTTTGATTTCACTGTTATGGCTACTCCCTTCACAAATGCAGGTTGTCATCATTGTTATGGTTCAGTAGCGTCCAATTCTTTGTAACCTCATTTGGAGTTTTTTTGGCAGAGATAATGGAGTGGTTTGCCATTTCCTTCTTCAGCTCATTTTACAGGTGAGGAAACAGAATCAAACAGGGTTAAGTGACTTGTCCAGGGTCACACAACCACTAAGTATCTAAGGCCAGATTTGACGAGTCTGCCTGAGTTCTGGTCCTGAACTCTATCCACTGTGCCACCCAGCAGATCTATCACATCTCAAGGGATGGTCATAAGTTAAGAGTGGTCATGAGTTACTTCAGAAAGATTACTCTCCAGGGACCAACCTAGTGATGAATTTAGCTAGACTTATCCTACTGTAGCTACAACAGATATATCACCAGGCTAAAGTTTTTTTAGCTTCATGAAAAATATAAAAATAGTTCAAAGGAACAAATATGGAATGATAGAAACAAGTACTGAGCTAGGATGGAAGGAAGATATATTTTGAAGTGAAGCCAATACCTCGAGTTGTCACAAAGAGAGATAAAGGAGACAATTGAAAGATACCCCCTGGTTCCCCCTGACCCCCATCACCCTAATCAGGACAGAGTTGTATGTGGAGAAGGGAGTACTTCAGAAAAGATTAAATCAACACAGATTTAGATGGATATTTTAGCCTCTCATTTTGGAGGAAGGTGTTGGCTTTTGCCTAGATCACAGTCTGCTATTCCACAGTATCCCAGAATCTCAGGGTTGTAAGAGACCTCAGAGGCCAGCTGGCCCAACTCCTACCTAAACTTGAATTTCCCCTGCAACACCTGGTAACAGCCTTTGCATGAAGACCACTGTTGTTCACTCATATCTGACTCTTCACAACTCCATTTGGGGTTTTCTTGGCACAAATACTGGAGTAGTTTGCAATTTCTTTCTCCAGGTCATTTTACAGATAAAGTTAAGTGACTTGCCTAGGGTCACACAGCTAGTAAGTGTCTGAGGCCAGATTTGAACACAAGAAGATGAGTCTTCCTGATTCCTGGTTCAGTGCTCTATCCAGTGTGCCACCTAGCTGCCCCATAAACACCACTAGTGAGGGTGTCACTATCAATTTTTTGAGTCAATACATTCTATTATTGGATAGTTCTACTTTTAAGAGATTTTTTTTCTTTCTGGTTATTTTTCTTTCTTTATGATAGTAAATACCATGAACTTCCTTCCCAGAGCATTTGAAGCATGGAAATGCTTTCACTAAAAGACATTAGGGTAGCAATGGGTGGGGGGCATTAGTAGTGGGAAGAAGGATATCTATATAGTAAGAAGCTCTTCCTCTGCCTGTGTAATAAAACTATCATTTTCTTCTCCTTCCTCCTACCATTGTGGAAGTATATCTATTTTGTTAGGTTTGTTAATAGTTTATTGATAATTTAATACAGTTGAAAAAATAATAAAAAAATAAAGTTTAATGATCAGTAAGAAAAGACACTACTTTCTCTTTAAAGAGTCAAGGGACTATGGGTGTGGAACATAATCAGTTGATATTTTGGTTAGTTTTGCTGGATTATTTCCCTCTCCACCCTCACTCCCCTTCCTATATCATTCTTTGTTACAAGGAATTGCTCTCTGATAAGGGGCAGGGAGTGAATGGGGAGCAATATATTTGGGAAGAAAGGTGACATAAAAACAAAGGATATCAATAAAAGAAATTTCAAGATGCTAGAAAAGAAAGTTTACTGGCTCATAAGGCAATCTAATCTTCTACCTCATTCCACAACTCCAGCAAAGAACTGCTGCTCAGAATAACAGTGATTCAAGGCTCCCTCGAAGGCAGTAGACAGCAAACTTCTATCCTTGCATTCCAAGGCTAAAAAATAGTGTAGACATTATTGAAGGTTATAAATGAGAGGAAGATTGTACAAGGAGGATGGAAAATCAAGAAAGAGAAGAGAAAGACAATGTGTATTCCCTTTGGAGAATCCCTATGGAGAACATAGAACTTACTGCCAACAGGTGACCCACCGAAGGACCCTCGTTTGCCTTGTCCTGCCTTAGTGAAATGCTCTTTCAGCTACAATTGTGTTCCCTGCTTCTGAGTATCCTTGAAGAGAGCTCTGGTGGCTAATCTATAGACCCCTCTCTGATTCCCTCAGTTACATATAATTTTGATGGAGAGAGACACAGAGAGACAGACAGAGATAGATAGACACAGAGAGAGAGAGACACACATAGAGAGAAGATAAATTTATAGATTGACCAACAAAGATAGATTTACAGGTAGATATACTGACAAAGATAGAGAGATATAGATAACAGAACAACAGAGAGAAACAGACAGAAAGATAGACCAATGGAGAAAAATAGAGAAAAGATGGACAGATGGATCACTAGTCACTGAGCTAAGTACTGGGGGTATAGGTACAAGAAAGAAAGCAAAACAGTCTTTGCCCTCGAGGAGCTTACCTTCTAAAGGTGGAAAATAACACATATGAGAAAGAAGAAAAGGGTCTAGGGATTGCCCAGTGACAGTGTGTAGAGGCCTGGTTCTGGATAAAATAAGGCAAAAAGTCACCTATCAGAACTCAGAATCCCCGGTTCAGAGTTCAAGTTTCCGGAGAAGGGGAACAAGAAGAATGGAAATAGAATCAATCTATCAATAAATATTTTTAATCCCTTACCATATGTCAGACACTATGTTAGGTACTAGAGACACAGACAAAGAAAGATTTCTTACCCTCAAGATGGTCAGATTCAATCAGGGGACACAATATGTAAATGCGTAAATTAGAAATTGCTAAAATTGTGCAAAAGAAATGGAAAAACGAGTAACTTTGCTTTAAGGCAGGGTACTATTTTTTCTAGGACAAGGTACTATTCCCTCTCCTAGGGGGTTTTGTGGGAGGGAGGGTGTTGAGACAATAGGTCTGTGGATAATCCAAATTAAAATAGAGTGTTAAGTCCATACTTGGGCAGAGGAGATGCTGAATTGTTCCTCAATCAGGACCTGCACACTAAGACATCTGGTGTAGCAACAGGCTAATATATTACTTTTCTTGTCAGCAAGTAGGTATTTATTTTACATTTAATGATTCACCTCTCCAACCCCACCCCACCCCCACCCCCCAACAATTCCCAGGAACTTCTAGAGGAGAGATAAAAGCAGCTGCAAATGTGATGTAGGAATAAACAGTGAGCTTGGGCTCACGCAGCAGCCCGAGTTCCAGCTGCTCTCCACTTAACTCTTATCAGCATTCTTTGTAATCAAGCACATTCTGAAGTCAAAGGCATCCTTCCAGCAGCTCTCATCCTTATGCATGTCCCTTGAAATATTGCAGAAGTTCTGCTTTGTATCAAAATAGTAGTCACGGTCACCAAAGCTATTAATTTCCTTCTCATCCCCTTTTCTTTCTCCAGGCCCCTCTTTGGCCTCTAGCTTTCCTGTACTGGTTCCCAAGATGACAAATCCCGATAACCATGACATTGGGCCGGGACAGAGCCTGACATAGCAAAGCTGAGCCAAGGTTAGCCATTGATTTATGTGGTGCATTCTCTCCTAGGCGCAAACAGGCCTTTGTGAACCCCTTACCTTTCATCCTTGCCTCCTCCAAAGTAGTTGAATTTCCATCTTATTGTTGCAGCTGCAGTTTCCTTGAAATCAGACTGGAGTTTTCCAGCCGAGGTAACTCCATCTTCTTGAGTTGCTTCAAAGATTAAACATTCAGAGTACTTTGGAGATTGCATTCTCAGCAAGTAGTGAGGTCCACATAGCCCAAAGATTGGTCATTGAGCCAACAACAATACAAACTGAAGATGGAAAGATTATACTGGAAAAACTTTGAAAAGTAGAGATTTTCAGAAGGGTTCAGTTTTTCAGAAGGCGAACTGTGCTGCTTACTTCCTACTCCACAATGGCTACAGCTTTAAAGAGGAGGAAGATGTGAGAGCCAGCATGGTATAGTGGACAAAGTGCTGGTCCCAGAGCCAGAAAGACCTGGGTCTGAGTTCTCCTTCTAACACATACTGGCTATGTGATCCTGGGTGAGTTACGGAGTCCTTCAGGCAATTCTGTAACGAGTACTTTTAAAAAAAGTGCTCATCTACTTTAATAGAGGGAGTTTCCTTATCCAGGAGTTCCCTATCACTTGACAATAAAATCATAGACCCATACCCTATTTCTTTTCCTTAGTATCTGAGTTCCTCCATGGATCCAAGTTCAAATCCTGGTTCTGTCACTTACTACCTGTGAGATCTTGGGTAAGCCATTTAAGTTCCTTGTGCCTTAGTTTCCTCATCCATAAAATGATGCTATTGTATTTCTAGACCTAAGGCTATGCTTCTGTGATTGAGCACTCTATGTGGCAGTGGATAGAACACAAGCATGTTGTTACTAGACTACCTTACAGGTGCAAATTACCTTTTATACTAATTACTAATTTCTCTGTGAAGATGAAGGTCCTTTCTAGGTTCAAGATACTCTAAAGTTAGGATTTTTTCTCACATGCTCTGATTTCATCATTCTTTATCAGAATGAAAAACAACCACCATCACTGAGAATCCCCTCCCTCAAAATCAGAATATTTTTTTTTGCCAGAGGAAGAATGTAGAGTCTGTCTCATTCCAGACATAGATTTTTCTGGAATTTTCTGTTGACAGATCACAAAATTCCAGATGTGGGTACTAAAACTGATGGGCTAAATTGTATTGAAAGAAGTAAAGTATGTCTGAGACCTTTTGATCTCATCTAATACAGTCCAATTTTCTTCCAGTTGGATGGAAGAAGTCTTTGTTTTCTGTAACTATATTGCCACTAGCCGAAGAGCAAGAGCTTCAATAATAATCAATAAACTAGTATTTCTTAACTATCTCTTATGTTTTAGGCTAGATGCTGAAGGTACAAATACTAAAGTGAAGGACCTGTACTCAAGTAGCTTACTCTGGTGGGGAGGGAGGCAGGGTGGGTAGAACATGGGCAAGAGATTTGTAAATATAGGTTATGGGGGAACTGGCTAGAGTCCTGCCCTTAGAAGTAGGAAGCTCTGAATTCACCACCTGCCTCAAGTACTTAATAGCCAGGCAATTCACTGTCTTAATCCTTCTAAGCTTCAACTTCATCATTGATGAAATGAGACTAATACTAGGACTTACCTTACAAGGATGTTGTGAGAATCAAATGAGATGTGTGTGTGTGTGTGTGTGTGTGTGTGTGTGTATGTGTGTGGTGAGTACCCTCTTATCTTCTTCCTCATAACCAGGTCTGCTATCACTCCATCTGGGTTCCAGGGTACTTGAGGGGTTTGAGTAGACTCTCTAGCTGCTGCCATTTCTTAAGTCCACATCGGATGTATTCTCTCCATTGCAAGAGAGCCAGTAGCTAGCACCTCCAGTTTCATTTAACTACCAAACATAGACAGGCTTTTACAAAGCAATGCTTATTTCACAGATATAATAATAATAAATATGCCAACATTTTCCCCAGTATCTCCAGGAGTGTATCCATTACCTTCATCTCTAGGGGTATAGATTCAAAATAGAGCTGAGTTGGCGTACAGTGTCTGGTTCTACCCATTTCATGTCCATATTCATTATGAGTGCTAGAAGAGTCCTCGGCTTTCTCCAGCATGGGTCCAGAAGGTTACTCGTGAAGAGTGATGTAATGGAACATTGATCCTGGACTGGCTGTAGCGTCTGGTTTGGATTCTGACTCCAAACTTCCTATGACTCTCCCCCTTGACATTTGAAACTTCCTTCATCCAGAAGGGAAAATAATGAACAAAAAAGTCAAGGAGGCCCTGTTTCTTGGGGTCCCTATTGGCCTCAGAGAAGGAAGGTCCTAAGGCTCTTCTTACTACATGGACTCTCACTGAACATCATGAGAGAAAAAATCTTTGAGCTCCCCCAACTGAATGGAGCAAAGAGGAGGCCAAAGAGAAGTCAGACTTCCTTTTGAAGATGATGACAGTTCTGGCTATACATCCTACTGACAAAGTCTCCCCCTGGACCATATGTTTAGCCAACTGGAGTCAGTTACACAATGTTTGCCATACTCCTCATTCTCTCCAAGGCATTTCTATTGCGTGTCAATACAATCATTCCAGAAGCAAGATCCCTAGGGAATAGAAAGAAAGGAAACAAGCATTTATTAAGAGCCTACTATGTGCCAAGTACTATGCTAAGCACTTTACAAATATGTCTTCTAAGTGGAGAGGTTGCTAGTGGGACCTAAGCACACACCAGATCCCCATTATATATGGATATATAAGTATATATGAAGTGCTTTGCAAAATTTCAAGCTCTGTATGTTATTGTTATTATATTACTATACAAAATAAATGTTGTAAAGTCCTAAAAATGGGAAATTGGGGAAGGCTTCCTGAAAAAGGTTGTCCTTGGGTTCAAAGGTGAAGGAAGTCAGAGGATCCAAGAGGTGAAAGTGATGAGAGAGGGCATTGAAGCCATGGGGGTAGTATATGTAAACTTACAGAGGTAGCTGATGAAAGGTCATGTACATGGGACAACAAATATCTCAGTTTGGCTAGAACATAGAGTTTGTGAGGAGGGAGAGTATATAGTGATCTGAGAAAGATAGGTGAAAGCCATTTTGATAAGAGCTATAAATGCCAGCATAGGAGAAGTTTGCATTATTCTCACACATTTTAGGTTCGTATAGCCTTTGTTAATTGTTCTAAGATGTCACAGGGAAGGAAGGTTCTGTCTGATTTTGCCTATACCTTTTAGGGAAATGGATGTGTATCCTATCCATGTTTTGGAGGACTGTCTCAGAATATCCATACATTTTTGTAGGCAGAATTCAGTTGGATGTAAGAAAGCACTTCTTAAAAATTAAAGGTGTCCATAAAATGAATGAGTTTCAGGTATGTGGTACATTCCCCATCAGGTGAGACCTTCAAACATAAGCTGGATGACCAAATCTCACATTCGCTGGGGAAGGAGTTCATATTTCAGAGAGGAAATGGACTAGCTAACTTTTGAGATACTACTCACCTCAGAGATTCTATAACATAATGTTCACCTGGACTAGTCCCTTAGTATGTAATAGGTGGTTGGGGGAATCACAGGGAAAGAAAAATGGAGTTAGGTAAGTTAGAGTTAAACCCAGTTGCCTCAGGTACAGATTTCTGTATTACCTTGCACTATCTCTTTGTATGAATGAATGAATAAAAAAGCATTTATTAAGCACTTACTATATGCCAAACACTAGGGATATTCATAGAAAAAAATGAGACAGTCCTTGTTCTCATGGAAGAGAGAGCTCAATTCAATTGCAAGGCAAATGACAAGGAAAGAGGGTTTGTAAGGCTTCCTCATCAGGCTAGACAACAGTGCTACTGTCCTGGAGAATATCTAGGAAGAATAGATGCTAAGGCCTGTTGGTCCTTCCTCTCACTGGGAGGACAGCTAATTCCCAGGTCATCCAACCAGTGTCAACAACCATATCACTCTTCCCCTTTTGGTCTTATGGAGTCTGGGGGTCCTCAAGGAGAGAGTCCCCAAGGGAGAACTGAAAGGAAGGCAAAGGGGAAGATAACTTGGAGATCAGTTAGTTCAACTTTCTCACATTAGAAACTGAAAAAACTGAGGCCTAGAGAAGTTAAGTGAGTGGTCCAAAGTCAACACTGACTTAGAACTCAGGTCCTGAGATTCAATAGTTCAGTGTTGTTTCTTCTCTGGTGACTGGTACTTATCAATTCATTCCATTCTATTCCTATTATAGTGTTAAAAGAAGTTGAGACAAATTTTTAATCTTACAAATCAACACTGAGAAATGGTCTCTATAAAACATAGAGTCTGACTTACAAGTCAGAAAATGAGTCACACGGTATATTTAGCTTGCATGTAGAAAGACTTTGATGTAATACAATCTTAGCTGCCTGAAATTGTCTTGTCATTTCAGTTGTGTTCTATCCTTCATGACCCCATTTGGTATTTTCTTGGCAAAGATATTAGAGTGGTTTGTCATTTGATTCTCCAGCTCATTTTACAGATGAGGAAACTGAGGCAACAGGGTTAAGTGACTTGCCCAGAGTCACATAGAGCCCAGATCTGAACTCAGGAAGATAAGTCCTCCTAACTTCAGGTCCAATGCTCTATCCACGACACCATCTAGCTGCCCCCTGAAGGGATTGGGAAAGGGAAATATTTTGATACATTTCACATATATTCATGTCTGAAATTTGTTATGATTAATTCATTTGTTTTAAATATTTTCCTAGGGAGCTCTGAGAACGAGCAAGAAAAGCAGCTGTGAATAGGAAGAAGGGAAAAGCACTTAGAAAACTCTTGCTATGTGTCAGGCACTTCCCATACAGACCTTCACAACAACCCTCAGAGGTAGATTCTATTATTACCTCCATTTTATAGTTGGATACTGAGGCAGCCAGAGATTAAGTGACTTGCCCAAGTTAGTAAGTTAGTTAGTAAGTGTTGAGGTCACTTTTGAACTCGGAACTTCTTGTCCTGGCTCAGTGCTCTATCCATGGTGCCACCTAACCGTATCTGAATTTGGAGTCAAGACTGGTCATTTAAATTCTGACTCTGCTACTTAGTGTATAACTTACTCAGCTTACTGATGCAACCTCTGGGCAAATCACTTAACTTCCTCAGTTTTCTCATCTGTACAATAAGGAGACAGACTGGTCAATTATTTTCAAAGTATGAGAAAAGTCTGAGCTTCCAAAGAGCCCTGGACCCTGGCAGAAGAACTGAGGAAGAGGGGCTAACATAGAATAGCCCTGTATTTGAAATCTAGAGAAACATGGGTTCAAAGCCCACCTCCCTGAGACTTAGTTTCCTCATCTGTAAAATGAGGATGATGATACTTTTAGAAGTACTTACCTCATTGGGTTGTAATGAATACAATGATATAATGTTGCCAAAGAGTTTGGCAAACCTGAAAGTCTCTATGAATGTCAGCTATTATTATTATGTCTGTAAGGCAAGTTTACCTCCTATATGCATTAAGTAACTACCCCGTTGATCTTCTTCCCCATGTATGTGCAGTCTTCAAACTGCAGCTATGGTCAGTGGAAACAATGTACCAGAAAAACAGAAGTACATGTTTATGTACAAGGGAAACCACCATCATTTGTTCACAAAATTATTAAACAGAGTCAGGTTTCTCAGTTACTCTAAAGTACTGAGCTAATTGAATCAAAAAGCCTTAGAGGAAAAGTAGCTAGAGTAGGCTCCCTGAAAGGGTCAGTCTGTCTCTGCAAAGCTTCCAGGGACAGGAGGCTATTTGTTCACCCCCATGCCCCGTTGTCATCTGAGATGGGTCAACCCATTCTCAGATCTCTAAAACCTGGACTCTCACCAGTATTTGAGGATTTTAGGGGCTTAAGTGAGTGTGTTAACTCTTCTTAAGGTTTTTCAAATAATCTTCCTGAGAACCACAGGGTGGGTGGAGGGTTATTGGACTGCTGTGGAACTCTATTGGGGAAGGGTTATATTTTGATACATTTCACATAAACACTTAAAACCTTTTAAGTGGAGTTAGACTTTAGGGTTTTGAGGAAAATTACAGATCTTCCCAACTTACTACTGAGTCAATTCACCAAAATTCATTTATAAGTTAGTCGTTTGGAACTGGGGATGCATTTTTTCCCATAGAAATAGAGCTATAAATAGTAGTTAGGCTCCTGGGCTAGTCTGTGAAAACCTTTTAAAGTTAACAACAGTAACACTAATTATAACTGACATTTATTTAGTGCTGTAAGATTTGAAAAATCTTTACATATATTAATTCACTTGCCCTTCACCACAAGCTGTGAAGGTGCTACTACCTTCATTTTAATAAGGACACAGGACACTCTCTTAAGAACTTTGGTTAATTGATTATATGACATGAGAGCCACTGGCACAGGATGGCTCGGCATGGCATGTCCCCATCAAAGAAGGTGCTGCGCTCTAAGAGCAAAGCAGAATAGAAGTAACTCAAAAGAAATCCGACACATGGGGTGGAACCAAGATGGCAGAAGAAAAGCAGAGCCTTGCTTGAGTTCTCCAAACCCCTCCTAATACTTGTAAAAAATGACTCTAAGCACATCCTAGAACATCAGAACTCACAAAATGACAGCATGAAACAAATTACCAGCTCAAGACAACCTGGAAGGTTGACAGGAAGGGTTTGCTGCACCAGTCTGAGAGAAGACCCCAGTCTAGCTCGTACCGTGCTGACATAGACAGGGCCCTAGCAAACACAGAGCAGGCCCCAGGGGACTGAATCACTGGAAGCTGTGGTGGTTTCCAGACTTCTCAGCCCACAAATGCCAAAGACAACTTAGAAGGTGAGTAGGAAAGGTCTGTTGAAACTGGGTAGGAGAGAAGGAGTTTGGCCCAGCCCTGATCTCAGGACTATAACAGTGGCTGCTTCTGGAGCTCTCAGCCCACATATAATGTGGGGATCAAACAGCTGATCAGAGGGGGATTGCAGGGATCTTTGCTGGTGCTAAGGCAGGATTCTCTTGTTTTGCCTGGGCTTGGATCTGAGTCACAGTCCTGGGTGGTTGTCCTGGGTCAAGGAAGAGTGCTGGCATGGTGGAACTTGTGGTGGTGGTGGAGAGAGAATCCTCCTCATAGTTTCAAGGCAGAAAAGAGTGCTTATAGTCACTCACAGACCAGAGTACAGGCCAGGAGAGGAGTAAACATCTCTCCTTTGATCATACAACCTTGAAAGAACTAAAAATTTACAGGTCCCTAGAAATATCTCTGAAAACAGCTGCACAAAACCCTTGAAGCTTGGGAGGGTCAAGCTATCTCTGCAAAGCTTCCAGGGACAGGAGGTTATTTGTTCTACTGAATGCCCTATTATCATCTGAGATAGGTCAATCTATTCTCAGATCTCCAAAACTTGGACTCTCTTAATAACCTTCACAAAGCAGTAAAAAGTCAGATAATTGGCTGGGAAAATGAGCAAACAGTGAAAAAAACCCTCAGAAAATAGATCTTACTTTGATGACAAGGAAGATCAAAACATACAACCAGAATACAACAAAGTCAAAGCACCTACATTCAAAGCCTCCAAGAAAAATATGAATTGCTGACAGGCCATGAAAAAGCTCAAAAAGGAAAATCAAATAAGAGAAGTAGAGGAAAAATTGGGAAGAGAAATGAGAGTGATGCAAGAAAATCATGAAAAATGAGTCAACAGCATACAAAAGGAGACCCCCCCCACCCAAATACTGAAGAAAATAGCATCTTAAAATATAGACTAACCTAAATGGCGAAAGAGGTTCAAAAAGCCAATGAGGAGAAGTATGCCTTGAAAAGCAGAATTGGTCAAATGGAAAAGGAAGTCCAAAAGTTCACTGAAGAAAATAATCTTTCAAAAATTAGAATGGAGCAAATGCAAGCTAATGACTTTATTAGAAATCAAAAAATTACAAAACAAAACAAAAAGAATGAAAACATAAAGACAATGTGAAATACTTCATTGGAAAAACAACTGACCTGGAAAACAGATCCAGGACAGATAATTTTAAAATTATTGGACTATCTGAAAGTCATGCTTAAAAAAAGCCTAGATATCATCTTTCAAGAAATTATCAAAGAAAACTGGCCTGATAGTCTAGAATGAGAGGGGAAAATAGAAATTGGAAAAATCCACCAATAACCTCCTGAAAGGGATCCCAAAAGAAAAACTCCTAAGAATATTACAGCCAGATTCCAGAGTTCCCAGGTCAAGGAGAAAATATTGAAAGCAGCCAGAAAATTAAAGTATTGTGGAAACACAATCAGGATAACACAAGATTTAGTAGTTTCTACATTAAGGGATCAGAGGGCTTGGAATGTGGTATTCTGGAGAGCAAAGGAGCTAGGATTAAAACCAAGAATCACCTCCCCAGCAAAACTGAACATAATCCTTGAGGGGAAAAAATGGATATTCAATGAAATAGAGGACTTTCAAGCATTCTTTTTTTATTTCAATATAAATTTATTTATTTAACTTTTTACATTTATTTTCACAAAATTTTGGGTTCCAAATTTTCTCCCCATTTG
>CM053773.1:129740416-129780556 GCA_028658325.1 Potorous gilbertii | reverse complement strand
CCTCCATCTGTTCCATTCTAATTTTGAGAGAACTATTTTCTTCAGTGAGCTTTTGCACCTCTTTTTCCACTTGGCTAATTCTGCTTTTGAAAGCATTCTTCTCCTCATTGGCTTTTTGAACCTCTTTTGCCAATTGGTTAGCCTATTTTTCAAGGTGTTATTTTCTTCAGCATTTTTTTTGGGTCTCCTTTATCAAGGTATTGACCCATTTTTCATGCTTTTCTTGCATCTCTCTCATTTCTCTTCCCAGTTTTTCGTCCACCTGTATAACCTGATTTTCAAAATCCTTTTTGAACTCTTCCATGGCCTGAGCCCATTGGATATCTATTTCAGATGTTTGAGATACAGAGGCCTTGACTCCTTTTTCTTTCCTTGATGGTAAACATTGTTCTCCTTCATCAGAAAGGAAGGGGGGAATCATCTGTTCCCCAAGAAAGTAACCTTCCATGGTCTTATTTTTTTTTCCCTTTTCTGGGCATTTTCCCAGCCAGTTACTTGACTTCTGAGATTCCTCTCCACCCCAGCCCAGATCTGCCCAGCTAGTGCTTGGGGTCTGAGATTCAAATGCTGCTCCCCAGCCTCAGGTCTTTCAGCGGCTGGCCTGGCTGCTATTCAGGGTAAGATTAAATCAGGTTCTCAGGTGGGGGCAGGGCTGCCTCCCAGGCTCAGTTCCCACAGGGGGTTTATGCACAGACTTTCAGTAATGGAGCTCCTACTGAGCTCCTGCCTGCTCCGGGAGCCTCTGGCCACCTGCTGCCTCTGCTGCTGCCTCCCGAGGGGGCCTGAGTTATGGAGACACCCTGCTCCCCTCTCAGCCAGCCCAGAAGTCTCTCTCACTGACCTGTGTGTCTGTGGGTGGAGAGACCTTCATGGCCACTGGAGATTCCATCCCTAAAGCCTGCCCCAATCTGCTCCTCTCTTTGCCGCGCAGTCAGGGAAGGGCTGGGCTCCACTCCTGTCCTGTGTGTGACGGACCTTTGGGATGGGTTTTTCAGGGCTCTCTGGAATGGAAATCTCCTTCACTCTGTTTCTGCGAGATTTCCCCTTCTCCAAAATTTGTTTTTTACAGGAGATCCATGGGCTGTGGGTTCAGAGCTAGCATATGTGAATCTTTCTACTCTGCCATCTTGGCTCCTCCCCCACTTTCAAACATTCTTGATAAAAAACCAGAGCTGAAAAGAAAATTCCAAATACAAGACTCAAGAAAAACATAAAAAGTTAAACAGGGAAGAGAAATCATAAGGGACTTACTAAAGTTGAACTGTTTACATTCCTACACAGAAAGATGATATTTGTAACTCCTGAGACTTTTCTCAATATTGGAGTAGTTAGAGGGAATATATACATACACACACACACACACATATATAGAAAGAGGCCACAGAGTAATTGAATATGAAGAGATGATGTCTAAAAAATAAAATTAAGTGGTGAGAGAGGAATACACTGGGAGAAGGAGAAAGGGAGAGGTAGAATGGGGTAAATTATCTCACATGAAAGAGGAAAGAAAAAGCTTTTAAAATGGAAGGGAAGAGGGAAGAAGTGAGAGGGAATGAGTGCAGCTTACTATCATCAGATTTGGCGTGAGAAGGTACACACTCAATTGGGTATGAAAATCTATCTTACCATACAGGAAAGTATGGGGGAACAGATAAGGGAGAGTGATAGAAGGGAGCAAAAATGGGAGGAGGGGAATCATCAAAAGCAAACTTTTGAGGAGGGATAGGACAAAGAAAGAATAGAATAAATGGGGGGCAGGATAGGATGGAGGGAAATATAGTTAATCTTTCACAGCATGACTGTTATGGAAGTGTTTTGCGTGACTACACATGTATAATCTATATCAAATTGCTTGCTTTCTCAATGAGTGTGGTTGGGAAGGGAGGAAGAGAGAGAATGTGGAGCTCAAAGTTTTAAAAACAAATGTTAAAAATTGTTTTTACATGAAGCTGGGAAATAAGATATACCAGCAATGGGATATAGAAATCTATCAAGAAATGCACCTGGTGTATCTACAAGAAAATAAAAAGGAAGTGAATAAGAAAAGTGGGGGGTGATAGAAGGGAGGGAAGATTCGGGGTATGGGTAATCAGAATGCATGCTATGTTGGGGGAGGGGGAGAGGAGAGAAAATTTGGAGCTCACATCTTGTGGAAGTGAATGTCAAAAACTAAAAATAAATTAATCAATTTCTTCTTCTGGAAAAAAACTCGATATACACAAATTTAGAGAATTCACATAAAATGTTTGCATGGACGATTTGTGCCTGATCTATGATAGAATATTTCAAGCTCATGTTAATCTGATAAGCCACAGTTGGATGCATTGTAACTTGACTCTAATATAGTGATATCATTTAGGTCCTCTTTGAGAATAAAGTACAACAACCCAAAACTATCCGGTATATTGGAAGAGCAAGGTGGCACAGTGGACAGAGCACTGGGCTTAGAATCAGGAAAACTCATCTTTATGAGTTCAAATTTGGCCTCAGTCTGTATGAATCTGAGCCTGGACAAGTCACTTACCCCTGTTTACCTCAGTTTGTTCATCTGTAAAATGAGTTGGAGAAAGAAATGGTAAGCTACTCCAGTATCTTTCCCAAGAAAACCTCAAATGGGATCATGAAAAACCAGAAATAATTGAAATGAATCAACAATAACAACCAAATATTTATATATTAATATAGCAATAGCATTCTGGTGAGTCTGCCTTTTTCCAGTCTTTCCCCACTCCAATCTATCTTCCATTCAGCCACTAAAGTGATTTTCCTAAAGTTCATTTCCAATCATGTCACCTCCACCTACTCAATAAACTTCAGTGCCTCCCTATTGCTCCTAAGAGCAAATACAAAATGCTCCATTTGGCATTCAAAGTCCTTCATAACTTGCCCCCTTCCAGCCTTCTTATACCTTACTCTCCAGTACATAGGGACATGGCCTCCTGGCTATTACTTGAACAAATCATTCCATTTGCATTCCCTCTGGCTGTCCTCCATGCTTAGAACACAATCCCTTCTCCATTTTGACTACTTGACTCCCTAGCTTCCTTTAAGTCCCAATTAAAATTCTACCTTCCATAGCTGATGCCCTCCTCAACCACTCTTAATTCCAGTGTTTTCTGTCTTTTAATTGTTTCCTATTTAGCTTTGCATTTATTTGTTTGCATGTTGTCTCCCCCATTAGACTGTAAGCTCCTTGCGGGCAGGGACTATCTTTTGCCTCTTTTTGTGCCCTAATTGCTTAGCACAGTTCCTGGCACATAGTATGTTCTTAATAAATGTTGAGTGATTGATTAAGTTTTGTGCTGCAGGCAGGACATGGCTTCAATGACCGAGGAAGAGGAAACAAGATTATACTGGGAAAGTTATGACCAAATATGTTTTCTCATCTTCCCCAATTGTCTTGCTAATCTGTTTCTCTCTGCCAAAAACTCTGAGAGAGGACAGAACTATCCAGGATGCCTGCTGCATGAGCATCACAAAATCTCACAGATGGAAAGGACTTCAGAAACCATCAAGTTCAATTGGTATAAAATATCCAGCCTTTACAATATCACTAACCAGTGGTTCTCCAGCTTTTGCTTGAAGATAAGAACTGAAGATGACCACTATTTCCTTTTTTAAAATTATTTTTATTTTTCTCAATTACATGTAAAAACAAAATTTAATACATATGTGTGTATATATGTACATATATATGTATATATGTATGTATTTAATTTTGAGTTCTAAATTCCCTCTCTCCCACTTCCCAAACCTCCTCCCTGAGAAAGCGAGTTATGACATAGAATACATATGGACAGTCAAGCAAAACATATTCCTACATTAGCCACATTGCAATGGAAAACATACACCAAAAAAAATACCCAAGAAAAATTAAGAAAGTAAAAAAAATACTCTTAAATTTATATTCTAACTTTATCAGTTCTTTCTCTGGAGTCAGGTAGTATTTTTCTTCATAAGTCCTTCAGAATTGTCTTGTGTCGTATCACTAAGAATAGCTATGTCATTCACAGTTGATCACTCTTACAATATTGATGTACTATGTACAGTATTCTCCTGGTTCTGCTTACTTCACTTCATGCTAATTCATATAAGTCTTCTCAGATTTTTCTGAAAGCATCTGGATTATCATTTCTTACAGCACAATAGTATTTCATCACTGTCATATACCCCAGCTTGTTCAGCTCTATTTCCTGAGGCTTGTTCTATTAGTATGACTAATAATAGTAGATCTGAGAATCAAAACCCCTGGGACTTCCTGAACCTCAGGTTCTCTGTGTCCCAGACCTGAGCACCGAGCACTTGTGATTTTTGAGGGAGTTGGGGACAGGGTGCTGAATGGTTTTAGCAAAAGGGGAGGAGGCAAAGAAATAGGGGGACAGCTAGCTGGCACAATGAACAGAGTGCTGGGATCAGGAAGACCTGAGTTCAAAACTGGCCTCAAACATTAGCTGTGTGACCCTGGACAAGTCACTTAACCCTGTTTACCTCAGTTTATTCATCTGTGAAATGAGCTGAAGAAGGAGATGGCAAACCACTCCAGTGTCTTTGCCAAGAAAACCCCAAATGGGCTCAGAGATGACTAGATTAACCAACTAGTCAATTAAAATACCAGCAACAAAGAAGCAGGTAGAGAGTAGAGTGAGAACTCATCCTGAATTTCCAGCAATAAAAATGATGACGGCAAGGAAACTAGAGGTCTCCTTAGGTAAATGGGAAAGGGAGATCTCACAGGGTAAAAGACACACACACACACACACACACACACACACACACACATACAAGTTTTGAATGATTCCTTCTGCTCTCATATACACAGATAGGTCTTTATCTACATAGAGATATATTTATAGATATTTATCTATCTAAATATGCTCTATATATCCAGAGATACATTTATATATGTATTATACAGATAGTATTATCTCTTATGTAGAGATTTTACATAGAAATATTCTATGTAACTATATAGAATAGGCAGTAGTTTTCCATCCCCAGCTCAGTCATTCTAATCACAGAAAGGAAAGGGCAGATAACAGCACTAATTTAGTGTTAATGTGTTACTGGATTAGAGTCTCTCCTGTTATCCCATCAAAAAGTATGGGAAAGTTCCTTGGGTTGAATTTCATGAGGAATTTGGCATTGGTTAGGGTTGAGGTAGGATAGCTCCAATATCCCTGATGAAAACAGTTTCTTAATTTAAAAAATTGTTTTCTACAAATTTTGCTGCTTAAACAAGCTTTCACTTTTTCCTTGAAAAAAAGTAAAGATTTCATGACTTCAAAAAGTTTGAAAACCCCTGATCTGGCACATCATTTGGGTAGCCCACTAAACAATACACTGGTAGCCAGAAAGAATTAATGTTTAACAGTTCTACAGTATAACTCACTTCAGCAATTGCCAAAAAAAAAAAGAGAGAAATAAATACTTTCTCTGATGAATGGAAAAGACTCCATTAAGAAACATGGATTCTATAGCTTGCTCTTCAGTGCTTGGACATAAGAGCATGCAATCAGAACATAATTATAGTTAACATTAAAATTATTTATATTATTGTAGGATATAATTTATAGATTACAAATTAATGAATAAAATTTAATGAGGAGCAGTATGTCAAATTTTAAGTTAGTAATTAATACCTACATAGTGGAAAAAGTACTGGATAGGGAATAATAGGTCCTCGGTTGTAGATTTGATTGTCTCGGTTCATTAATTCCTTTTTTGACTTGTCACATCGAAAGAAGTGAGTACTTTCACATAGTGAAGTACAGTAAGTACTTAATGTTTGTTGACTGACATTCACTTATAACATTCTCCAAATATTGATTTATTGGGGACTCAAAATTATATGATATGCATACCTACATATTCTTATGTATATGTATGTATGCAATATATGTATATATATATATTCCTCAAACCCTATAAAAGGGAATTCAATGTATGTATTCTCCTTTAAGCTCTAAATATTAGACTTCAGAATATATTAATACATATTCTCAAAGATTTTATATATATATATACATATATATAATATGTATATGAGCATGCATATATGTATGGGGAGGTGGACGCATGATTTCATTGGTTTAGGCAGGACTATGCTTATAAATGTTTAACAACTGGTTGTGAGGGAAGGATATTGTCATAACACACTTAGAAGTTTAATCAGAAATTATTAACATTTTATCCATCACTTTCTTAAGTTTAGACAACCAATAAAACAACATCTCAAGTCTGATTTATAGTATTGATGATTTATGAGGTGTGAATGATCATACCGAAACTTTAACTATCTACTTTTAAGCTAACCCTGGGTATTAAGTAATCCTAATGAGGAAACTGCATATACCAATGCAGTTCAGGAATTATTTGTAACAAACATTTCTCCTTCAGGATTCTAGGGGCACCATTGTGCTTTTGCAACCTCTGGAAAGAAGGGGGATTCATAGTAGCAGCTGAGGCAATAAAGACACGTGAAACAGGGCAGAGAGCTTAGATTGGGAAGTCAAACAGGAGAAGAGTGTCTTTCTCCTCCCTGTTTGTCACCCCTCGGTTCTTCCATATGGAGATTTAACCTGATACTTTTTTACGCTGACCTTTTACTATCGAAATGGTATTTTTAAGCTGATTCATTTTTAGATAAAATGGTTCCCCATTGCTCCCCCTCCCCCTTTGCTGAGTATGTCTTTAATTTGGGGTGTGTGTGTGTGTGTGATGGGTGGGAGGGAGAGGCTGATGGGTTGATATCTCATAGAATAAAAAAACTAGAACCCTTTTATTTTGACCTGGCAGACAAGAGAATGCCTGGGAGCTGATTTGATTATAACTTTTATAACCCTTTAAACTCCCTAAAAGAAGAGAAGATCTTCCAAAGAAATTCGAATTTTCATTATCATTGTAACTGAGGGTAGAGATCAGTAAGAGAGCTGGTGGTGCAGGATGGGTGCTGAAGCTAAACTGTTTTCAGAAATCAAGGGGATAGAGAGGAGGAGTACCTGGTGACTCTGAATTTGCCCCACTTGGCTAAGTTGGCAACCTATTAGCTATACCCCAATTTGACTGAGGAGAAAGGTGAGATATATTCACAAAGAACCATTCTCCACTGTAACACCTAGTATATACACAAAATCACAAGCACACATGAACACATTCTTTGTTCCCATAGGTCATATATTTTTTGTCTGAATCCATGATTTCACTGATATAGGGAACTCCTGGTGAGGAAATCCCTCCCCTGTGGCAGACTGGAAGTTGTATTATAATTTTAAAGGATTGCTTAGGGCAATGAAAGGTTAAGTAATTTGTCCGAGATCACACTTACTCATCAAATGTGCAACTGAACCAAGTTCTTCTTGACTATTTGTATATCATTTCTCTTGTTTTTGGGAAACTAGCAACACAACAAAGTTGGGCTTACAGTAAAACAACAAATATTGTCCATGTACAGTTGGGAAAGATATTGCTTGTGGAATGCTCTAAGGTGGGTGCTCTTGAGTCCATATTATTGGTACACTCAGTTGGTCCTCATCTGGAATTATTTACTGTGCAGTCAATTCCAATTTGCCTATTTCTGGGGGCACAGTCAGCTTCAGATTAGTCAAGTCTCAGGCCCAGGTAGTATAGAGGTCAGTGTTACTAGCTGAATTTCTTCCCTGAGCTGTTAAGGAATTCAGTTCTTACAATTCTCCTGAAGGTCTTGAAAACACACAACTAGTCTTTTCAAATATGTGCTTTGCCCATTTGTTGTATTTTACCTCAGTTTTTTTGGAGAGGGAGTGTAGGAAAGGTGAGAAAGTGCGTCAGCCACAACTAACATCATGCTGCTACTACTAATTCTCAGGGTTCAAGAGATAACCTAAGTATGGAGGTATACATTCCAACTGCTATCATCTGTAGTTCCTGAGCCCCCAGTAGTGTGTTCCCATTCACAAAGATTATTCACAATGACACCATTAGCTCTGAAGTTCAAAACATTTACTGAGAAGGCAAAGGTAAGCATAATAGTAACAATGTTTGTTCAGTAGATATGGTAAAAAGGTAAGAGGTCACCTGTAAACCCGAGTCACATGTTCCCATTAATGCAGGGTAATGAGAAAGAGTGGGTACAATCTAACAGAAATCTAACAGTGAAAGCAAATGACTAGGAAAATTCACAGTTTTGAACTCTAGGCCACGATGTCTCTGGTTATTTCAGAGAACACTTGGCATCATGAATCACATATTAGGCAGGACCACTCCCTTTCTGAGTCTGTCTGCTTTCCTACTTCTCTACTTCTCTTAGGCTGCTAAAGTAGAATTAAGTTCTTTTAATAAAATAACTTCATTACATTATAAAGCAGTATCCTCAAGCCATGGTCTGTGGCTTCCAGGTCTGTTCCCTTGACTGGAGGCTGAAGCAATGTTAAGCTTTAGTGACAAGCAGTTCCTTTAAGCTGAAGAACTACAAAGCTTCTCAAATTTGCTTTTCTGAGCTCCAAAGACCTTCCCCTTCCTCACGCTGTAGATGGTGCCAAAGAGCAATACAGACAAGCTCAGTCAGCTCTTCACACAGCGGGAGGATTTTGCTTGCTCCAATGAACTCTCAGCAGGTATCAAAAGAATTTCAGATTAGCTTCAAAACTGGTTTGTCCTTAGTCAGCTCTCAAGTTATAGATGGCAACAAAGATTAATACAAACAAGCCCAATCAGCCCTTCACATAGTAGGAGTCTGCTTTCTCCAATCAGCTCCCAGCAACTACAAAGCTCTCTTCAAATCAACTCCCAGTGGCAACTACAAAGGCAGACTGCTTTTAGTAACCTCTCTCATAGTTGAAGCAGCCAGAGGCAGTGATTCTTATCTTCTGATTCTGTCTTGCTCTAGTTCTTTCAAGCAGCAGGGGATGATCTCTGTTCTCTTTTTGTCTCCCTCAGCTTCAGGAGGGAGCTTCAGGTGGCTTCTTCTCAGGTAACTTCTGATCTGTCTCCAGGCTTATGACATCTCTAATCAGATTATCCTCATGAATTGTGATCCACTTTTAACTTAGGGTGGGAAACCCCACATCTACATTTCTACCATGTATAAGACAAATGGTTATTAAAAAATAATTACAAAGTCGTTCTTTGATTTATAATCTCTCAGCTATAACCTTCAAACTCCCCAAAATAGTCATATTAAAAGAGTAGTTCTTCTCCTTTGAGTACTTTCACTCAGATTCTCGCAAGCAGTCTATGTCTTTCTTCAAGAACTGATTTTTGGCAAGACTTTTTTTCTCAAGCATTTTTTCAAGTCTCAAGCAAGACTGTTATTTCTTTTCTCAAGGGTCCTGTATGCTGAGTTTCTCATTTATTTATCTGTTCTTTTCAATTTGGTTTCAGAACTCATTACTCAACTGAAATTCTCCAAGGTAGTTACTACTGATCTCTTAATTGATATAGCCAATGTTCTTAGACCTTTCTATAGTTTTAGACATTGCTGACCATCACTTCCACCTGGATATTCTCTCTTTCCTTGGCTTTTGTAACACACTCCCTTTTATTTTTCCCCCAACTAATCTGTTAGTTTTCATTCTCCTTCGCTGGATCATCATTCTCTTGGCCTCTGAGATGAGCAGCACTCCTCTTCCCAGTTCCCTGGCTTGGACCCTCTTCTTTTTTCTTTCTGTTCTCTCTCAGTTGGTAATCATACTTGACCCCCAAATCTACCTATCCATCCCTAATCCATTCCCAATGAGCCAATTTTCTATTGCTATTTGTCTATCTAACATCTCCATCTGGATATCCCATCAGTATTTAAAATGCAACATGTCCTAAACAGAATCTGATATATTTCATTTCAAAAGGCACAAGTTTGAATCCATGGAATCATTTGAATCTTGTCTCTCTCACGCACAGCATACAATTACTTGCTAAATCTTGTTGATTTCCTTAGTCTCTTCCCTAGTCTCTCACATTTTTCATTTCCTTTCCACTCATACAACTTCTGCTCTAGTCCTGGCCCTCTTCACCTCTCACTCAGATTATTTCAATAGCCCCTTGATAAGTCCCTCTACATTTAGGCTTTTCCCTCTCCTATCTATATTCCACGCAGCTAACAAACAGGTTCACAAAACACAGGTCTGAAAAAATCACCCCCTCAATTCAAAAATTTTCAGAAGTTCATTGTTGCCTCTGTAGGATATAATATAAAATCCCCAGCCTGGTATTTAAGACCCTTCAAAATCTGTTTCCTACCTAACTTCTTTGTTATTTCATTTTACCCCAATCTAACTGATTGGTTCCCTGGACTCTATAGATTCTCTCTTCTATTTCCATGTCTTTACATATTCTCTCCTTACCTCTGCCTTCCTTGCAAATGAAGTTCAAATGCTCCCTCCTACATGAGGTCTTTCCTGATTTTTCAGTCATTTGTGCTTTTTCCTTCCTAAAATTGCTTCGTGTTACTTTGTATATGTTTTATATTCACATATATGTGCATATGTCTGAGCCTCAGTTTCCTCATCCATAAAACTGAGGGTTAGATTAGATGGTTTCTAAGGTTCCTTTAAATGGTACAGCCTCCAAACAGAACCTGAGCTGTTGGAGGGCAGGGAATGGATTGTGTTTGTATTTGTAACTCCAGTGCTTAATACAGTGTCAGTACTTTGTAAATCTTTGGTTGAAATACTTTGAGTGGCCCTGGCCACTCAACTTCACCTCTTAGAAGAAATCTTCAGAAAAGAAAGTTAAAAGGATTTTATTCAGCACACCAAGGCAGCTAGCAGTTGGAGTACAGCCTGTCCAATACAAACCATGCACTGGTTTTTTTAATAGATAGGAGTAAACAACTTCCACGGGAGGGCAAGGGTATTTTGATTTTTGTTGTTATTCAGGCATTTTTAGTCATGTCTGATTCTTTGTGACCTCATTTAGGGTTTTCTTGGCAGAAATATTGGAGTGGTTTGCCATTTTCTTCTCCAACTCATTTTACAGATAGGGGACTGAGGCAAACAGGGTTAAATGACTTGTGCAGGGTAATACAACCAGTATCTGAAGCCAGATTTGAACTCATGAAGGTGAGTCTTCCTGACACCAGACCTGGCAATCTATCCGCTGTACCAACTAGCTGCCCACTTAGTTCTCAATATTCCCTTTTTTTTCTGCATCATTCTTCTTTTCTACAATCTTCTGATGTATATTGGGATTCCCCTCTGCCACTTCATATTGTTTTTCTTTGTGTCTTTCTTCCTTGAGGCACTTTTTCCTGACTCCGGGTTTGACACTCTATTCACTATATCACTTAGCTGTCAAAAATATTTTGATTGTACATCTAATTATGAGGAGATGCCTCAGCTCCTCCCCTATTACAGCACTATAGGGAGATGAGCTTAGCACTAAGGAGACACAATTAGTGCACATGTGGATGTCTCTCCTGTAGGCAGGATGCACAGTACTCAAACATCAATCAAGGTTAAAACATGGGATCACTCAGACTGATTCTGCCATCACTGACTGACTTTACACACACCTCCTTCTTCAAGGCAGGAGGGGTGGGGTGACGTTTTTGCAGTGTGGTTACTCTGGGAAAGTTTAATAGAGTTAAAACCATCTGTTTATTCAGTGCAAATCAGCCCACTAAACTAAAAGGGGGAATTATTCTCTGTGTATAGTAGGTGCTTAATAAATGTTTGTAAAAACCTTTGCATTTACAAACATCTTGATGATCAAATTCCTTTGTACTATTCACTCTTGTTAGGAGCTAGGTGGTATAGTGGATAGAGAACTGGGACCCAATGCAGGAAGATCTGAGTTCAAATATGACCTCAGATATTACCTATTTGACCCTGGGCAAGTTACTTAACACTGTTTGCCTCAGTTTCCTTATCTGTAAAATGAGCTGGAGAAGGAAATGGCAAACCATTCCAGTATCTTTGCCAAGAAAACTCCAAATGATGTCTTGAAGAGTCAGACACAACTGAAAAACAACAAAATTCACTCTTGTTACTCCTGTTCATAGGATTTAAAGCAGGAAGACACCTTGGAGATCATTTAGTTCAGCCCCTTTATTTGGATGATAAGATTAAGACCAGAAGATGTCAAATGACTTCCCTGAAGTCATGAAGTTTATAAGTGTCAGAACTGACAAACACCTACTAATAATTATGAACTCAGGTTTTCTGACTCTAGATCCTGTGGTATGGCCACTAAATGATAAATGTATCTCATGACGCAACTCATCTTTCCTAGTTACTAGAGTCCATACTTTTAAAAAGTAGTATTTTATTTTCGCCAATTACATGTAAGGACAATTTTTAACATTTAAAAAATTTGAGTTCCAAATTTTCTCCCTTCTTTCCTTCCTTCCCTCTGCCCCCCCTAAGATGGCAACCCATTTGATGTTATATATGTGCAATCATGTAAAACATTTCCACATTAGTCAAGTTTGAAAGAAGAGAGACCAAAAGGGAAAAAAAAAACCCATGAAAAAACTTAAGCGAAAAATAGTATGCTTCCATCATCTGCATTCAGATGCAACCATCACTTTTTTCTTGGGTGTGGGTAGCATGTTTCATTATGATTCCTTTGGAACTGTCTTGGATCATTGTATTGTTGAGAATGGCTAAGTCATTCACAGTTGATCATTGTACAATGTTGCTATTACTTTGCACAGTATTCTGGTGTCACTTACTTTACGTTGAATCACTTTACTTTCCACATTTTTTCTGAAATCATCCTGCTTCTCGTTTCTTATGGCACAATAGTATTCTGTCACAACTGTATACCACAACTTGTTTGCCCTTTCTCAATTGATGATCATCCCCTCAATTTTCAATTCTTTGCTACCACAAAAAGAACTGCGATAAATATTCATGTTCTTTTCCTTTTTTTTTTTTTATCTTTTTGCAATACAGACTAGTAGTGGTATTGATGGATCAAGGGGTATGCACAGTTTGATTGCCCTTTGGGCATAATTCCAAATTGCTCTCCAGAATGATTGGATCACTTCACAACTCCGCCAAGAGTAAATTAATGTCCCAATTTTTCCACATACCCTGCAACACTTAACATTTTCCTTTTCTGTCATATTAGCCAATATGATAGGTGTCAGATGGTATCTCAGAGCTGTTTTTATTTGCATTTCTCTAATCAATAGTGATTTAGAACATTATTTCATATGAATATAGATAGTTTTGATTTCTTCATCTGAAAACTGCCTGTTCATATCTTTTGACTATTTATCAATAGTGGAATAGTTTATATTCTTATAAATTTGACTCAATTCTCTATATATTTGAGAAATGAGGCCTTTATCAGACACAGTGGTTTTGTTTGTGTAAAACTTTAAAATTTAATGTAATAAAAATCATCCATTTTATATCTTGTAATGTTCTCTATCTCTTGTTTGGTCATAAATTCTTCCATTTTCCATAGATCTGAGATTCCATACTTCCTAGCCTTATTTCACCCTTGAAGCACTATATACTTCTGCAATTCTGATCTATTCTCTGTCCCACATGATGATGCCCTCTGGTGCCTTTATTCAGTCTCTTTCCTCTGCCTAAAGTGAAAAAGAAAGAAAGAGAGGAGGGGAGGGAGGGAAGAAGAAAGGGAAGGAGAGAAGGAGGAGAGAGAGAGGAAGAAAGAAAGAAAGAAAAAAGAGAGGGAGGGAGAGAAAGGAAGGAAATATAGGAGAAAAGGAGGGAGAGAGGGAGGGAAAAGAGGAAAGGAGGGAGGAAGAGAAAAAGGGAGGAAGGAAAGAGTGGAAGGAAGAACTTCATTAAGTACTTACTATGTGTGAGGCATTGTGCTAAGTGATACAAATATGGAATTGATACAGTTTTTGCTCTCAAGGAATTTACATTGTAAAAGAAGGAAACAATCCATATGGGAGAAGGGTGGTTAGGGAAGAATATTTTGGTTTGAGAGGTCACAGGAATAGTCAGTAGAATAATAAGGCAGTTAATTATTACAGCCTTTCTTCTTTCATTTCTTCTTTTTTAAAAAAAATATTGAATTGGTGTTTGATTGATGTGGTTGTTTTGTTGTATCTACATGGGTTATGTGTGCCCCCTGGGGGCTGCTTAGATAACAGCTTTTAGTGAGGTAAGTCTTCTCTCCAACTTTCTCCAAAGGAGACTGATTATTGCTCGTAGGCGGAGCAGGAGGTTGGAGTCAGAGGCTGGCTCCTTTTCTCTCCTCAGTGAGAGAGGCTACCAGACTAGAATTCTCTCAGTTCTCTGAAATATTGTTAGTCTTGGGGAAGTAATTTTTAGGTTCAAGCTGTACTCTTGATTGTTATCCCTTAATAGGAAAGGACTTTAAGCTTAATTCTCATCCCCCTCAATGCCATTTCCACCATGACACACAGCAAATAGTGCAGATGTCATGTACAAATTTTTTTAAAAATTCTCATTCAGTCACCGCCAGAGATCTATCATATTTAACTTTTCTAAAATCCTATTCTGATTTGTGATAAAACCAATATCTACCGGATTTACCCCTTTCCCCTTTCCAACATGAGTTGGACTCTAGTATATTCTTTCTCCCTCCCTTTTCCTTCCTCTTTTAAAGCCAACTATATGGAACAAAAATAATCCTAAATCCCATGTTTGATTTTCCTTACTCTTTTTGTGATCCTCAGAGATAAAGAGATTCTGAAGCAATAATTATCTTTCCATATTTGATTGTAACCACTTTATTATCATTTAGTCCCTTCCAATTACTCAAATGTACTTGCCTTTGTAGGTTTTTCTTATCTTCTATATTTGCATTTTAAAGATTCTGCCCAACTATGGTCTTTTCTTTTTCTTTTTAAATTTATTTTGTTTTCAGTTTTCTGCAATCACTTTCGTAAGTCTTAGACTTTCTCCCCCTCTCTCTCCCCTCCCTCCCTGAGACAACATACAATCCTATATGGGTTTTACACATATATTCTTATTAATCACATTTTCACATTAGTCATGTTGCATATATGAATTAAAATGAATGGGAGAAACCATGAGAAAAACCCAAACAAAACAACACATAACACAAGAGAAAATATTCTGCTTCATTCTGCTTTCTAATTCCATAGTTCTTTCTCTGGATGTCGCTGGTATTTTGCTTCAAGAGTCCTTTGGGAATGTTTTAGGTCCTTGTATTGCTGTAAAGGGCTAAGTCTACCAGAAAAATTCCTTGCATACCGTGGTTGTTGCTGTGTACGTTGATCTCCTGGTTCTGCTCCTTTCACTAAGTATCAGTTCATATAAGTCCTTCCAGGCTTCTCTGAAGTCTTCCTGTTCATCATTTCTTACAGCACAATAGTATTCCACTACATTCACATACCACAATTTATTCAGTCATTTCCCAATAGCTATAGTCTTTTCATTAGGAATGAAATTCCTATTAAAGATACATATTCTTCCCTTTAGGAATATACTAAGTTTTGCAAGGAAATTGTTCTTGGTTGTAAATCTTTTTCTTTTCGCATTTGGAATACTGTGCTAGTAATTGCAGGATAATATTAAGATATCCTGACTTTGGCTCCTTGGTAATTGGACTCTTTCTTTATGCATGCTTTCAATATTTTTTCAGTGACCAAGAAGCTATAAATTTTGACTATGACATTTCTGGGTGTTTTCAATTTGGTATTTCTTTTAGGAGGTGACCTGCAGATTCCTTTCCTTCCTTCCCTTCTTCCTTTCTTCTTTTTTCCTTCCCTCTTTCCTTCCCACCTTCCCTCCTTTCTTCCTTTCCTTCTTTCCTTTGCCTTTGATTATAATATAGCTAAGTAACTTTCTTTTAAGATTTTTGAAATGTGATGTCTGGTGTTTTTATGTGGTCATAGTTCTCAGGAAACCTTGTGATTCTTAAATCTTCTCTCCTAGACATATTTTCCAAGTCAGTTGGGTTTTTTTTTTTGTAGCAGATAGTTTACATGTTCTTAGTGTTCAGTTTTTTGACCAGTACTTCTTGTCTCATAGTCATCTGCATGTTGTCTCTCTCGTTGACCTGTGAAATTCTTGAGAGCATGGACTATCTTTTGACTTAGTACAGTGCCTGGCACCTACTAAGTGCTTTTAAAATAAATGTCTATTGGTTATTATTGAATTCTCTTTGATCCATTCTATTTTTCAGAATGTCTATTACTTGGATAACATTTTCAGCTTATGTTTAAAGGTATATTGTTCTCCTGATATTTTTTTCCTTGAAAATTCCAGTTTCATATTTTATCTCTTGCCTCATTTCTTCTAGTGACTTTTGGAGTCCTTGTGACTGAGCCATTATTTGCTCTGAGGCTCTATTTGTACTTGTCATGGATTTACTCTCTTCCCCAAGTATCTCTTAAGTTATAGTATTTCTTCATTTTATTCAGAGTTTTCTTCTGTTTACTCATATCTGCAATCTTGATACTCATATCTGCAGCTTTACTTCTCCAATTAGTATTTTGCTTCCAGGTCAGACTCTACCAATTCCACACTCTTAGATGGCGTAGACAAGCCCTCTATTGCCCTATCTCCTCTGTGACCTGGATAACATTGTTACTTTACCATAATGGTGGATTTTGTTGCTGGTCTTAGACTCTGTTCTCTCCCACAGTCCTTAGCTTCTGCCTTTGTATCCTGGCAGCCCCCCTTGGGTGTTGGTCTTGGCCCCGTATCTGTCTCTTTTCTCCTTGCATAATCTGCAGTTGGAAGTTAATTCCTTCCCTTGTGATGGCCTTGATAGGCCCCAATAGGTTGTCAGAAATCATGCTAATTTCATTTCTCTTAGAAGACCCTCAGCATGTATACCTAATTGCTAAATTGGCTCTATATCCTCCTGTGTTTTCCACCAGTGCACCAGGACTCGTGGAGTGCCCCAAATGCTCTCCAGAAAGGATGGAAGTGTTGATTTAATTACAATTCCCAGAACAAGAAATAGAAGGGGCAAGAATAAGCATGTGTGGTGGTAGGTCAGAAAATGGTCAGTGTAATGGTATGGTTTGGCTAGAATGCAGTACCTCCATCTCTTCCACTGTCAAATTCCTACCCATCCTTTAAAGACCATTTCAGATGCCACTTTCTTTTGGATACTTTTCTCTTCTGACTTTCACATAGAGAAAGAAACCTTTCTCTTCTCATTTAATAAACTTCTACACATAGTGTGTAACTCCATAGTACATTTACCATTTAATATTGTACATTATAGAATAGTGGGATTTAAAACCAGAAGAAGACTTAGAGAGTGTCTCTCCCAACCCCTTCATTTTACCAGTGAGGTAACTGAAACCAGAGAAGGGACATAGTTTGTGGTGGTATGTGTGTTTGTGTGCGTGTGTGTGTTTTATATGTGTCTTATGCCCTTACCAGATTACAAACTATATGAGGGCAGAGACTGTCTTACAGAAACTGATATGTTTCCCAGCACTTAGCACTGTTCTCTGCACACAATGAACACTTAATAAACAAAATAATGTCAGACATGTGATAAAATACATATTCTGCTAATGAGGTGAAATTGTAACTAGTCTAAGTCCCGGGGCAGGTCTGAGGCAGCCAGCACCTGTCCTTATTCTACACACAGTGTCTTGTTCTGGCTCTCCTTGGTTTGATTCCCTGCTGCTGACTGGCTGGCTGCTGTGCAGATCATAGAGCCTCAAGCTCTCCCGTCTCGCCTAATGGTAGCATAGGGATCTGTCAAATGCTGGGAAATCACCCTGGGGAGCTGGGGGTCACTGAAAAGCTGTCAGTGGGCTCAGCAGCACTCCCAAACAACGCCCCGGATGCTTGTGGCCACATAAAAGGCAAACCTTCTAACTGTGAGTAATGTTCTATTGGCAGACGTTAAAAGCGCCCCAAACCCCCAGTGACGGCCTGTGACAGCAGTCAAGGCCAGGTGCTGTCTGACAGGAGGGCAGTGTTGATGCTAAAGGCCAGGGATGTTATTTTGAGGTTTGACTGTTTATGTCTCATTACTGCTTATTTCCATGAGTTTAAAGGACTAATTCTATCAACCACATCCCCCCCCATGGACGTCAATCTAAAAGCAAAGGAAAAGTTTTTTCTTCTTTGTCAATTTTTGTTCCACAAGGTTTGTTTCTTTCTGGAAATACAGAAGTTTACATGGAACTCTCTTAAATGATGTTGGCTTCATCCTGTGAAGTTGCTCTGAAGTCTTTCATCTTGCCAAGAGCAGAGCTGGCTCTGGACAAAATCGTTAAGCAGAAGACGTTTACTTTTAGTGCCCTTCCCCTGCTCTTGGCTTTGGCCCCCAACTAAAGAACCTGGTGCCTTCCCTCATGTTTCTTTCTGGTGCCAACTGCCTCCCTCCTCTGCCATCTCCTCTGTGGCCTTGGCAGCAATGGCACACTGAATCTGGAGGCAGAAGACTAGGCTCTGCTTCTTATTACTTGTGTGACCTCGGGCAAGTCAGTTCATATCTCTGGTCCTCAGTTTCTTCCTCTGTTAAATGAGAAAAGTTGGATGAGATACCATTTTCATGTTTTACCCAACCCTCCTCTCCCTGGCTGTTTGCCCATGTCTTAGATGTTCCTTTTCACTGTTTCATGACTGATGGGAAGCTGATACCAAAAACAATTAAGAAAATAACAAGAAAGGACCTAGCTGTCCTTTTTTGAATTTAAGTCTTCTGGCCCACATGAACAATGTCCTGGCAAAACTGAAAGAACTTGCTAATGTGATACACTATAAGCAATTTGGGGAACATTGTGGAAAATGGGAGAGTTATTATGGGTAATTATATTAAAGGTAATTAAGGGTCAACATGCTGATTTTCAAGAAAGGGAAGCAAAAGTGTCTACAAATTACAGATCAGAGAGCTTGTTTTTAAATCCTAACTAAAGTTGAGATATTACTAAGGGAAATTAGTGAAGATTTAGGAAAGTAAGCCGTGATTACAAAGTGTTAACATGGCTTCATCAAGAACAGATCATGCCAGGGTAACATTATTTCCTTTTTGGACACTTGATGTTTAAACTGGTAGATTAGAGGAATGCTAAAGATATACTTACTTGGATTTTAACTAAATGTTTGACGAAGTTTGGGCTAACTTGGTGGTGCAGTGAATAGAGTACTGGACCAGAAGTCAGAAAGATGAGTTCAAATTCAGCCTCAGACACTTTACTAGCTGAGCAATCCTAGGTAAATCACTGAACCCCTATTTGCCTCAGTTCCTCATCTGTATAAAGGGGGTAGTAATACCATCTACCTGCCAGAGTTGTTGCTAGGATAAAATGAGATAATATGTGTAAAGCATTCTGCTTAACAGTGCCTGGCACATAGTAAGTACTATGTAAATGTTTAAAAAAACACACCAAAATTTATTTGGCTAGTCTTATGGAAAAAAATGGAGACATGAGCTAGACATCAGTACAAATATGTGGATTCAGAACTGGTTTTTTTGGCTAGACCCAAAGAATTGTCATGAATAGTTCCATTTTCAACTTTGAAGGTTATACATAGTATCATAGACTAGAGCTCGAAGGATCTCAGAAATCATTTAGTCCAAATGAGGAAACTGAAGACTGGACAGGTTAAGTGACTTGCCCAGCACAACTCAACTAATAAATACCAGAGGTGGAATTCAAAACCAGATCTTTTGATTTGTGGAATTCAAAATCACACTTGCCCCTCTAGAGTACTCTAAGACTGCATCTATCGTTGGATTGCTTAATATTTTTTATAAAAAAATTTGAATAAAGATACACATACCATGCTTATCAGATTCATAGGTAACATGAAGCTGGGAGGGAAAGCTAACACAATGAATAACACAGTCAGGATTTGAAAAGATCTCAGGAGCTCAGAGATTTGAGCCAGATCTAATGACATGAAATTTCATAGATGGGGATGGAAAATCTCAAACTTGGGCTAAAAATCAATCAACTTCTCGAGTACAAGATAGGAAGAGATGTAGCTAAACAGAAATTCCTCTAAAATGATTTGGGATTTTGCTGGACTGCAGTCCCGCTAGGTGTTAACAGTATGATATAGGAGACAATAAAAGCTTAATATAGTGATAGGCTGCATTGAGAAGCATAGGGTCTAGGACTAAGAAGGTCATAACTCCAACTTACTCTGTCCTGATTAGATCTTATCTGGAGTAATGTGTTCAGTCCTGGGTGCCACACTTTAGGAAGAACATTAGTAAATGAGTGTTGAGTCGGGTTATCAGAATGGTGAAAAGTCTTAAGTTCATGACAGACAAGGATTAGCAGAAAGACCTGGATGTGTTTAGCTTGTAGAAGATCAGGGGAGCTATGAGAACTGTTTTCAAATATTGGAAGGGCGGACATGCAGAAAAGGGATTAGATTTGTTCTGCTTAACCTCAGAGGGCAGATCTAGGACTGATGGGTTAAAGTTGCCAAGAGACCAAGTGAGGGTTGATATGAGGAAAAATTCCTAACAATTAGAGCTGCCCAATAGTGGAACAGGTTGCCTCTGGGAGGAGGGGAGCTATCCCTCTTTAAATACCTTCAAGAAAAAGTTGGATAAACATTTGTCATTTATGTCATTGATAGAATTCTCATTCAGATCCAGTTATATTAGAGGACCTCTGGGGTCCCTTCTGCCTCTGAGTTACTGCTCTTCTGTGACTGAAGTTCTTGTCAATGACTGCCTGACATGTGTGTTTATATAAACACATTTGTGTATATAGATATAGACAGATGGACAGATAGATATGTAAATATGCTTGTATGTGAATATTTATACATATATTATATATATGTACATATATGCATGTATGTGTGATAGGTTTTTGTGTGCTTTTGGAGGGATCTAACCATCTTTCAAAATGTTAGTTCTAAACAAGAATGTATTTGGAGAGCATCTATTAATTTGCAAACAAATTTTAGTGACATAATCAATGTAGCCATGACAGCAATAGTCATGATAGGATTAAGAAGGAGGCTATGGTTGGAAAAGACTGTGACAGAAATTCAGTCAACTCAGTCAACACACATACCCATATAGGGAACTTGCTCAAGAATACTTTAAGTTAATAGGATTTTATAATCAAAGTGAAGGTGACATTTTATATTGAGAAATCAATCAATCATCAAACGTTTATTAATTGCACATTCTATACCAGATACTGCACTGGAATGCAAATACAAAACAAAACTGAGACCATTCCTGCTTTCAAAGGACTTATCTTCTACTGGAGAAATTTGAGGGACTTGTAGCCAGATAAGGGAGCTTTGATTTAAGTAGTAATGTGAAATTGTGAATACAGACATAGGGCAATAGATTGTGATTCCCTTTCCAGTAAGAATGATAGTCTGAAGGAAAAAGGGAAAGGAAACAAGCACCTACTATGTGCCACACATTATGCTAAGCACTTTACAATTACCACTTCGCTTGATCCTCACAGCAGCTGTGATATAGATGATCTTATCACCCCCATTTTATAGTTGAGGAAACTGAGACTGATGAACTGGTAGATGACTAGATGGGAAGAACCAATGCCAAGGGCAGGCTAGAAAACCTGCTACAGATTAAGCATGAATATGGAGACCACGAGAAATGCAGAAACTAAAGGAAGAAAAGATCACAATGACAAATAAGGGGTTTTCTGAAGAAAGATTTTGTTGGAACTCAGTTTATTTTCATTTCTGTAATATTTCAGTTGTGTAGTATAATCCACCCATGGAAATGACTCATTATTCCATCCCCAAAGTGGTTTTTTTGATGGATGTTTTTTGAGGGAATTTCTCTTTTCCCACTTTGCTTTCATGTCACCTGCTGATGCATGTATTCCTTAAACAGCATATGAGATACAACTGGAAATGTTAACTCTATTCATATTTCAATGGTTCCGAACTTGCGGGCATAGGATCCTAGGAGCTTCATATAATTATTTCAAGGGGTCTTTATGTCCCTATGAGTACTAGTCATCGGTTCACTAAATGGTTCATTATAAGAAATAAGCAAACATTCCTTTTGTAGATGGAATAAATGATAGGTATTTCTTATTATTGTCAATGAAGAAATAACACAAAAGTATATTACTTTTTTCTTTCATGGGATCCTAGATATAGAACCAGAAAGGACCTTGAAGCTGATTATTCAAGCCAATTATTTTTTATAAATGAAGAAATGGAGGCCCATGTAGGTCACCTGACTTATCCCTGAGCCTGGCAGGATCACACAGATAGTAAGTATCAGAATGAGATTTAAACCTGTCTCCTTACTCCAGAGCCATCTACGTCATTCTTCAGATGATGCAGATGTTAGGGCTAACACAACACAAATTTACTTAAAAGGGTTTTGAAAGTCATAGTAGGTTTTTGTTCTCACATATTTTCTTCCTCTGCTTGGCTTCAGAAGGCAGAATTAGGCATGATGGGTAGAAGTTGTGGAGGCAGGCTTAGGTTGGATATTGGGAAAAACTTCCTAAGTTGACTGTCTCCAAAAATGCAATGGACTACCTATGGAGGTGATAGATGGGTTCTTTTTCCTTGGAGATCTTTGAGCAGAGGCTGAATGAGCACTGGTCAGAAATGCTGTAAAGAGAATTCTTGTTCAGGAATGGATTGAATTAGATGGCCTCTAAGGTCCTTTCCAATTCTAAAATTTTGTGTTTAATCACTGGATTCTAATTGTGTGTATGTGTGTGTGTGTGTGTGTGTGTGTGTGTGCAAAATCCATGGCAGTTGTGGAAGTTAGAAATGGTCCTCATACTTTAAAAGGTTAGAAAGTACTATTATATTTGATTTCATTTTTCTACCCAAGAAGTTTCAATATCATGACAAAAAAAGAACCTCTAGACATACCAAAATTTTGGAAGCAAGATGGACCTTGTGATAAAGGTTCATGATTCCCCTTGCTCAATACTAAATGATTTTTTTTTAAAAGCTTGTATATATAGTACAGCTACTACTGTACTCAGTTTACCAGATTAGATGTTTTCTATCTTTGCTGACCAGACACGATTGGGGGTCCCATGGTCTATCCCTAGATACTTGCGACACTAATCTTAAGAGACATACAATAATTTTAAGGAAACACAATCCTTGCTCTACAATGGTTTCCCTATCTTGGTACTATAAATGAACAAGTTTCATTGATGAGATGACTTGCACCATCCCTTCCAGCTCTTAATCTATGCCCCTATGATTCTGCATGCCAGTGATGATGATTTCTATAATCCTCTAAGAGCTGTTCGTCTCTGGAGATGTCTGGTTCACATTCTCCAGCAGATAAAGGGCCAAACAATATAGAGAAACAGTTTTCATAAAAAGAGATGCTTTGTCCATAGCATTTGAAAAAGATGCCCTAAATGGTTAATAATCATAGACATTCAAATTTTTAAGTGGATATCCATAAATTGGCAAAGATGGAAAAAGATAGAAAAATCCATTATTGTTAGGGAGGTCAGAAAATAAGCATGCTAATCCATTGCCAGTTGAGCTATGAATTGGTCTGATCATTTTGGAAAAAATAAATTGAGGATTATACAATAAAAGTTACAAAATTGGTCATACCTTTTGACCCAGTTTTCTCACTACTATATTTATAACCTAAAAAGTTCAACTGACAGCAGGGAAAGACTATGAAAATTTTTCACAACCTCATTACTTCATAGTAGAAAAATATTGAAGATAACTTATGTGTCCCAATGACTGGAGAATGGCTGAACAAATCATAGTAAATGAGTTCAATGGGATATTATTGTTCAGTAAGGGACAAGTAGGAAGAATTAAAAGAAATATGGGAAGTATTGAATGAAGTGATGCAAAGTGAAGGGAGCAGAGGCAAAAGAAAAAATGTGTCCCAAATATGACTACATACATGAAGACATCAATAAGTGGTAAAACAAACTACCAAAGCATAACAAAACACATACAATCAGTCATAATCACTCTTTGAGCCTGCTTTGCTGAACTGTTTTGGGGTTGTTGCATTTTGGGGAAAGGTTGATTGTGAATTTATTGGGGGGTAGGTACCATATTCCAAAAGATAACATCAATTTTTTAAAAAGATATATGGTTCGGTCCCTAGGGCTGCCTACTAATTGTCAGTATTGGGGCCGAGTGGGAGGCAGAAGTTAAAGTAAGTCAGAAAGGCTAAATAAGTCAGATAGATAGGAGAGGATGATAATCTCCATGAAAATTGCCACGTATTGCACTGAATCTTTTTCAAGTTACCTATTTTGTGTTGGTGAGTCAAAAATTAAATTTAAAATTCATTAGGAAGTCAACAGATCATAATTCCCCCAAAAGCATAATACTCCGCATAAATATCACACTTTCCTACTTCATTGACTAGGTTAGCATAAGATGCTCTCCAAAATTACTTTTTATGGACTTTGTATATATGTGTGTATATATATATATATATATATATATATATATATATATATATATATTTGTATTTACTTATTCACTGTGTTCAAGAGTTCCTTGAGAATAAGTAGTCTTTTGATTATCTATGTGTATTTCTAGTTTATCACATTGACAAAGTTCTTAAAGGTTTACAAGACATTTCCTTCATAATATCCCTGCCCCCGACATAAGTAGCATAAGAATTATCTCCATTTTTCAGATGCAGAAGCTAAGGCTTGATGAAGTGATGAGATTTGCCCAAGTTGGTAGAGGTGACAGAGTCTGTCTGAGTTGAAACTCAGGACTCCTGACTTTGAGTCTAGTATCCTTTGTACCATAATATACCTACTATGTGTAAGGACATGAAGTGGGTGATTAAAAACGTGAGAATTTAGGAAGAACTTTGAAAATAGGTTTCAACATTAAATTATTTGTTTGCTAACAAAGTCATATCATTTCTGCTGGTTTGGATGCATGAGCACACCATATTAGATGCAATAGGAGTCTTGCTTGGTATTTGAGAAAATATTTTCTTCTGTTGGCAAGTTTGTTTTCTATCTTGTAACATTCAAAGTCAGGAAAGGTCACTTGTAGGAGAAATTCAAGTAGAGCTGACTAACTGCATAGGCTGGTAGGTAATAGTGCTTAGAGCAGTGACTGGCACATAGTAGGTGCTACATAAATGCTTGTTCCCTCTCCTTTCCCTTCCCACTAGAATGAGAATTCATCCTTTGGAAGGCTTTTGAATCTCACTTGTCCTGAACAAGTGTCTAGGATAAAACAAATGGCTAGCATTTAAATCCCTCTACATTCTGGCTCCAACCTACCTTTACAGCTTTATTTCACATTACTCTTTTATGATCCCTATGGTCTAGCCAGACCGGATCTCACGATCTGCTCCCATATGATATGCCCTTTCCCACTTCTGTGCATTTGAGAGAGCTATCACCACAATGTCTGCAATATGGCCTCTGCCTCTGAATCCTTACCCTTTTACAAGGCTTAACTCAGGTGTCCCCTCTTACTAATGCTCTCTTTTTCCTCAAATTACCACATATTTTCTTGCCTGTTTATATCTTCCCCAGTTAGGATGTGGGCTCTTTGATGACAAGAAGTATTTTATTTTGTTTTTATATCCCTTGCACATAGCATAGTGCCTAGTGCACAGTAGTTGCTTGATAGATATTTGTTAAATTGTTGGAATGAAATGGATTATAAAAAGATTTTTCAATTTTAAAATTAATTCACCATGGAATTCAAATAACTAAAGACTTGTCTTCACGCATCTAAAATAACTTCACTTATAATAATTTGATCTCTGCACAAATTCCAGGAATACATGTGTTGTACAAAGAGAAGTGAGCAACCTTACCCTATCTAAAGCCATAGTACTAGCTGGTTTGGCACTAGCACAACTGACCTGTATTCAAGACCTATTTAGAAACCTATTGTCCTTGAGAAGATATAGGAACAGTTGGAAAGGATTTAAAAGAACAGGGAGAGTTGCTCATGCCAATACCAGCAAAGTGCAATGGACAGTAGAGCAATCCAAGGAGCAATCAAGTAGGAATAATTCAAACCCCAGTGTGTGTGCGTGTGTGTGTGTGTGTGTGTGTGTGTGTGTGTGTGTATGTGTGAGAGAGAGACAGACAGAGAGATAGACAAGAGATATAAGTAGAGATAGTTTAAAAAAATTCTCTGTACAGATCTCCCCATTTTCTACTTCACTGTCTAGGACAGCAAAAGATGCTCTTCCATTTCCCAAAATTACTTTGGACTTTGTATGTTTCCTGTACTTTTTTAATCTGGGTACTAGAACTCCATGGATTTATACTTTTCTCTTTGTGTTTCTGTTTTTGGCACGTATGATATTGTATGATATAACAACAACATCATAACACATCATAATATAATATGACATAATATACTATAATTTAATGTGTTTAATAAATGATTTTTCATTAATCAATCAATCAATTAACTAATCATTTCATACCTACTCTTTCTTGTCGGGAGAACACAAGCCTCTTTGAGGGAAAGGAGAGTTTCATTTTTGTTTATGAGTCCCCACCACCCAACTGAGTAGTGAGCCCATAATAGATGCTTAATAATATTTGTTAAATTGTATTGAGTGAGAACCAGAGGCAGACAGTGGGTGGGCAAAAAAAACAGAACGAGCAAGGCAGAAACAAATATGACATCATAGACTGTCAGAGTTGGGAGGCAACCTAGAGATCATCCAGGGTGGGGAACCTAGGGCCTCAAGGATATACATGGCCTTCTAGGTCCTTGGGTGTGACTTTTTGATTGAGTCCAACTTTTACAGAACAAATCCTTTTATTAAAGGGATTTGTTCTGTGAAGTTTGGATTCAGTCAAAGGGCCATACTTGAGGACCTAGAGGGCCACATGTGACCTTGAGGCTGAAAGTTCCACATCCCTAAACTGAGTTTCTCTTTTACAGGTTAGGAAACTGAGGTCAAGACAGGGAAATGATGTATCCAGAGTTACCTGCTTAGGTCTCCTATATCTTCTTATTGATCTCACTGGATTAGAGAATGAAGGCCAAAGATGTTCTGTGCTCAATTTGGTAGAATTCTCTCTAATTCTGAAGCTGAGACTTTGGTTTCAATCTTCAGAAAGGGTTATTTTCCTATAGGTGGAGGTAGAGATGTTTAATTTGGTGTTGAATGAACAGATATGCCACAAAGTTTCTTGAACTTTCCAGTTTTGAAAAAAAAGGTGCTCCTTCCCTGGTATCATGTTGGCGCACACGCAGATTTGGGCATCACTTCTCCAGGAGGCTGATCTGCAGCCAAGAGTGTCCTTCAAGTAGGCAGTGGGTGCTGAATCAGCATTTCTGGTTAGGACTTTCTGATGATCCTGCTTTGAAGATTATGTAATTCCCTTCAAGGGCTTAGGTTTTCATTACCATCTTTGTGGACAGGATTAGCTTAAAAACATCAACAACAATGACACAGGGGTTTCTCTCTTTACTTACAGAAAAATTGGAATTTCCTTGGGTCCTTCTGATGGTATTTAGGACCCTCAAAATCAATAAGCTCCTAAGCACTTACTGTGAGCCAGGCATTGAGCTGGGCATTAAGGATACAAAGAGAAAAACCCTAAAACAGACCCTGACCTCAAGGAGCTTATACTCTTACTTTTATTAGACTTAAAAAAAACTTTTAGATTTAAATCATAAGATGATTTTCTTTTGTAGGAAAGAATACAATAAAGATGTGAGGGCAAAATGTTAGGATGAAGAGAAACATTCGGCAATTCTACATCTTTTTCCAAAAAGAGAAATTTGTTCCCATTTTGATAATTTTATATCACATATTATTTTAGGCTTCATCCATATGATACCAAGAAATTCAGTGAATTCAGTGGAAGAAGCTGACAAAACTGTTGCTTGGGATTTAGACAAGATACCTGGATAACTGAATGCTTATCCATTTGTTCTGGAAGTGGTATCTGTCGGCATGTTTATGTCTTGGTCACAATGCATCACACAATAAATATTTATTATGCATCTACTATGTGCTAAGTGCTAGGGTTACAAAAGACAGTCTTTGCCCTCAAGGAGCTCACAATCTAATGGGGGAAGAAAACATATAAAAAGAAACTGAAAGGGGAAAGAAGGGAGGAGAAAGTGTACCCCATATAGGGGTATACTGAAGATAAGGGGAGTGTAGCTGGATGGGTATTGAATAGCTGCCCTGGGCTTTGTTGCTGTTGTTTAGTGAATTAGTTTCATCTGCCTCTTTGTGACACCATTGGGTTTTTTCTTGGAGTGGTTTGAGATTTCCTTCTCTAGATCACTTTACAAAGAGGGAAACTGAGGCAAACAAGGTTAAGTGACTTGCCCAGGGTCACATAGCTAATAAGTATTTGAGACCAGATTTGAAGTCAGGTCTTTCTGACTCCTGAGTTGGCATTCTATCCACTGCTCCACCTAGCACCCTCTTTAAATGAAGACTCTAGGGGAAGTTCTCCAATGTCTATTTCCATCCTCTCCTATTAGATGGAAGAAGGAACCCCAGGTGTAGGCAGTACTGAGGAGGTTGGAGTTTCAGAGCTGACGTGACCTTGAACAATGATGAATTTTTGGAAACCACAATGAAGATGAGGAGGATTTCAGGTCACATACGAATGAACAAAGCCCAAACCTGAGGAGGAAGAGATTGGGCTAGATCATGGACTTCCGTGGTCCCTAAATTGTTTGCTGATGAGAGTCTATTACTTTAGCATCCATGTTCTCCCAGTGATGCTAGATAGTTGTGAATCATGATCATGGAAGAATCCAAATCGCAGGTGAGGCAAAGGGCACAGGAAGACCCTGAGAGGATCCAAGTAGGATGAGACACCAAGAGGAATGTATTGCATAAAATGTGGTATGAAAGATAACATGAAGATCAGCATGTAGACCAGGAAGAGGATTGTATAGGTTATGTAGCAAGGATAAGAGAGTGACTGATGGATTCTCTGAGAGCAACACTGAACAATGAAAAGAATCAGAAGAAACCATCGCAGGTTGGGTTGATCCTTGAAGACTGATGGGAAAACACAAATAGCTACATTGCAAGATGAAAGGTGTAGGAACGAGGAAGAGTGCTCTGGCATATCAGAGGAGAGAGTATTCACACTGGTGAGGGCACATATCAATTGAAGTATTGATGAGTTGCACAGATAGATAAGGACACCCATAGTGAGGAAGAGGAACTTGGGATCAGACTAATTCCGAATAATTGAGGATTTGGGCTAATTTAGAGACAATAAAAGATGCCTAAGTTGGTTGACCTCCCCCAGGTGTCTCCTTTTTTTCAGCCCCAGCCAGCTGAGGAGCCAATCACTTATTGTCCCTGATAGGAACTGCTGTTATTTGTCTTTTCTTTTTGAAGAAAACCAGTCATATCACAGGGTGATGTCTTGACTTGAGAGTGAATTGGATTTAAGTAAGGTAGAGCTGCACAAAATTGTCAGCCTCACTCTCTGCCTTTTGACTATTTTCCTTAGGAATATTATCTGCAAATATTATTTTGCTAAAAATTGTGAAAAACAAATCTCAGGTAAGCAAAATTTGGATTTTAGAGAACTTCCTGTAGAATATTTTATGAATCCAATGTTTTTTGTCTCTATTTTTGAAATGATGGTTGAAAAACTATATGTTTTGTTTAATTTTTTCTATTTATAAAATGATGTTCATTACCAAGGGCCTTGGGCACATGGACAACAAACAAGTATTTTGTATATATTCATGTGTTTATATGTGTAACTATAGATTCATGGGTACACACACACACACAAACACACACACACACACACTCTTCTGGAAGCATTGTACCCATAAGAGTGGAGAATTTACAGGCTGAGCCATCCAAATGTGTCTGCAGCCCATCAGACACTGAGTAGTGGGAATGGGGGAGGAGGGAAAGGGTTTCAGATTGCTGCTGGGAGCTGAGCTGCATAGGGGCAGGCAGCTTTTTGTCCTTCCAGTCCCTGGCTGCTGTTGAGCACAAACCTGCAGGCCATGTTTGAATTATATGCTACTATGTCAAAATATTCTGAAATACTTCCATCTACTGTTACCTCTTTAAAGATTTTTCTTTTCTATACCGAATGAATATTGCATTATGCTTATGATCTAAACTTGGAAAACTAATTTTATATATCTGTGTAGTCTGACTTTATTCCAAATCTGCTGCTTATGTCCCTTTTACTGGGCAGAAAGATTTAAATTACTGGTTTTGATATAATAATTTAATTCCTAATGCTTGTTTAACAGCAACAACAATTGGCCGTACAGGCCATTTATCTTGGTATTAAACAAATGACATAACATGTTACAGTGAGATGGCACCTATGAACATGTATTAGACACAAGACAAGAAGTAGACACAGCCTCTGCCCTTCAGAAGCTTATGATCTGAGCAAACAAGAGAGCAGTAGAAAGAACACTGGACCTGCTGTTAGAGGACTGGAGGGCAGAATTCTGCTATGGGTTATCTGCACATAACCTTTCTGCTGATCAAGGCTGGGTAATTTGTCCTGCAGGGCAGCTGGGCTTACTGTTGCATGTCTGCTGTTCTGAGGGCTCCTTCCTTTATTCAAAGTCTACGCTTACCTCTCTCAATTGCTCCCCTCAAAGTCCTTCCATCATCTGAGGACATCCCTTATCTATGCATGCAATTGCTGGACTCAGTATTCTCTCAGCCAATCAGGAATCATGTTCCTCTTCTCTGCTTCCTGCCCCCACAACCAACCTCTCCACAGCACCCCAGCAAAGGTCTTCAGGGCAAACTCCCCAACCCATTTGGATGTAGAGGATACATACACATGTTGCTTTCCCTATAGGATGGAAGCTACTTGAAGGCAGGGACACTTTCATTTTGGTCCTTTTGGAACTGTGCCAGGCATACATTAGGTACTTAATAAATATTTGTTGGATTGACACTCTAGTCCACTCCTCTCATTCTATACATTAGATAGCTAAGGTCTAGAGTGAACTGACTTACTCAAGGTCATACAATCAATCAATAAGAATGTATTGTGCTTACTATGTGACAGGCATTGTGTTAAGTACCAAGGGATACAATGAAAAGTCCCTAAAGGCTTCTTTTGCCCTAAAGGAGAGTCTTTCTTTTGGAGTGGGGAAGAAAATTTATACAAATTAGAGTACATAAGATAAATACAAAGTTCCTGGAAGGTAACTTTAGAGGTGATGATAACCTTAGAGGGAATGTTAGTAGATGACTTGCTTTAAGTTCCAACTAAAATTCCACCTTCCACAGGACACCTTCCTTATCCCCTCTTAATCCCAGTACCTTCTGTCAGTTAATTATTTACTATTTATCCACATATGGTTTGTTTATATATAATGTTTGCGTGTTGTCTCCTCCAAGAGATTGTAAACTCTTTGAGGGCAGGAACTGTCTTTTGCCTCTTTTGAATCCCCAGTGTAGCACAGTGCTTGGCATACAGTAGTCACTTAATAAATGTTTACTGATTGACTGATTAGTAGTGTGTGTGTGGGGGGCGTTGATGCCTCCTGCAGGAAGTGGCATTTTAGCTTAACAAGCCTCTACTGTTTAATAAATGCGTGTTGATTGATTAATAGCCTTATACAAGTTTGAGTTGAGAAAGTAGTCTGGGAGAGGATGCCACAGTAACATATGATTAAGGTTCAATTGAGTGAAACAACAAAAAGGTCTCATGGAATAAGTAGGAATAAAATTGAATCTTGGAATAAAAGGGTAGGACCTGGCTAGGCAGAGAGTAGGTAAAGCATTTCAGATAAAAACAGCAGAATAACTGTCATTCAGAGGCAAGCCAGAATGATGAACTGGTTGGAATGCAGTGTGTCTTTTATACAATAGTTTAAGAGAAGGTTCGATAGATACGGTGAGACAAATTTCAGAAGATTTTAAATGAAGCCAAGGAGTTTGAACTTTATATAGTGGTCATCATTGCTGGTGGCATGTTTTGAGCAAGGGGTGAAATTGGTATTTTTGGAAGATAAGCTTAGTGCCAGTGCGTAGGATAGAATAGATTGAAGGAAAGAGAGGATAGGGAGGGCTTTTAGGAAGCTATTGTAATTATCCACAATGATTCTGGCCAAGAAGGGACAGAATCAAAATATCTTTCAAGTATTGGTAATTGACTGGTTATGGAATATCAAAGAAAGAGAGGCATTAAAGATGACTTAGAGATTTTTAATTTGGGTAACTCTGAAAATGGTATAAAAACAAAGGAGAAATTGGGATGGGATATTCACAGGGGGGAGATTATAAAGATTTCAGTTTTTAGTTTAATCCAGTTCAATTCAGTAAACATTTGAGCACGTACTATGCACAGCACGAGTGTAATCACTGGAGGAAGACACAGAGATGTTTGCCAAGATCCTTTTCTTTACTTGCTGGATACTGGAAGAATTCTTCTGGTCTTTGAAGAAAATCATCTAGCAGCACATCTGGGGGTGAAACATTCCAGAGGGACTCTAGAACCACAATATTCCTAATTCTATTTCTTTTACTGAAGTGGATTAACTTGGCAGATGTTCTGCTGATGGAACTTGCCACAGCGTGTTCCAGACTCTTAAGTTCTCTTACCTATCCTGATTAGCCCTGCTCCTGCCAACTTCATTCATTCATCTCACAGCTCATTTCACTGTGTATTCTGAGCACCTGCTCTATCATGAACCACTGCCTTAAGCTTCAGTCAATATTTCTTTCACCTCCCTTTACTCCCATTACATCCCAGGAATGGGAAGAGGGCCAGGCACCTCCCATAGTCCTCATGTTTAATCATTTTATCTAGTGACTTCAGTATGCTCATGGTGTTTTTCTGTTCCTCTTCCCTACAATCACATACAGGAGCTTTATTGGTCTTTTTAATAACCTCACTTCAGAGTTTTTTAAATTTCTTTAATTCCATGGATCTCTGTCTCTCATTAACCATACAACATCATAGTTTCAGATTAGGCTTCAGTATCTTTTGGAAATATACCTCTTCCAATCTCTGGAACTTTGATAACTCATTCTCTAGCCACAGTTTCCTATCATTCTCACTCTCCCGTCCTCTTACTCACAGTCAATCTACCTTGTGCCTTGTTCCAATTTCTAGTCCCTGGATCTTTCTTTATTCTTTAAGACCATCTCCCCCATTCTGCTTTTACTGGCCATGACAATGTTTCCCCTAGATAACAACCCTAAATTTCTTGCTCTCTGACCTTTCCTCATTTATCCCTGACCTATAAATTTTTACCCCTGGATAAATTCTACTCTCCAGTTTTCGTACTCCTTCCCCAGAGATTCTAAGCATTGATGAAGAAAATGACAAAAAACTAAGCTGACTTCAAACTTTATAAATCTCAAAAACATAGAATTTCAATTTGCAGATGACCTTAGTGGCCATCTAGTCCAACCTAAATAGGAGAAGAATCCCTACTGTATTATACCTGGTGAGTGCTCATTTCACTTTTACTTGAAGACCTGCACTGAGAAGAAACCTCACGAGGTAGCCTGTTCCACTTTTGGTTAGCGCTAATTGTTAGGGAATTTCCCTTACAAACTTCCGTTTACCTCTCTTAACATTCACCCTTTGTTCCTGGTTCTGCCCTCTGGTAAAAAGCAGAAAACATTCGATCCTTCTTTCATGTAAGAGCCTTTCAAAGCCTTGAAGACAGGTGTCATGGAGCTCCTAAGTTTCCCATTCTCTAGAAAACTATTGCTTCAACTGATCCTTATACGGCAACCTCAAATCCAGGTTCTTTTCCATTCTGGATGCTCTTTTCCGGATTTCTATAGCTAATTGATTCCCTTTCTATGATTATGGTGCCCAGGAATGAAACCAATCTGTTACCTAACCTCATTTGGGATCTTGTTGCTGCTTGAACAGCTTTTATTCTATTGTTACTGACTTTTCCACCATTTTTCAAAGAGAATGTTCCAAAGATTCTCTTCTTTCTTATCTCCCTCATCCCTGATATAGTCAAGCAGGTGTTCAATTTGTGTTCAAAAGATCTTAGTTCAAATCCTGTCTCTACTTCTTAGGACTTGTAAGGACTTGGACAAATCACTTCAATCTTTCCAGGACTCAATTTCTTAATCTATAAAATGAGGAGGTCAAACTTAGTGATCTTTAAGATTCCTTTCTGTTCTAAATCTATTGTAATGAGGGGACTGGCCAATGAGGGTCTCATTCTTAAAGGAAGCAAACATGTTTTGTCTGCTGTCAATTCCTATGGTGGTTTGGTGAACCAGTTTCAAGGGCTTTTTCACTTCTTTGTTCAAAATATAGACCAGTATTTTATATCTCCTTTTGGCTTACTTAGAAAAACAATAACCTTTTATTGTCTTCTGAGCAAGAACTAAGTATGCATTTAAAAAGTTTGAAAAGACAAAAACCCTTCTCTCCCTTCCCTGATTGTGAGGCAAAAACTGCTATTGGCCTCTGGGTTTTGTGTACATGGTGACCTGCACAGCCCTCCCTCACTCAAAACAAAGTCAAGGGCAAGTCATGTCATCATTTCTCTGATGGCATGGTTTTCTTCAGCAACGAATGATGAACACACACATGTTGAGCCATCTCTGATGGAACAAGTCATGACTTTGTGAACTTTGAAAGGTTAGAAGAGACATGAAAGGTCTAATAATGATAGCTGGTAAATGAGTCCACTGATAGCCTTAGCAACCAAATTGAGTAAGAAGTCAGCCCAAAGGAGGATCCATTAGTAAATAGTGAACCCAGTGGCTGAGATTCTATGACTTGGAAGCAAGGGAACAATTCATCCATTAGTGTTGTAATAGCCAAGAGTGAACTTGGTGGGAGTAATGCTTTGTTGGTGTTGTTCAGTCATGTGTGACTCTTCATGACCCTATTTTGGGTTTTTTTGGCAAAGATACTGGAGTGGTTTGCCATTTTCTTCTCCAGATCACAATGAGGAAATTGAGGCAAACAGGGTTAAGTGACTTGCCCAGAGTCATATACCTAGTAAGTTATCTGAGGTTGGATTTGAACTCAGTAAGGTAAGTCTTCCTGATTCCAAGCCCAGTACTCTATCCACTGTACTACCTAGCTACCTTTGTAGCATCTGCTTTGAGTTTGAGCCCACTCTCCTCAGGGACTAAGGTAGGGAAAGAGAATGTCCTTCCAATATGGAAGGTTGTTGTACTTCATTCCTTGTTATACTTTCTTAGTAAATATCCCATTGTGAAAGATGATTAATATTAACTGGTTAAATGATACTGAGTAGCTATTGAATGATGAGAGATGCTGAGAGGAAATACACAGGATGGGAGTTTGTGAGAAAGGGTATAGCTGCTACCATTTCTTCAGGTTTACTCCGATACTCTTAAGAGTAGCAGCAGCATTGCTCTGGGGACCCAGCTTCTAGTTGGAGTGTGGGTTGGGAGGGTGAACCCAGATTCTATGAACTAACTACACCAAGATCTTGTTATTGTAAGAACGCAAAATCTTTCCTCATACACTAGATGACCTATCTTCTCAGTTTAATGCAACATTAATTGAGAGATTAATTGAGAGGCTAATCATTAAGAGGTCATTCTACAAGATTCCCTTGTTTTCCCTTCTCTATTCATTACAATTTCTTAGCACCTTCATTCAGCATCTCTTCCATTCCTCTGGACTAGAAAAAGAGATATCCCTGCTCCTCATTAAGGCTAATCTTCCTCTATCTCAAACCTTGATATAATTTTTTCCTATCTACTCTAGCATAAATGAATGAATGAAAGAATAAATGAATGCATGGATGAAAAAGCATTTATTAAGCCATTACTATGTGCTAGGCTAGTGGATAACATATTAGACCAGACATGAAGATCTGAGTTAAAATCTGGCCTCAGATACTTACTAGCTATATGACCCTGGACAAGTCACTTAACCCTCTGTCTTCCTCAGTTTCCTCATCAGTAAAATGGGGAAAATAATAGAATCTACCTCCCAGAGTTGTTGTGAGAATAAAATGAGATATTTGAAAAGTACTCAATAAACTTTAAATTTCTATGAAAATTCTAGCTTTTATATGAAAAGGGAGATACTTCTTGCCATGCAGGATCTTATCTTCTAATGGGGGAAGGCTGCACAAGCTGGGCAGTGGTGACTAAAGAAGGGAGTTTTGATTGGAGAATAGCAAAAATGGTAAGTTTATGTATAGAGCACTGAATTGACAATACTTTTCCAGAAGTAATAATACTATTTATTTAATTACTGGGCCCAGATGGCACAGGCAGATAGACAGCAAGATGGCCTGGAGAATGTTAGGATAGAGTGTGAAGGGAAGGTATGATTTGGTGCCTAGGACCAGCTAGTAGATACCTTGGGTGAGTTACCTCATTTGCACAATGTCATCAACTGACTAGGCTAGACCCCAGGGTTATGTAGGGGAAAGTCCAAAGATGGGTGTAATAATGTCCCCTAATGACTGGAACTGTATATTATGGAGGTCCAGTCTAAGTTCTGAGGTCCATGAAGTGTAGAGAGTTCTGATTGCAGTGGGGAGAAGCAAGACATTGGCATCAGAAAGAGGGCAACGTAATTGATATAAGGATAGATAAGACGTGATATAAAGGCAAAGCATGATATGTCTAGAGGTCAGCTAACAGATAGATGTGGGCCATGTCCTAAGAGTCATTCTTTCCTTCATGGATCTTCAGTTTCTTCCTTCCTTCCTTCCTTCCTTCCTTCCTCCCTCCCTCCCTCCTTCCCTTCTTCCCTTCCTTCCTTCCTCCCTCCCTCCCTTCCTTCCTTCCTTCCTTTCTCTCTTTCTTTCTTTTTGCCAGTCTCTTTCCATCTACCTTGCTCAGGGGGCTACATTCCTAAAAAAAAAAATTCTATTCTTATTTACTAACCTAACTAGCTCTTCTCATCTTTCTTATCCCTTTTGCTAAACTTAATGAAAAATTTGACTATGCCTGACGCCCCCACTTATTCACTATCCTCTCCCTAATTCATACTCCCCTCCTCACTCCTCTATTGAAATTGTTTTCTCAAAGATCACAAAGTCTAGCAGCCTTTTCTTCAGGTCTCTCTTCCTCCTCTATGATCTCTCTATAACATCTGACATATTTGACTGTTCCTTGCTCCTGGATATTTGCTCCTCTATTGACTTTAGAAACAACATATTCTTAGAGACAAAATGCTTCTCTAAGGGTCCCTCTCTTTCTTCTCTTCTTGTTCTTCATCCTCTTCCTGACATTATAATGTGAGTGTCCCCCAAAGCTTCGTCATTCTGTCTCTTCTGTTTTTGTGCTCTCTCTCTTTTAACAATCTCCTTTACTCCCATAACTTAGGAGAATCAGCTCAATGCAAGCAACTTTTAGATCTCTACATGCAGCCCTGATTTTTCTTTTGGGTAGCAGACTCACATCTCCTGCTGCCTTCTGAAATCTCTCTGTGCATGTTCTGCCAGCACCTCAAATACAACATGACCTTATTATCTTTCCTTGTAATCCAGAGGTGTCAGGTACTCTGTGGGCCAGCCACAATTGCAACCAGCAACACTCCAAGAATTCAGGCCTCAACCAGGTTTAAATATAACTAGAAAATATTTAACAAAATAAATTAAAATGCAATAGAACATAGACAATGTTAATATGTGATTTTCTAAGTCAATCTGTGGCCCACAGGTTTATAAAGTTTGGTGTCCTGTCTTCCCTTTTTCTGTTTGAGTTTGACCTCACTGCTGTAAACCTCCTTTTTTTTTTTTTTAACTTTATATGGATGGCATTCATTCAGTCTCCCCTATTGGAAACTTTGGGGTAACTCTTGATTCTCCTTTCCCCTCACTAATATCCAATTTTTTATGAAGTCCTAATTTCTATCTCTTCACTGCATTATTTCATTGCTTTTTGTATACACGATTGCAACAGCTTTCCATCACAGTGTGCTTAGCATAATGCCTGACACATAGTAAGTGCTTAATAAATCCTTGTTTCCAGCAGAACAAAGGTGGTGGAGTAAAGGCAGGGACTTTCACCTGAACTCTTCCCTAAATTCCTCCAAATACCTTTAAATTATGACTCTAAACAAATTCTAGAGTGGCAGAACCCACAAAAAGATAGAGTAAAACAATTTTCCAGCTCCACACAACTTAGAAGGTTGGTAGGAAAGGTCTGTTGCACCAGAATGAGAGAGGAGTGCAGTCTAGTGCAGGTAGGGCCAGCATAGACCAGAACCTAACAAACCAAGAACAGGCCTCAGGGCAATCAGTGGCAGCAGTGATGATTTGCAGATCTCTCAGCTTACAGATGATAAGGGGATTGGACAATGGGTCAGAAGATTTACAGGGGTCCCTTTACTGGTACTAGAATTAGGACTCTGTTGCTTTGTCTATACTTGCATCTGTGTCACAGTCCTGGGTCTTCATCCTAGTGTGAGGGGGAGCATTAGCATAGTAGAGATTGTGACCACAGGGGAGCAGTTTTTGATCCAGTTCCAAGGTTGAAAAGAATGCTTGTGGTTGCTCACAGAGCAGTGCACAGTACAGGAGAGTAGTAAACAAACCTCTCCCTAGAGATCTTACCACATTGGAAGAGCCAAAAATGTACAAGTCTTCAAAATTATCTCTGAAAACAGCTGCACAAAAAACATGAAGCTTATGACAGGACCCCCTTCATTTGGGAAGCAGAGCCCCACTTTAGTGTAGAGGAAAAGTCAAGAAATAGGCTGGAAAATGAGTAAACAACAGAAAAATATTCTGACCATATAAAGTTACTATGGTGACAAGAAATATCAAAACACACGCTCAGAGGAAAACAAAGTCAAAACTCCCACTTCCAAAGCCTCCAAAAAAGCTGTGAATTGGTCATGGAAGAGTTCAAAAAGGCCTTTAAAAATCAAGTGAGAGAGGTAGAGGGAAAATTGGGAAGAGAAATGAGAGTGATACAAGAAAATCATGAAAAAAGAGTCAACATCTTGGTAAAGGAGACTCAAAAAATACTGAAGAAAATCATACCTTAAAAATACAATATGGCAAACTGTAAAAGAGGCACAAAAATCCAATGAATAGAAGAATGCCTTGAGAAGCAGGATTGGACAAATGGAAAAAGAGGCACAAAAACACATTGAAAAGAAGAGCTCCTTAAAAAGTAGAATTGGGCAAGTGGAAAGGGAGGTACAAAAGCTCAGTGAAGAAAAGTTAGAACTGGGGGTGGCAGAGTAGAAGGACTGACCTGCTCTAGTTCTACCCCAATAGCCCATAAAATACTTATAAAAATGACTCTAAACAAATTCTAGAGCAGGAGAAGTCACAAAATGACCCAGTGAAGGAGATTTCTAGCCCAAGACAGGCTGGAAGGTCAACAGGAAAGTCTATCACACTGGACTCAGAGCAGGGCACAGCCCACCCTTGGCTGTGGGGCAGGGACAGGACTGGACCAGGCCTCAGGGCACAGAATCAGAGGTAGCAATTGGGGTTCCCAGATTTCTCAACCCACAAATGCCAAAGACAGCTTCAAAGGTCACTGAGAAAGCTCTTTCACGTGGGTGAGAAGGGAGCAGGATCTGACCCTAGCCCAGACCCCAGGGCAGTGGTAATCACTGCAGTAGCAGTGTTCACTTTTGTCCTTGGCCTAAAGACCCTGGGGGAATTGAGCACCTGATATGGTTCAAGGTTCTGAGTGGTGGTCCTGGGGCAAGGAGAAGTGCTAGCGAGTTGGAGCTGGTGGTCACTGTGGAGAGGGAATACTGCTCAAGGATCTTGACCAGAAAAGCTTGCGGTTGCTCCCAGACCAGAGTGCAGGCCAGCAGAGGAGTAAACTCCTCTCCCTTGATTGTGCCACCTTGGAGGAACTGAGAACTTACAGGTCCCTAGAGTATACCCACCACTTGACAAAGGACTCAAAAGCCAAGTAACTATCCAGGAAAGTGCACCAAAAGGGGAAAAATAAGACTACAGAAGGTTACTTTTTTTTTTGGCAAAAAGGTATTTTCTTCCATCCTTTCAGATGAGAAAGAACAATGCTTACCATCAGAGGAAGAAATAAAAGTCATGGCTTCAACATCCAAAACCTCCAAAATAAAGATGCAATTGTCTCATGCCATGAAAGAGCTCAAAAAGGATTTTGAAAATCAGGTAAGACAGGTGGAAGAAAAATTGGGAAGAGAAATAAGATTGATGCAAGAAAACTGTGAAAAGTGAGTCAACAGCTTGGTAAAGGAGACCCCCCCCCCAAAATGCTGAAGGAAATAACACCTTTAAAAATCGACTAACCCAAATGGCAAAAGAGGTCCAAAAAGCCAATGAGGAGAAGAATGCTTTAAAAAGCAGAATTAGCTAAATGAAAACGGAGGTTTAAAAGCTCACTGAAGAAAATAGTTCTTTAAAAATTAGAATGGAATAGATGGAAGCTAAT
>CM053773.1:129679876-129740316 GCA_028658325.1 Potorous gilbertii | reverse complement strand
GAAAAAAATAGAAGACAATGTGTAATATCTCATTGGAAAAACAACTGACCTGGAAAAATAGATCCAAGAGAGACAATTTTAAAATTTTGGGACTACCTGAAATCCATGATCAAAAAAAGAGCCTAGACATCATCTTTCATGAAATTATCAAGGAAAACTGCCCTAGAACCAGAGGGTAAAATAAATATTGAAAGAACCCATCAATCACCTCCTGAAAGAGATCCAAAAAAACCCTCCTAGGAATATTGTAGCCAAATTTCAGAGTTTCTAGGTTAAGGACAAAATATTGCAAGCAGCCAAAAAGAAACAATTCAAGTGCTGTGGAACTACAATCAGGATAGCACAAAATCTAGCAGTTTCTATATTAAGGAATCAAAGGGCTTAGAATATGATATTCCAGGAGCCAAAGGAGCTAGGGCTAAAACCAAGAATCACCTACTCAGCAAAACTGAGTATAATACTTCAGGGGAAAAAATGGTCATTCAAATGAAACAGAGGACTTTCAATCCTTCCTAATGAAAAGACCAGAGCTGAATAGAAAATTTGACTTTCAAACAGAAGAATCAAGAGAAGAATGAAAATGTAAACAGGAAAGAGAAATCATAAGGGACTTACTGAAATTGTACTGTTTACATTCCTACATGGAAAGATAATATTTGTAACTCTTGAGACTTTTCTCTGTATTTGGGTAGTTGGAAGGATTATGTACATATAGATAGAGGACCCAGGGTGAGTTAAATAGGAAGGGATGATATCTAAACAAATAAAATTAAGAGATGAGAGAGGAATATATTAGGAAGAGAAATGGAGAAATGGAATGGGACAAATTATCTCTCATAAAAGAGGCAAGAAAAAGTTTTTTCAATGGAGGGGAAAAGCGGGGAGATGAGAGGGAAAAAAATGAAGCTTATTGTCATCACATATGGCTTAAGGAGGGAATAATAGATAATAGGAAAGTAGGGGAGGAGGGGATAAGTGGGGTGTGAGGGGGATAATAGAAGGAAGGATAAATGGGAGGAGGGGGTAATTAGAAGTAAACATTTTTGAGGAGAGACAAGGTTAAAAGAGAGAATAGAATAAATGGGGGGCAGGATAAGATGGAAGGGAAATATAGTTAGTTTTTCACAACATGACTTTTATGGAAGTCTTTTGCATAACTACATATGTATAGCCTATATTGAATTGCTTGCCTTCTCAGTGGGGATGGGTGGGGAGGGAGGAAGGAAGAGAAGTTGGAACTCAAAGTTTTAAAAAACAAATGTTAAAAATTGTTTTTACATGCAGCTGGGAAATAAGAAATACAAGTAATGGGGTATAGAAATCTATGTTGCCCTACAAGAAAACAGAGGAGATGAGGATAAGGGAAGGGAGGAGTGTGATAGAAGAGAGGTCAGATTGGGAGAAGGGTTAATCAGAATGCACTGTGTCTTGGGGTGGGGAGGGGAGAGATGGGGAGAAAATTTGTAACTCAAAATCTTGTGGAACTAAATGTTGAAAACTAAAAATAAATAAATAAATAACTAAGTTTGACTGGGCAGGTGGAAGCTAATGACTTCATGAGACATCAAGAAATGCTCAAAGTCAAAACAATGAAAAAATAGAAGAAAATGTGAACTATCTCATTGGAAAAACAATTGACCTGGAAAATAGATCCAGGAGACATAATTTAAGAATTATTTGACTACCTGAAAGTCATAATAAAAAAAAACCTAGCTGTCAGCTTTCAAGAAATTATCAAGGAAAACTACTCTGATAGTCTAGAACCAAAAGGTAAAATAGAAATTGAAAGAATCCATTGATTACCTGAAAGAGATCCCAAAATGAAATCTCCCAGGAATATTATAGTCAAATTTCAGACCTCCCAGACTAAGAAGAAAGTATTGCAAACAGCCAAAAGGAAACAATTCCAATATCATAGAGCCATAATCAGGAAAACATAAGATTTGACAGCTTCTCTATTAGAGGATCAGAGAGCTTGGGGTATGATATTCTGGAGGGCAAAAGAGCTAGGATTACAGCCAAGAATTACCTACCCAGCAAAACTGAGTATAAGCCTTTAGGGGAAAAAATGAATATTTAATGAAAGAGAGGCCGTTCAAGCATTCCTGATGAAAAGATCAGGGCTGATCTAGAAAATTTGACTTTCAAATAAAGATGCAAAAGAAGCATAAAAAGGTAAGCAGGAAAGAACAACTATAAGGGGTTTGATAAGGTTAAGCTGTTTATATTCCCATATAGGAAAATTATATTTAAAACTCCTAAAAACTTTCTCTTTATTAGAGCAGTTAGAGGGAGTATTCATAGACAGAAAGCAGAGGTGTGGGTTGAATGTGATGGTATGATTATCTAAAAAAATAAAATTAATGGATGAGAAAAAAGAACATACTGGGAGAAGGGGAAAGGGAGAGGTAGAATGGGATAAATAATCTGACCTAGAAGAGATTTAACAGTGAAAATGGGGAAAGTGGGGAGAGGAGCCCAAAGAACAAATAATATATACACCCAGTTGGGTGCAGAAACCTGTTTTACCATACAGAAAGGTAGAATGGGAAGAGGATAAGAAAAGGGAATGGGGAACTGAGAAAAGGGAGGGCAGTTTGGAGAAGTAAAAATCAGAAGCAAAACACTTTTGAGAATGGACAGTGTAAAAGGAGAGAGTGAGTAGGATAAATGGGGACAATAGGATAGAGGGAAATACGTAGTTGGTAATCATTGCTGTGAAAAAAATTTACAGTGAGTTTCTCTGATAAAAATTTCATTTCTCAAACATATAGAAAACTGTCAAATTTATGGAAATAAAAGTCATTTCTCAATTAATAAATGGTCAAAAGATACATACAAACAGGCAGTTTTCAGACAAAGTAATCAAAGTTATTTATAGTCACATAAAAATGCTCTACATCACAATTGATGGGAGAAAATGCAAATTAAAACAATACTGAGCTACTACCCCACACCAGTCAGATTGACTAATATGACAGAAAAGGAAAATGGCAAATGCGGAGAGCATATAGGAAATTAAAACACTAATGTACTATTGGTGAAATTATATACTCATTCAGTCATTCTGGAGAGCAATTTGCTGCTCTAGGACCAAAGAGCTATAAAATGATTGACCAAGCAATACCACTAGTAGGTCTGTCTCCCAAAGAGATAAAAAACAAAAAGTCAAAGGACCTATGTGTACAAAAATGTTTTAAAGTAGTTCTTTTAATGGTGGCAAAGAATTGGAAATTGAGAGGATGTCCATCAATTGGGGAATGGCTGAACAAATTGTTTATGATTGTGATGAAATACTATTGTGCTTTAAGAAATGATGAGCAGGATGCTCTCAGAAAAATATAGAACGTCTGGCAGTATATTGTGAAATGAGGAGAAACAGAACATTGCACACAGTAATAGCAATATTGTTTGATGATATATTATGAATAACAGCTATTTTCAGCAATACAATGATGCAAGACAATTCTGTAGGACTTAAGATGAAAGGTATTCTCCATCTCCAGAGAAAAACCTGGTAGAACCTGAATACAGAAAGATACTTTTTCTTTACTTTCTTTTTCTTTCTTTCTTTTTTTGGTCTGTTTTCTTTCACAGAATCACTTATATGGAAATCTATTTTGTGTGCCTATGTCAAATTGCTTGCCTTCTCAGTGGGTGAGGAGGGGGAGAATTTTGAAGTCAAAAGTTTGAAAAGAAAAAAGAATGTTAAAATTGTTTTTATATGTAATTGAGAAAATAAAATATTAAATAAGATTTAAAAAAATAAATGCTTGTTCCGTCTCCTTGCCCCTTCCTCTCTTTTCTCTACCTCCTCTTCCAATCTGTCCTTCCTACCACTGCAAGAATCATTCTTACGCACAAATCTAGTCACACCATTCCTCTGTCCCATAATTTTCAGGGTTTCCTGTCACCTCCTGAGCAGAATTCCTGTCTTTTATAGTCTGACATCATTCTACCTTTCCAGATTTTTCATATTACTACTCTCCACTCATGCTCCTATTGAACTGGGTCACTTTGTCCCATGAATATGCCTCGTACCCTTCTGTTTCTGTGCTTTGGTTCACATTTCTTGCCCATCCTTTAAAGTTTAATTCAAGTGACACTTTCCTCAGGAAGTCTTTCATGATAACGCTGGTCAGTAAAGACCTTTCCCTCTGAAAAACCCTTTACTTTGTAAATCTTCAGTGTAATCATAATGTATTGTTATATATTATCATTGTCGGTATCATCTTATAAACTGTAAGCATCCCCATGTGAACAGCAATCACATTTTATCTAAATTGTTGGTATGGTCCTGGGAACCTAGCACAGTACACAAGAGGCACTTAAAAATGTTTGTTGAATGAGTGAATGAAACACTGTCTGAACTCACAGAGTTTACAATCAATAAGCATTTTGAGTTTCAGATGACAGGGGGAAATACGAGTTGATTAGACTAAAGTCATATGAGAGAGGTCAAATGTAGACTTGGGAGCCACTGGCAAAAGAGGGAGGGGTGTGCTGGAGCCATCTGAACCTGCACAGATTTTTAATCCATGCATTTACATCTAAGAAATCCAGAAAATGTTACAAATCAGGGATTGATTGATTGTTTGGCTGATTGTCTAGACTTAAGAAAGTGAGGGGAAAAATGTTAATAATGCAAATTAAACTTAAAAGTGTGTTTTGAGTACACCACTGTCCACTCCCTCCAAGCTAGTTGTTAAAATTTTACTATTCACACCTCTTGTAGGGATGATAATTGAAGCAGTGTTAGTTCATGGAGGGAAAGAGTGTTCAGGAAACAGAGAAGAGGGCCAAGGACTGAGTCTTGGGTAATGCATTTGGAGACAGAAGGAGAAAGAGGAGCCAGTAAAATTATATTGCAAGACTAGGACAATAAAATGGTAAAGAATGAAGATTTGATTTATTTTCCTTCCTGTAAAGAAAGTCTATTTCCATACTGTGGACAGAATAGAGAAAGCATAGGCTGGTAAGATGTTTAGGCTAAGTATCTGATCAGTAGCATATTAGTTACACCCCTCCCTGTTAGGCTGTGTCTATACAAGTTCACTCAAATTGGACAAAACCAAAAAAGTCCATCTGTATGATAGCCTGTGGCTTGAATAGGCAAGTGTCTCAATGTGCTGTGGGTTTGGAAGTATCAGTCCTGTAGCTTTTAGCCGCCATGACAGCTTGAGGCAAATTGGACTTGAATTCTTAAGTTCTGTGACCAATGAGCTCAAGCCATACAAATTTATCTTTCAGTTTCCAGCAGGTAGATAGCAACCATAAAGGTAAATACTAGCTAAAATTTCAAAATACATTTGTCTTTTTCTTTACCAGAATATTCCCATCTCTCCTCTTCTCATACTTTCCTAGTATCCCCAGTTGAGTCAACATTGCTGCTTTACCAAAGTAGTTTTGGACGCTATTCTCTGAACCTGTCTTCACATCTATCATCCACCTAATTAAAACCTGGGCTCAGCAAGCTATTGAACTCCTTAAAAAGAGTTGATAAATCACTTCTCACTAAGGCAGAAAAGACTGATACTTGCTTATTTGCATTTTAACAAGAAATATCTTAACGTAGGGTTACAATTTCGAGTTGCAATGAAAACTGGTTGAAAGATATTTGCAATGCTTCCATTGCTTCCAATGCAAATGCTCACTCCACTTATGTATTTCTGTGAGGCTGGCTTTGCCATCCTGCCTGGGTTGTGGATAGAAGGAAAGGATTCTCCACTCTGCCTGGGAGGATTTGTTTCTTGAACCTTTTAGAACTTGGAGGGAAGGATCAGATTCAATGTTCCCTTCTTTCACCATTGGGGAAGGTTAATGTAATGTTTGACTGAAAAAATGGGAGTCTACCCTTCCCTGGGTTCCATTTCTGTCTTCCACTCTGCCAACTAGAAATCTTTTGATGGCATAGCATACCATGCTGCCTCTGCTTACGTTTACTACTGTTTATGTTTAAAAGTCTTAGAGACTAGGAAAAAAATACCACGTGAATGCATGTGTGTTTACATGTATATATGGGTGTGTATATATGTATATATACACACGCATAATATACATATGTGTCTATGTACATGTGTGTATGTATATAAATGTGTATGTGTGTATATATTTATATTTCACAACCTTTCACAAAAGCCAGGCAAATCAAATAACAGAGGGAAGCCATATAACACCACCGAGCTCTGGCCAGAGTGTGCTAATGTGGAGTTGCGTATAAAACATAGGATCTCCAGAAACTACTAAACCTCATCAAAAGTTAATCTGTAAGAAATACAGAGAGACACAAAATGGTTAGTGTGGCACATATGGAATGTTATGGGTGTAGACTAGAAGTTAGTGCCATAAGATTAAAAAAAATTCAACAACCAAGGACACCTGGTTTTTCTTAAACCTTTCTTTTTCTTTTCCTTTTTCAGGGACTTCTGAAGTGAATGTGATCTCTGTTTCTCCTGGGGGCTGCACATTCTCTGGCCTGGACAACAGCTGCACCATGTGGTGATAAGTTGCAAAGAGCCAGACAGCACATGTATGTGGTGGTTGTCCCAGCTTTGGATGATGGTCAACAGCCATTCGAAGATGGCACCTTTAAAAACTTTAAGGAACTTTCTGACAGTACAGAACTTGGTTGGACCCTCAGACTCAATCCTTTACAAAGGCCCCTTCAGGGAAACAAACCATTATGGTCTGACTTCCTAGCTTGATATCTAGGTAAGAAGATGGTGACAATAGTAAGTGTTTTATAGTGCTTTAAGGTTTGCAAACACTTTACATATGATTATTTGGTAAGATGAAAGAACCTGGGTGAAATCGCTTGCAAACTAAGCTGGGGGAGGGGGGGACAGAGGATTGCTAGAGTTAATAACTCAAATTCAAGGCTAAGACCATAAAGCTAGATAATTCTTGGGTTCAAAAACTAACTAAATGTAGACCTGATTAAAGTTGGAAAGACATTAAAGTATGATACATGTTCACCAAGTTGATGCCCTAAAAAAAGTGTTATGAACCCTACTTTGCCCATATTAAAAATATAATACAATATGATGCTGTCTATATTATAAAGGGTTTTCCCCTCCTTCACCACTGATTCTATCTACTGGTTTAGGTACTACATTAGGAAAAGCTAAGGTCATAAGAAGGGATCAGTGTTTTAAAAGATAGGCTACATATAATGGAAAGGAGTGGTTATAGTAAACATAATATTTAAGGCTTACTTTCTCCACAACCAACCTGAGTAGTTAGAATAAATATCCAACCTATAAATCTCCAAATTTACAGAGGAGAAAACCGAGGCTTTGACAGTGAATCAAGTTAACAAGCACTTGTGAAGCACCTACTATGTCAGACATTGGGGTTACAAAGCAAAAGTGAAACAGGTTCCTCAAAAGGCTTGTATTCTTAAAGGGACCAAAAGCATGTATTTCTATAGGTCTATACAAATGATCTGTGAAGTAGTGACAGACTAACCTTAGAGAGAAGATATTAGCAGGTCATGGAAGCTAGGAGAGACCTCATGCAGAGGCAAACCCTTGAGATGAAAGGAAAGTAGAGTTTCCAAGAGGCAGAGGTAAGGAGGGAGAGCAATTCAAATATGGAGATAGAACAGAGGCACAGAGATGAGAGAGAATCTTCAGTTGTAAAGAACAGCAAGTAGGGGGCCAGTGATGTGGTGAAGTGGACAAAGGACATACCCTGGAGTCGGGAGGACCTGAGTTCAAATTCAGTATCAGACACTTACTAGCTGTGTGACCCTAGTCTGAGAGTGCTAAGAAGTTAAGGCACTTCCCCAGGGTCATGCAGTTAAAAGATGCCAGAGATTAGATTTGAACCAAGGTCTTCCTAGCTCTGATTCTATTATGATGTGCTGCCTCTCAAGATTCTAAGTTACTTGGCCTACATCTTTTTCCTCCTGAATCTTCTCTTTCTTATGACCTGTTCTGATTAAAAAGACCCCTTGTCTGTCTACAATCCAGGCTATTAAAACTACTGATCTTGCTAGTTGATTTAGTTGGTCTGTTAGGCACTGAAATAATTATATAAGGGAAGCTGATCCAGGGAGTCTGAATAGTTTGTTGAGTTCCTTAAGCCACTTGATGTGATTATAGACTGTAGAATGCTTACGACTGGTTCTCAGATGATTGATTACTGAATCAAGGGGAGAAATAGACATATGCTTTGAGGCAGCTAAAAGAAGAAATTCTGAGAGTAGACTTTCTTAGCCCTGCATATAACCATGTGGATAATCCCAAATTTTAGAGTTCCCCAAGGGTAGAATTTCAGCACTCGCATCCTACCTACCTTTCTCCAAGGATAATATGGTCCTTGAAGCTGGAGGATGGAAGTCATGTTGGGAATGGAGGGGATATGGAGATAAGGAGAGGGAGAGCTGAACCGCGTCAATCCTCCTTGTTGTTGCTGTGAGTTACTGAGACACTGAGGTGGTGGGAAGGGAACTGCTTGTCCAATAGCACTCCCTCTTACCAAATGAAAAAATATTTACAAATTACTTAGTACAGTAGCTGACACATTTATCGTTACTGTTGTTGTTCAGCCGTCTCAGTCTTGTTCAACTCTTCATGACTCTATCTGGGGTTTTCTTGGCAAAGACAATGGAGTGGTTTTCCATTTCTTTCTCCAGCTCATATTACAGATGAAGAAACTGAGGTAAATAGAGTTAAATGACTTGCCCAGGGTCACAAAGCTACTGAATGGGTGTTGTCTCAAACAATTTGAAACCTGGGAAAGACCTTAGTTTGAAAAGGCCAAGGTCTCCCACTTCATCTGGGGCCATCTCTAGTCATCCTGATTAGTATCCTGCCACTGGAACCAGAGAGGAGAGTGAGACTGATGACTTTGCATTGCTCTGCCTCACTTAAATCCAAGGCATTTGCAAGTCATGACAACACCTTCTTGAGGTCTTGGTCCTCTTTGAGGATTAAGACCAAAGAACAACAACATGAGGTCAGATTTTGGACTAAGAAAGAGGAATCTAGTTGCCCACCTGGGACAAAATAGTGCTTCATAAATACTGGTTTCTCTCCCTTGATCCTTATCTTGCTCAGGCAGTTTAATAGGCTAGTGCATTATGTGTTACTGAATCTGATCATGGGTTTATCCTTCGCATTTTATGAACTTTCTGTGGGGGTGAAATAAAGGCTGTTTCATACCTAATACTCATATTGTGCATTGAGGTTCAGGAATTGGGGATCCTCCTCCTTATATCTGAAGAAATCTAAATACAAGCTATACCTAAACTTTAGTTTGGAGATTTACAGTCTGGGATGGGGGTAATGAGCTAAAAAGAGACATAGACTCTCTTGGGGTTCCCTAAGATGGATCCCGGTCTCTGAGTCAGAGTGCTAGAAGCAGGGGAAAAGATGGGAGTAGTTAGAAGTACAACAAGTAACTACATTTACTTCCTCCCAGTTTCATCATGAGTCACAGAGACTGTTAATAAAAAATATGAAAGAGGAGTCTTGAAGAGAAGTTCTCCCACATACTCCTTCTGACACATGTAGGTACAGCCCAAGAGTTTGATATAATCACCAAAGGAAATCCCAAAGGCAGTAATGGAAGATGTAGATCCAAGAATTTGAAATTAAGCTGAGGGAAGGGGTGTGGTGGGGGTAGTAATGGTAGTATTGATGATGGCATTGGTGGTAGTAATATTCATTTATACCTCTAGCACCTAACCCAGTGGGGCAGCTAGGTGGTGCAGTGGCTAGAGCACCAGTGCAGGAGTCAGGAGGACCTGAGTTCAAATCTCACCTCAAACACTTAACACTCACTAGCTTTGTGACCTTGGGCAAGTCACTTAACCCCATTGACTCACTTTGTGTTATCTCCAGTCATCCTGATGAATATCTGGTCACTGGATTCAGATGGCTCTGGAGGAAAAGTGAGGCTGGTGACCTGCACAGCCCTCCCTCACTCAAAATAAAGTCAAGAGCAAGTCATGTCATCATTTCTCTGATGGTGTGGTCTTCTTCAGCAACGAAGGACGAACACACACACCTAGCCCAGTGCCTCTCACATAACAGGCATTTAATAAATACTTACTGAGTGATTGAATTGTCAAAATCTGTAAAACAAACTTTTACTTTCACTGAAAACTCGATTTCATTTTTTTAATGGGCTTCAGAGAAGGGTATTCTGGGAATTGTAGTTCCCTCCTCCACCCCCATTCTTAAATAAATACTTTGAGAGGAGAGGGAATTCTGGGAACTGTCTCCCCAGAGGGGCCTGAAGTTTCCCAGGGCTCCCTGTGTCTTGGCGTGACTGCTGAAAAGGAGCTGTTCATACCATAGCCAGGAGCAGGGGCCCTGCTTGAACAGCTGAAGGCTGCTGCCGTTGTTGCTTCTGCGTTTTATCTCCGTTTGTTTGTTTGTTCTACTTGCTGAGCCCTGGCTTTCAAAGGCTCTTGTTCTCTAATTCGAGACTGACTTTATAATTAGACCTGAAAAGGAGCCATTCCCAGGCAATCAATCCCTTTATGTAACTGTGACAGATTATGCCGTGCTCATGTCCTGTTTGGGTGAATGCATCTGAGAGCGCCTCCACACTCAGGCTCTGTTTTCAGTTATGTGGGGCTGGTCTTTCTCAAGGTAGGGGCAAAGACAGGCTGAATTCTGCCCCTGGGAACCATGTGTGGATGAGCAGAAAATGCTGGCAGAGCACTCTTCTCTTCTCCAGGCAGTAAAACTCTAGGTTGGTTTATGTGGTTAAACCCACCTGGCCCAAGTTTTCCTATCCTGCCCAAGGAAAAGTTTTAACCAGTGGCATAAGGCATATGGTGGGCCCCAAAGGCTCTGCATGGAAATTACATTAAAAAATTTTTTTCTATTGTGTTAATGTGGAATTCTCCCTTCTGGACTCTGCATAATGAATGTCTCAGAAATTCCAGCACATACAGAAAAATTAGCATTAGAAAAAGGTTTCATTTCAATTAGGAAGTTAATCACTTTATTTGTAACCTGCTCTAGTCAGAATGTTCCCAAGAGACAACACAGTTTGAGAGAGAAGGGACTTTAAAGATTATGTAGTAGAGTCCTCTCCCTGGTGTCCATAGAGGAACAGTAGTCAAACAGTAGAAATATTCAAACAGCTTAAGTATTGGATTAAACGTTTGAAATCAGATTCTCTGACTATAAGCTCTTTCCTTTACAGTATGTTGTATTGAGGGTGATATTTGTGACTCACTAATGGACAAGGAGCCAAGAAGGTACTTAACAAGGATATTAATAGGATTTGGAAGGAATTCTGTAAAATCTTGCTTAGAGATCCAGCATTTGAACTTGTGACTTTTCCCACAAGACTATTTCATTTTTAAATTATAGCCAAGGCAAACTGAGGCATTACATTAGAGTCATCCAGAAGTGGAATTGACTGCCTCAAAAGGTGATGGGTTCCTCTTCCTTAGAGGTCTTCAAGGAGAGGCATGATGACCACTAGTTGGATATGTTATAATGAGAATTCCTTTGAAGCATGGGTTGGACTAGATGGCCATTGAAGTCCTTTTCAACTCCAATTCTGTGATTATAAGTGATCTAAAATGTAGGAAATAAATAGCATATATAAATTTTATTAACTCCTTGTTCCTTGGCAAAAGTGAATCCATAGCGAAAAGCCTAAGATTAAAAAAACTCATTAAATTTGATATTTATTTAGTCCCTGCTATATACACAGTATATAATAATTATAACTATTTGTTTTTAGGTTTTCAAAATGCTTTATGTGGATATTGCCTGATTTCCTATGGAGATAAGAGATCTACACAGACACTATCTTAGAGCTCAATGGTTAGTAATATTTTTTGAACATGGACTTCTGGATTTGTGGTTTATTTTGGGGGGGGCAGTGGATATTTCTGGGAGGGAAAAGCTAGAAGGAAAGAGTCCAAGAACCTGTTCTGTATCTTGGGACTGTGTTTCTGGGTGCATGCCGACCACTCCTTCCCTCTGAGACTTTGACAGGCTACCATTGCTGATATTGCTGTGCTGAATATGTGGAAGTGGGGCAGAGACTAAGAATGATGACTTGTGAAATGAAGCAAGTACTTCTCCTAGACATTTTCCTTTTCTCTTGCCTCTGCTTTGCGGAAGAAAGAAAATACTATTAACTAGCACACTTCTCTGAGTTTTGTCTTTTTCTCTTCTTCCTTCTGTAGATTCTTTCCTATTTGTCCAGACCATAGTGTGTTTACGTACTCATTGAAGATATATGACAACATCTCTGAAAACACCACTCTAAGAATTATGAGAGCAAAACACACAGTCTTGCTTCACTCCATTGGTGACTGGGAAAGTACAATTATCCAGAACTCATGCAAGTATGCTATCATGAAAATGGCATACAATATTGATGAATTTCTTCTGGCAACCAAATTTTGCCATGATCTTCCACAAGCCCTCATGACTGACAGTATCAAAGGCCTTGGTTGGATTGATGAATAGTGTGTATAGCCCTCTATTCTGTTTCTGGCATTTCTCCTGGAGTTGTCAGGCAGCAAACACTCTATCTACTATTCCTCAGTCTTTCTAAAGTCATATGGGCTCTCAGGAAGATGACCATCTTTTTCCTCAAACCAGTACTGATGTTTGCAAGTGCTTTGCAGATTTACAGATGAGTAAATGTAGTGCTATACACCAGATCTCTGAAGGTTGCCCACTCCTTTTCTGTTGCACTGTTGCCAATCATGTATTGGCTCAGCTTTCTCTCCAAATTAGCAACAAACTGTGCACAAAGAAATGTTCTAATCTGTTGAAATTAAGTCATCTGGTAGTCATCTTGCCTTGGGTCCACTGCTTTCATTGAATATGAATGTTTAGCTTGGAGAAGATATGTCTACAGTTGGTCCAGCACTCTGAGCCACACATCCCCTTCCTTACTCTTACATACTGTCTCTTTTCCTTATAATAACACAGTCTATTAAATCCCAGGGTGCATCCATGAATTTTTATTGAATTTATATAAATGGAAAACAGTGTTGGTGATGAGAAGGTCATGAGGTACACAAGTCTTCAATGGTAAGTGACCATTGCTGTTTCTGACTCCATTTCTCCCAAGAACTCCCTGCCATGTCTAAGAATCTGTGCCTACTCAGGTGTCAAAGTCACCCAGAATCACAAGCTTGTCGTCTCTCAGCACACTGATGATAAGGTCTCTAGGTCTTCAAAAAATTTTTCTTTGACCTCATCAGGGTTCATCATGGTGGGAGAATATGCACTGATAATTGTGGTATGGCACTTGCCGGCAAGTGACAATCACATTGTCATGAGCCTGTCCACCATCACAGCAACCACTTCAGGAAAATGTGCATTCAGCTCTGACTTCAATAAGCTGACCTTCATTTGCTAGCCTTGTTTAACTCAGGGTTGTTATTTGGATACAATAGTTGCTGAGTTCCTTTGCAATGAGTTGTTTGTTTCTGAGGCCTACTGGATTTCATGTTGTGTATAAATGTGTATATATTACATCTAGCATGGTGAGTAAACTTTCACAAAAGTTTTTGTGCTTTTTTTGTGTTGTGACTGAAGGGTGGGATCCTTGCCTGCTGCTGTTAAGTAGGCCAAGGTTGGGTGAAACAAATAAGTTTTAGGGTTCCTTTTCTAACCCTTCCTTATGCCAAATGTGGTCCTTAAGAATGCTGTTCAGAGACCCGGGGGCTGTTGAATCCCATTGCTTCAGTTCAATGAGAAGATATCCCCGGGCCACCTGTGCACAGGGTTGTGACTATAACTCCAGTGTATCCACATCTGCTGTTTCATTACTTGCCCATTACCACTTGGAGGTAGGTAAAAATGTAAAATGGTATGAGTGATGTCTTTTGGCTAGGGTATAAATTGGATTTAAGTGAGGCAGAGTTGTGGGAAGTTGTCAGCCTCATTCTTTCTTCCAGAGTCATCAGTAGAAAGACAAAAGTCAAGACAACCTGCAATGTCTCAGAATGTAATAGATGACCTTTGCATCTTCAATGTCTGAGCAAGCTATAAGCGTTCACCTGCCTTCTTGGCCTGTTGGAATAAATTTTTCACAACCTCCTATTCTACCAAGGGAAGTCTTGGGGTAGATACACCTCTAACTCACCAATAGGTTTAAAGCCCCTTGGTTACTCCTGACCTTGTTTAGCCCTTCTGCCAAAACAGTTTGCCTGGAATGTGGCTGCTGTATGTGCTACAGCTTCTTGGAGCCACAGGTGAGAGTTGGGTGGCAGTGGACATGAGAAATGAATGAGCATCCCTGAAGAGGGCTTGGCAAACCCTCACACCTGAGATAGTAGTCATCACTCAACATAGCCTATACCCCAAATAACAGACAAGAGGAATACAGAGTAGATAGGAGGTAATCTGAGAAGTCTGAGTAGTGATTCTGGGTGGTACAGAGATCAGTACATAACATTCATCAATCTTACCAAAGCCTTTGATACTATCAGTCATGAGGGCTTGTGGAAAATCATGACAAAATTTGGATACACAAAGAAATTCATCAGTTTATACAACAGTTCCATGATGGTTCCTGGGTTCTGGATAATGCACAATGTTCTAGCATTTTCCCAGTTGCCAATGGAGTGAAGCAGGGCTGTGCAGAGAAGAAAAATATGAGATGAGGTCTTCATCCGAGAGAGTAGAGAAGGAGCTACCATGGAAGGCTGGAGGAGAAAAAAGAATGCTTGGGATAGTCACTGTGTTTTGCTTGACTACACATGTATAATCTGTATAAAATTTGGAACTAAAATTTTTTTTACAACATAGTTTTTGTTTACTTGTAATTGAGAAAAAAATAAAAATTAAATACAAAAAAATGTTAATGCAACAGTCACTGTGGTGATTGAAGTAGCAAACTGATTAAGGGGAAGTAGAAAGATTGCCTTGTTGCTGTCAGAGCTCAGTTAGGAATATGTAATATAAATTTGTAGTGGGCCTAATTAGTACAGTTTTATGATTTGCTCCAGTTCTGTTCAGTAGCATATGAATAGAAACAAAGTAGACAAATGATGGGAGCAATCCAGGATTTGATTAGGTGAGATTGGGGATAGGACAGGGGTGAAGGGGATTTCTGGGTAGGGGATAATTTAGAAGTAAACTGGTTCATCAAGAGTTTGAGATAGGAAAGAGTAGAGAGAGTGGGTGGAAGGAATAGAGACTATGACAATGAAAAACAGGGATAGTGGTTATAAAACTTAGGAGAAAGAAATGGGATAACATTCCACAGGGCTTTTTCAATCATTTATTCATTTCATTCATTCATATATTGGATCGTCTTGTATCTATGAGATTCATTAGTATGTGACCACCAAGGATTGGAATAGATTTTAGAACAAAGAGTTTATGGAGACAATTAGAGAATTGTTGCTCTATTAGAAAAATAAAAAGAGACAAACAGTTTAAATAACAGATTTCAGAAAAATTATAAAAATAAATTGAGAAGAAGCATTGGAAACAGGGCCAGAGTTCAAATCAAAAGAACTGACAGGATACCAACAAAGAGGAACTTACTCAGAAATTCAGTCGCCAATTCTAGAATTTTATATTTTGCAAGCAGTCAGCAGGAAACAATCTAAATATCAAAAAGCACCAATTTTCCAAGAGGAAATAAATTCCTCATCTATTGACAACAGGATATTTTACATAGAAAACCCCAAAGAATCAGCAAAGAAACTGAGACAATTAATAATGGCAGTAAGGTAGCAGGTTACAAAATAAAGTCACAAAAATCAACAGCATTTCAATTTAGGCCTTTTTTTTTAAAGCAGGAAAAATAGAAGAGAAAGTCTCATTTGAAATAACTACACAATTCATAAAATATTAGGAAAAATAGAAGAGAAAGTCTCATTTGAAATAACTACACAATTCATAAAATATTTGGGAGTCAATTCAAAAGCACATTCAATAGATACAAATTCAAAACACTTTCAAAAGAAATAATGACAAATAATTGAAGGAATATTCAGCACTGAGGAAATGCCCCCAATATAATAAAAATTATGATGCTATCTAAATTAATTTACAGATTGTGTCATACAAATCAAACTAACAAAGGCAAGGAAATTCTTTACAGAACTAGATGAAAAAATTAAAAATTCCTTTGGAAGAACAAAAAACCTAGTCTCAAGGGAAATAATTTTTAAAAATGTAGGAGTAAAAGAGGAATAGCATTTCTAAACATCAAATATACTATAAATCAGTAATCATTAAAACTAACTGTTGCTAATTAAAAAATAGAAAAGTAGAACGGTAGAACAGAATAGATAAGGATGTTTTAGAAACAACTTGAAAACAATCCAATGTTCAGTGAACCTAAGAACATAAGGTACTTGATGATAAGCTCCCTAATATTTAATCTGCCAATCCACTTGATGAAATTATAGGATCTACAGACACAAAGAGATATGAGTATTTTCCTTCCAGACTAGGAGCAGCTGAACTTTCAGTCTATAAGGATATATGCCTTTCATAATTGTATTGGCCAATTTGTATATGAAAGGATCAGAACTCACAATTGACAATGAAAGTGGGCCTGTCTCCCCTCTTTTCTGTCACTCAAGCAAGACTCAGCTAACAACTGAACTGCAGAGAATGTTGAGACAGATTGTAAAGAGGGCTGTACCAGAGACGAGCAAATTACTGTTGCTGCTGTTATCACTGTCATCATCATCATCATCATCCTTATTTTATTTTGCAGCTCTTTGGAAAACATTTAAAAATACCACATGAGGCCACAACCTATTATTTCTTAGTTTCATTCATAATAAAAGGATATTCTTATTCATGGTAGATTCCTCTCACATTTTCAAATTCTCCAGCTATATTCCTTTTCTTTAAGAAATGCAATTTTACAAAGAAAATAAACACTGAGGAAAACATGCTTCAAATTGGATTTAAAGAGTTCTTACTTGTTCTCTAAACAATTTCATTTTCTTAGGTTTTGCCATTAATACCTAGTGATTTAAAAAGCACACTGTCTTGCCTCCAATTTGGGTCACCAATGCTATGCAAAGTTTGGGTCTGTTTATAACTCAAAAGGCTCAACTCAGTGTGTTGCAATGCATTGCAGGGGCTATGCTCAGTTTCCCTCACTGCAAGACTGCCTTCCTGCATCTGATCAGGAAGTAAATTCATTGCCTGGCCTACTTACCTTTCATTTTATTGATTTTATAAAGTTATTTGCCCAGATCCAATCGTAGCATATAGCAGTGATACCATGTTGCTATAATAATATATTGAATATATTATATTGAAATAAACACACCATCATTATATATCAGAATCACTAAGCCTATACACTAGAGCAGAAAAAGATCTAGAGATCATTCAGAAAGATTTATTTCTTCTGGCAAGGTTAAGGAAATATGTAACAAACCAAAAAGACAACATTACAAGGCTACATGCTTTAAACAAGATAGGGGATGATCTTTTGTTCTGGGCAGTGGTAAAGGCACCCAGAAGGAAGATTTCTTTTTTTGGTAAACTTTTGGTTATTTACTCAAGGACATTTCTCAATTTCCATAATTCAAATTTGCAATTAAGGACACATTTGCATCTTCTATTTTAAACCAAGCAGGTTCTCATGAGATCTTTACAACAATTTCATGAGATGAATGTTTTGTTTCTCAGGAGACTGTGATTTCATCAATGTTAAGAAACTTCCAGGGAGAAGAAACCCCCTCTACCAAAGCAAGTATATTTGTACTCACCCTGCAGCTTAGAGTCTTAGAGAGTTGTTTGGAAGTAGTGAAAGGTTATGATTTGTGCAAGGTCACACAACCAGTAAGTGTCAGAGGAGGCATATTTAAATGCAGATCCTTCTTGACTTTCGGTTTGACTCTCCATCCAAGTCAGTCAGTCAATAAGCACTTATTAAGTATCTATCATGTGCCCAGAACTGTGCTAAGCACAAGGCATACAAAGAAAGGCAAAGGACAGTCCCTCAAGCTTACAGTCTAAGAGGGGAAACAACATACCAACAGCTATATATGTATAAACAAGGATAAGTAGAAAATAATCAGCAGAAGAAAGGCACAAGAATTAAGAGGGATTGGGAATTACTTCCTATTGAAGGTGGAACTTGAAAGAAGCCAGAGAAGGCAGTAGACAGAGATGAAGAAGAACATTCCAGGCATGAGGGACAGTCGGCAAAAATGCCTGGAGCCAAGGGATGGAGGGTCTTTATAGAACAGCCAGGAAGCCAGTGTCATTGTATCAAAAAGTATGAGGACAGGGGATAGGGGAAGGTGTAAAAAGACTGGAAAGTTATGGGAGAGACTAGGTTATGAATGTTTTTGAAAGCCAAATAGAAAAAAGGTAAGTTGCCTTTTTTTTGAAATACAGAGTAGAGTTATAATCACCATGGTTTACGGCAGAGGAAATTGTATTATATTTGAACAACATTTGTTAAACATCTAGCTATTGTGTACAGTACACTGTGTTAGAAACAGAGTAATAATGAAATTCAGGTCAGACACTGACTGAGCTCATGAAAGTAATAGTCTAGTAAGAAGAAATGTATATAAATGTATGTATATTGACATATACATATTCATTGTTTAGTTATTTTCAGTCATGTCCAACTCTTCATGACACCATCTGGGGTTTTCTTGAGAAAGACGATGGAATGGCTTTCCATTTCCTTCTCCAACTCATATAACAGATTATGAACTGAGGTAGACAGGGTTAAGTAACTTGCCAAGATTCACACAGTTAGTTCTGAGGCTGGATTTAAACTCATGGAGATGAATCTTCTTGATTCCAGGTCCAGCATTCTATCCAATATAACACGTAGCTGTACTACACATATAAATAAGTGTAATGCAAACTAGAACATAGTATGTATATACAAAACAGGGCAATAAAGTCACTTGTTCGTGGTTACATAGCTTCTCAGTAGGAGACCCAGGGGGCAAGTTATTACTGAGAACCTTCTGTATGCAAGATAGCTTTTTTGAACCTATTCCTCTTTCCATTTGGTTTTTCCATCTGGGAAACCTCTGGTCTGGCCAGTAATGAGTAGTCAAGAGTTAATGAATTATTGATGGAACTCTCATTCCCTGACAATTCCCATGTTCCTCCCCCATCCTTCCTTCTTTCTCTACTGTTCATGTCTTCCTCATTCTTTACTTTGCTTAATTGTGCTAGTGGTATTCAGGGCCGTGCAATTTTATGTTAAAGGCAATTGTTAAGGTCATAAAATCTTTGAAAAATAACAGATCACTTGGTTCCTAGTACCAATTCTAAATATCAAGGGAAAGGGAAGGATGGGGAAAAGGCTGAAGGGCCCAATGATAAGGAACTGTATCTTTTGGGGAAGCATCCAGGTATGTTAACTTGAGTCCTGGATCTGGAGTGATGATGACTTGGGTAGGAATCATTCTTAAGATACTTACTAGTTTGTGTGACCCTGGGCCAGTCAATTAACTTGATCTAGATTTCTCCATCTATTAAATGTGGGGAATAATGGCACTTACCTCTCTGGACTGTTGTCAGGAACAAATGAGATAATGTATGTTGAACACTTTGCAAATTGTAAAGTGCTATATAAAGGTAAGCTGTTATTATTCTTGGGTCTGCAGAGCTTGGGTAACAAAATGTTAATGATAAAACCGAGTGAGTCATCAGTTAAGTTTTGAAGGGCCTTTTATTCATGCCCAGCTGAGCTCAGGCTTTGAAGTCTCTGGGAGGCTCCAGAGGGGTCTGGAGCAATGAGAAACTGGCTCAGGGCCTGAGCCATACACAGGGTGTTTTACTTCATGAGCCATCCAGAGGAAGTGGTGGTAGAATTGCAGGAATATGGCTAATTATCTATCTACCCAGGCCACAGAGTTTGGATGACAGAGTTGAAATGAAGCCTCCTGGAGGCTTGTGCTAGGTTCCAACAACCAGTGGGCCAATATTTCTAAGAAACTGACTTTAATTGATGGTATTTTGTTTGGCAGGCCAAAAAAAAAAAGATTGATTTTAAAGCTCTGCATTTACTTGCTATGTCTAAGAGGGCGTAAGGCAAAGATGGAAAGACAGTATGGAGAAAACGGCAGAATGATCTAGTTAATGTAGAATGGGTCTAGGAAGATCTGGGTTCAAATCCTGCTTCTGATGCAGTCTAATCATATGACTCTATGAGAATCATTTAACTTCTTGGTCTTCTAGACAGCTTTTTGAGATATTGGCTTGTGTTGGTTGAGAGACAGTTCCCTGTAGCAATGAAAGCTCAGGGGAGTCCCTAGATTCATGTGCTCTACACAGTTCCTGCCACAGAATAATTGATTAATGTTATTATTGCCGTTGTTATTATTTGTTCTTAATTTTATTTTAAATCTTTAACCCCTTAAATTTTTTAAAAGTTTTTAAAAATTTATTTATTTTTACTTTTCAACATTCATTTCCACAAGATTTTGAGTTCCAAATTTTCTCCCCATCTCTCCCTTCCCTCACTCCAAGACATCATGCAATCTGATTACCCCTCCCCCAATCTAGCCTCCCTTCTACCATACCCCTCCCTTCCCTTATCCCCATCTCCTCTGTTTTCTTGTAGGGCAACATAAATTTCTATACCCCATTACTTGTATTTCTTATTTTCCAGTTGCATGTAAAAACAATTTTTAACATTGGTTTTTTAAAACTTTGAGTTCCAACTTCTCTCCTTTCCTCCTTCTCCACCCATCCCCACTGAGAAGGCAATCAATTCAATATAGGCTATCCATGTGTAGTTATGCAAAAGACTTCCATAAAAGTCATGTTGTGAAAGACTAACTATATTTCCCTTCATCCTATCTTGCCCCCCATTTATTTTTTTCTCTCTTTTAACCTTGTCCTTCCTCAAAAGTGTTTACTTCTAATTACCCCCTCCTCCCATTTATCCTCCCTTCTATCATCCCTCTCACAACCCACTTAACCCCTTCTCCCCTACTTTCGTGCAGTATTAGATTTTCATACCAAATTGAGTGTGCATGTTATTCCCTTCTTAAGCCATATGTGATGAGAGTAAACTTTACTTTATCCCTCTCATCTCCCCCCTTTTCCCCTCCATTGAAAAAACTTTTTCTTGCCTCTTTTATAAGAGATAATTTGCCCCATTCCATTTCTCCCTTTCTCCTCCCAATATATTTCTCTCTTACCCTTTCATTTTATTTTTTTTTCAGATATCTATCACTTCCTATTCAACTCACCCTGTGCCCTCTGTCTATATGTATATAATCCCTCCAACTACCCAAATACTGAGAAAAGTCTCAAGAGTTACAAATATTATCTTTCCATGTAGGAATATAAACAGTTCAACGTTAGTAAGTCCCTTATGATTCTCTTTCCTGTTTACCTTTTCATGCTTCTCTTGATTCTTCTGTTTGAAAGTCAAATTTTCTATTCAGCTCTGGTCTTTTCATCAAGAAAGCTTGAAAGTCCTTTATTTCATTGAATGACTATTTTTCCCCCTGAAGTATTATATTTAGTTTTGCTGGATAGGTGATTCTTGGCTTTAATCCTAGCTCCTTTGACTTCTGGAATATCATATTCCAAGCCCTTTGATCCCTCAATGCAGAAGCTGCTAAATCTTGTGTTATCCTGATTGTATTTCCACAATACTTGAATTTTTCTTTCTGGCTGCTTGAAATATTTTCTCCTTGACCTGGGAACTCTTGAATTTGGCTGCAATATTCCTAGGAGGTTTTTTTGGATCTCTTTCAGGAGGTGATTGGTGGATTCTTTCAATACTTATTTTACCCTCTGGTTCTAGAATATCAGGGCAGTTTTCCTTGATAATTTCATGAAAGATGACATCTATGTTCTTTTTTTTATCATGGCTTTCAGGTAGTCCCATAATTTTAAAATTGTCTCTCCTGTATCTGTTTTCCAGGTCAGTTGTTTTTCCAATGAGATATTTCACATTGTTAGCTATTTTTTCATTCCTTTGGTTTTTGTTTCATAATTTTTTGATTTTTATAAAGTCATTAACCTCCATGTGCGCCATTCTAATCTTTAAGGAATTATTTTCTTCAGTGAGCTTTTGGACCTCCTTTTCCATCTGGCCAATTCTGCTTTTTAGGGCATTCTTCTCCTCTGGTTGTTCTTCGTTTTTGAAGATCAACGACATGATGATGAGATGATTTCTTGACTTTCAAATGAACTGGATTTAAGTGAGGCAGAGAAGCACAAAGTGGTCAGGCTCACTCTCTCTTTCATGTTTATCAAAGTTCAGGAGCAAGACAAAAGTCAATATGACTGGCAATGACCTGAGATATAGTGGATGACTTTGGCATCTTCAATGTCTGATCAAGCTCTAAGTGCTCCACAGCATTTGCTTCTGCTGTCATTGGAACAAATTGTTCTCATCCACCCATTCTGCCAGGAAAGGTCTTCATATATCTGGGGTAGATATTCACTGATAGGTTGCAGGCCTATTAGTTACCTGCAACCTGGTTTAGCTCATCTGCCAAGACAGTCTACCAGGGTGTGGCTACTCTGAATGCTATAGCTTCTTGGAGCTATAGGTGAGATTTAGATGACAAGTGGACACCAAAGATGGATGAGAAACCCTGAAAAGGGCTTGGCAAGTCCTCACATCAGAGGTATTGGTCCTTCTGAACACCTCATATACCCAGTTCACCCCAAGTAATTGATTAATGCTTGTTGACTAATAGCATCTCTCTCCCAGAACTGTAAGGATCAAATGAAATGATACATGTAAACTATTTTACAACTATTATTATTTATTATACTATGTATCTAACATTTCCAGGGGATAATATACCATTCTAAGCACCATATTTACTGCCTTTGAGTATTTACACAGCTCATTCTTACTTACAGAAATGGGGCGATAAGTGCTGAGAGCCACTAACCCTAAACAGATAACATACTATTTTAATCAGAAACGTAAAATGTTTCTAAGAATTCCTAAACTCTGGAAGCTAATGTAGACATTGGTCTTAAGGACAGTAAAGCACGAGAAGCCTTTAAACCATTTATTTCATGGATTTCAGTAGCCAAATCATAAAAAAACCTCAAGAAGTGCCTCTAATGGTGGGAGTTTTAGTTATTGTGTCAGGCTGGTTGGTCCCTCTGACTTTTATCTTAAATCTTTTGTGCTGAAGAAATCACATTAATCAAACCATGCAAGCTGCTGTCCTAAGCATTAGAAGTAGCCCCCAGTTACTATTTGATGCTACTGTTCAGAGAACTTTGAAGTCTTGGAGCAAAGGTTGTGTGACCACTTGTCTAGTACATTGAAAAGGAGATTCTTATTGAGCAGTAGTCCTTTACCCACCACCAGCAGCGCAGCACTGGATTATAGCCCTTTACATGACTTCAAACTAATGTGAAAAATAGTTCTGACTTAGGCAAGTACATGTGACAGTCAAATTTCCTAGACTGTGTATATTCTAAATGTATTAAGGGTTAGACATTTTTATCCCTTGCACTCTGCTATCAAAATGGACACACATTTTATATGCACATCCAGTCCTTTTGGGACAGGGACAAGGGAGAATCATTTGGAAGGGCTTTGATGAGTTGAATTTCAAACTGAAATTACCCTTATTTCCAATGATGTTAACTTTGAAAAAGATAAATAGATGTTCCACATTACTACTAGTACTAATATGAGAGGTAAATTAAAGAATGTCTGTCACACTGGAATAAATATAATGTATGTGCATGCACGTGTATGTGTGTCTTTGTATGTGTAGGAAATTGCCTGTATGGAAATTCCAATGCAAAATTGCATTTCATCATAATTTACAATCTTAGAGAATTGTCTGGGGGCCCAGAGAGATTAAACAATTTACCTTTTGTCACACAACTAATACAGTGGAGTTGCATATTACACTGGTTCTAAAGTCAGCAAAGCAAAAACCATAAATCTTATATAGTCAAAGTTACCTTTGAAAATTCTTTAAGTTACCCATAAAGTACAGTATAATATCTTTAAATAATTGTAACTAAAAAGAGACAGAGATCTTTTTAAAAGAAGAGGACTATCTACATCAGAGAACAGATGAATCTAAGATAGTTGCTGTGAAAATAAACTGAATTAATATTTTTTTCATCACTCTAAGCTCAACTATTGATCAGGAGAAAGAAGGGAAATGGAAAAGAAACTAAAAACAAATTAGGTTTTAGCTGGAAGAAAAACTGATAATTAAGGAATTAAAAATAGAAATATGATTCTGTTAGGTTTTATTAGCATCAAACTTAGCTATTTCTTCTGTCCTGCTTTGCCACCAAAAAATGACAGAAAGAAGTTAAAAGGTACATAACAGGGAACTTCAAACTCCCCAGAAAAGCTCACTAGTCTTACAAACTTGATGATGATGATAGTTAATATTTATATAACATTTTAAGGTTTACTTAATGCTTTTCAGACATTAATTCATTTGATACTTAAAATCACCCTATGAGGTAGGTGCTATTGTTGACCCCATTTTAGAGATGAGGAAACTGAGATAGGTTAAATGACTTGCTTGGGTCATACAGCTAATAAATATCTAAGGTGGGACTTGAATCTGGATCTTCCTGACTCCAAGTCAAACACTCTCTATCCACTATGCCACCTAGGTGCCTAAAATGAATTGGATATTTGGGGATATAATGAAGAGGAAAGAAAAGAATCACATTCAGCATGGTACTCAGAAATCTACCGACTGAGAAAACCGCAGATTCACATCTTTCATCTCATGCTCACTCTGAATCATCTTTGAATGAAATGGAATGGAGTTTTGGGCACTATTTAAATTGTTATTCTTTCTCTCCCTGTTTTTGTTTCTGTTTCTGTCAACAAACATAAAAAGTTGAGTTCTAGTAAGTTAAAGATGACTATGATGTGACTCCATTGTATGTTTCTGAGTATAGACTTCAAATCAGGTCTTCCTCATTCCAGGTCCAGCACTCTGTACTACTTAGCTACATATAGATGATTTATTATGTTTTATGTTTATGTACTTATCTACCTACCTTTCTTCCTGTGGCTAGACATATAAATATATAGAATATGTACTTAATAATGTATCTATCACTTTAAAAATAATTGGAGGACACTTGTATTGGAAATATATTTGAGCAGTATAACTTGCTTTCTCTATTCATTGGTGCTTTGGGACAGCTGTGGTATGTTGTTCTCAAGTCATTCTCATTTGTTTTGGTAAAAGTAGAAGAGTTAGGTAGGAAAATTTCCTGGTTTCCAACAGATAAGGAAAAGGTCTATTTGAACTAGTGAAAAGTCTGAATAAGAGAATACTTTTAAAGAAATGAAGTTTTGCTACATTCTTCATGGGAAGCAATGTGGGATAGTGGAAAATAAACTTAAATTGTTCAGTCGTATAATAGTGACCAATTCAGTATACTTTCCAGTATCACATGCTGTTCAACTAATAGTCAAACATGATTCCAGAGGATTGCTAGTGAGGAACACTACCTACCTCATGACAGAGAGGTATCTCACTATTATGAAGAAAAAGTGATTTTTGGATTTGATCACTGTGAGAATTTGTTTTGCTTGACTATACTAATGTGATACAGGGATCTTTCCTTCTTTCCTTCCTTCCTTCTTCCTTCCTTCCTTCCTTCTTTTCTTTTTCTTTATCCTCAGTGGAAAGGGAGAAAAGAGGGAGAAAAAAAGAGTCCTTGATATTAAAAAAATTTTTTTTTAAGAAAGTATACTAAACTCATGTGTGACTTCAGAGAAGTGAGCTTTACCACTCAAAATCATAGAATCTGACAGCTGGGAAAGAATCTCACCAGTCATCTATTCCAACCCCTACCTGAAAAAGTATCTCCACTGAGACATACCTAATAAATTATTTATTAGCCTTTGCTTGAAGATATTCAAAGAAGCTGGTCCTTCTTCAGGTAGCCCGTTCCACTTTTTGACAGGTCTACTTGTTAGGAAGTTCAAATTGGCCTACTTAAAACATTGTCTCTTTGCTCCTGGTTCTGCACTCTGGAGTTAACTAATAAAAGACAGACTTCTAAATGTCTGTTGGGCTGATGGGCATTTGAGTAGACCTTGAAAGGGGCTGGAATTCAAGGAAGGAAAGGAAACAAGCATTTATGAACACGTTCTATGTGCCAGGCAGTGTGCTAAATGCATTTGATTTCCACAATGTGAGGATTAAATGAGATACACTTATTCTCCACCCCTACCCTTTCACAACAGCCCCAAGAAGTAAGAGCTATCTATTATTATCCATATTTTACAATTGAAGAAACTGAAGCAGACAAAATGACTTACCCAGGGTCATATCGATAGTAAGTATCTGAGACTGGATGTGAACTCAGATTTTTCTGACTCTGGGCTTAACACAATACACCGTGCCACCTAGTTGTCTTCAAGGCTTTAGATTTCTTCCCCCCACTACTCTCTTCCTTTCCTACTTAGATCTGCTTAGGCACTCATCTTCACCCATAGGCAGGCAGGAACTATCCACAAAGGCTAGGGGCCAGACCCATAAGGGTATTGCCATATATGGTAGAGATACACTTATATGACCATAATATTGGGGAGGGAGGGTAGAAGAGTGTTTTATAGACTCAGGTCTATAAATAGCAACACAGGAACTAACACCATTCCCTTGGACACTGTATTTCATCCAGATCATCCCTTTGAACTCTTCAAAGGATCACAGGACCATAGACTTAGAACTAGAAGTGACCTTAGAGGTCCTTTGAGTCTACTGTCAGTGTGCACCGTTTCCTAACTCTCTTCTATATTTCTCATATATTGCCTTATAGACAGCTAGTTAGAGTAGGAGCTAGAATACCAGTCTTTTTTTATTTAATTTTTTTAATGGCATGTGAAAACAATTTTTAATGTTGGCTTTTAAAAATTTTTGAGTTCCAAATTCTTTCCCCACCCCCTCTCCTCTCTCCTCTCTTCTCTCCTTGAGATGACAAGCAATTTGATATAGGTTCTATGTGTGCAATCATGCAAAACATAATTGCATATTACTCACGTTGTGAGAGAAAACACAAACCAAAAAATAAAACCCATAAAAAAAGAAAATAAAAAATAGTATGCTTTGGTCTGCATTCAAAGTCCACCAGTTCTTCCTCTGGAGATGGACAGCATTTTTGATCAAGAATCCTTTAAAATTGTCTTGGATCATTGCGTTGCTGAGAATAGCTAAGTCATTCAAGCAAATCATTGTACAGTATTGCTATTACTGGATACAATGTTCTCCTGATTCTACTCACTCCCCTCTGCATCAGTTCACGTAAGTCTTTCCAGGTTTTTCGGGAAGCGCGCGGCCTGTCATTTCTTATAGCACAATAGTATAGTTAGTCTTAGAGTCAGAAAAGCCTAATTCTGAATCTTTCTCAGTTTTATAGGGTGGGTGACCCTGCACAAATCACAGAAGCTCATTAAGTCTCAACGTCCTCATCCATCATCAATCAAGAAGCAATCATCAAATGATGACTACATGCTAGATATGGTTTGAAGAGCTGGAAATACAGGCACAAAAAATAAAATAATTTCTATTGAAAAGGACCATATACTTTAATTTGTAGAATGGAATGATAATTATGATAGCATCTACTTCATAAGATGGTCATAAAGCTCAAATGAGACAGTGTCTGTAAAAGTTTTTGCAAATCTTAAGGGAAAATATCAATGTTTGCTATTATTATTGGAAGTATCATTATGATGTTTATATTGACATTTATTTGTATGCGTGTCTCAGTAGAATGAAGGCTCCTTTCTTGGGGGCCAGGGATCTGTTCTTCATTATCTACCCCCTTTAATACCTACCTTAATACACATTCGCTGAATGAATGAATGAATGAATGAGTCAGTTACTGAACTGTGCCAACTCTATTTCTGTAATGACTGAAATTTGCCACTTTCCATTTCCTTGCCCTCATCTTAATCCAGGTCCTCATCATTTCACACCTGTTTTACTACAGCAGTTTCCTGGTTCCAGTTTCCCTTTACTTCAATCCAACCTAACCCACCAAGAGTTGCCAGGATAGTTTCCTCAAATGTTATTTCCATCCTATCACTTCCTGTTCCAGATTTTACAGTAGGTTGTGCAGAGATTCAAGCACTTCCTCAATAATAGTAGTAATCCTTTCATGATTATATTAGGACTGGACATATGATTTTTATGAATTTACAGTATTTTGAAATTGGCAAAATCTCTTCCTCACAACCACTCCATGAATAAAACAAGAGGCTTATATTGGATGTTCAATATGGTAAAGGAGCACTGAGTTGTTTGATCAGTAAAGTCACCAAGAATACATGAGCTGAACTACATCATTATATGATTTTAACTCTCTGGGTCTTAGTTTTCCTAGCTGTAAAATGAGGGGATTTGGCTTGAAAATCTCTAAACTTGCTTTTAAACCCATGATTCCAGAATATGTTTGCTGAGATACTTGGGTCATTTTTTGAAGACTGGGGAAAAAGAAAAAAGTCCTGGAGGAATGGAGAACAAAATTTGTCCCAGTTTTCAAAAAAGGGAAAGGTACATTTTTCAACCTATCCACGATGTTGCTGTTCATCCTGCCTATCTATGTACAATGATCTTGACTTGGATTCCTATGAAAATTCCACAACAGAAGAGCAACTGAATAGCTAGAAAAGGGAGCAGTGATCACACACACACACACACACACAAAACCATCGTGGCCTTATCATGAACAAATCTTGCCAAAATAACCTCATTTGTATTTTTGACAAAGTTAATAGATTAGCAGATCTAGATTTTAGCCAAACATTTGGCATAGTCTCTTATGTTATTCTTGTGGACAAGATAGAGAGATCAACAAATACAATTAGGTGATTTAGAAGTGATCGGATAGACAAATATCCAAAGTAGTTACTGACAGTTTAATGTCCCATAGGAAGAAGAGGATCTTCTCTCTTTGATTGACAGCTACATGGCACAGCGGATAGAATGCTGGACTGGAGTCAGTAATATCTGAGTCAGAAATCCTGCCTCAGATATTAGTGGGTGACCTTGGGCAATTTGCTTTAAGCTCTCTCAGATAGGCAATACAATGGATAGAGCCCCTGGATCTGGAGTTAGGAAGACCTTAGTTCAAATCCAGCCTCTTACACTTACTGTGTGACCCTGGATAAGTAATTTAATCTCTATCTGCCTCAGTTTCTGCAATTGTAAAATAGGAATAATTATAACACCTAATTCCCAGTTGTGAGCATCAAGTGAACTAATATTTGTAAAGCATTTAACATGGTGCGTGGTACATAGTAGGTTCTTAATAAATGGTTGTTCCCTCCTTCCCCCTCAGTCTCAATTTCCTCATCTCTAATATGGAGTTAATAGCTCCTACTTCACAGGATTGTTGTGAACACCGAATGAAATGATATTTGTAAGGCACTTTGTAAACCTTAATATGCTACATAAAGGTGGTCGTCAATATCATCATCATCATCATCATCCTCATCATCATCATCTTCTCAAATGGAGTTCTCCAAAAGTATGTGTCCAGTCATCTATTCAGTATCTCTTAGATGTATATACCAAGCCCTAGTCTCTTTCCTAAACTCCAGTCTTTTATCACCAATTGCCTGTTGGACATCTTTATCATAGGCATCTCAAACTTGCAAACTCTAAAAGAGAACTCATCATTTTTTTTCCTAAGCCTTTCCCTCCTCCCATTATTCTCTATTTCTTTTGAGGACACCACCTCAAAAAATTCTGATCATCTAGGTTTGAAATTTTGGAGTCATCCCTAACATTTCCCTTTCATTCACTCTCCATACTTATTGCCACAACTTATCAATTCCATCTTCACATCACTTGCATCCATCCTCCCCTCTCAACTCACATGACCACCTGAAGTCAAAGTCTTTATTGCCTCTAGACAGGACATTGCAAGCCTCATAGTTGGTCCCTCCACCTGTTGAGTCTCCCTCCTCCTCTACCAAAACAACCTTCATAATATGCAGATCTGACCACATTATTCCCCTCCTCAAGAATCTTTAATGACTCTCTATTACCCATAGGATAAAATATAAACTCCTAAGTTGACATTTAAAATCTTTCCCTATATGAATCTAGCCAAATTTTATACTGGAAAATTGATGTCAAGCTACTACTTCCTTTCAAGCACTCTATCGATATTTTCCAGAAAAAGTGCCCTGCTAGCCATTTTCCAAAGTTAGCATTCAATCCCTGCCTTCTGTACAATTATAGATGTCTAGAGGGCATTCTCTCCTTACCTCCCTGGCTTCCTTCCAAGCATAGTTCAGGTACAATCTACAGAAGGCCTTTCCTGACCCCAATTAATAACATTCTTTCTCCTTTGAAATTACTGTGTATTAGGATGTCAGAATCATAGACCTTAAGTTGGAAGAGACCATCCAGTCCAATGCCAATATTGAGGAAACTGGGACTAGCGAGGGGAATGACTTACTCTGAGTGCAGAGCTGATACTCTTTCCATTATTCCACAATGCTTCCTATTTACTTTGTCCAAATTCTGTATTTGGGAAGCTAGGTGTTGAAGTGGCTAGAGCACTAGGCTGTTGAGGCAGGTGGACCTGGTTCAAATCTGACCTGAGAGACTATCAGAGACCTTGGGCAAGTCACTTAACCTTGTTTGCCTCAGGTTCCTCATCTGTAAAATAACCTGGAGAAGAAAATGGCAAACCAAACCAGTATCTTTGCCAAGAAAACCCCATATGGGGTCATGGAGAGTTGGATGTGACTGAAACAACTCAACAACTAGAAAATTTTGTATTTATTTACTTAGGCTTTTGTATTATCCTCCCAGTAGAATGTAAGCTCCTCGAAGGCAGGTACTGTCTCCTTTTTGTCTTAATATTTCCAGTGCCTAAAATATTACTTGGCATAGAGTAGATGTTTAATAAGTTTTGGGTGAAGTGAATTCATTTTTCAGAAAATATCATTCAAGGATCATCAGGTTAATGGACATTAACAATATTCAATTTACTTCTAGGGAATCTGATCTATGAGCAAGTGTTCCCTCTTCAAACAGTACGCTGGGAAAATACCTGAAGTCCCACAAGGCTAATTCTGTTTCAGTCTTAAAAATAAATATACCTGAAGTTCTAAGATTTTATTCAATTAAAACTTTCATTCAACTATTAATAAGAGAAAGCTCTTAACACTGGCCACTGTGAAAATGACTTTACTTACTAGATTACTATATCCATGACATAAGCATTCTCATTTCTGCCTTCTATTTTCCTTACATCTTTAATATCCATAAAAAGTGATTGAACCCGAATGACATTGTCTGTGACTAGCTATATTTGTTGGTTCCAATTCCCCCCAAAAGCCCAGCTCTGTTTGGCATCACTCCATCCCCAAATAGGGACCCATGTTAAAGCCTATTTTCCTGGCAAGAAATGATGAGTGTGAGCCTAGACAGAGACATTAAAGAGACCTCTGAATTTGTACAGCTGAAGAATGTTTGCTATAAGCTGGAGCCAGGCTGCATAAAAACTGAGTGAGTTTCTTTTTTTTTTCCTTTTTGGCTGGACTGTGGATTTGCCTGAGGTTAACTCAGTTTCAACTCTGGCAAATGGGGCTTCGTGGTTCTTATGTTTGGATTCTGTTACTAAATCCCCACAATAAATGATTTTAAATTCTCTCATGCTTTAACACCCTTAAAACCAATGTCTATATTATCTTCCAGGATTAGGAGTAACTTGTGTTAAGCCACTGATTCTAGTTTTTCTACTCAGAACCGCCTCAAGCAGAAGAGTAGATTTTATTTTTTAAACCATTTTTTCTTTCATTCAGCACCCAAGAAAAGTCTCTTTTAAAAGGTATCCAGTTTGGTGCCTTCTTACCTTCCCTTTTAGACCTTTCCTGCTGTCTAGTAACCCCATAATGCTGGCCTGCATTTTTCATGCACCTTAATAGAGTCCCCCACCCAAATTCTATCTCATTGACTACTTATTTATGCCTCTAACTCTAAATCTAGTTCTCTACATTTCTCCCATAATTCTTAGGAGTCCTATTCTGTTCCCAGTTAGCTAATAGGTTGAAAAGCATTCTAGTATCCTAATTCATTCCAAGGTGCTAAATAAAAAGCTCAATATAGGTTGATTTGTTTGTTAATAACAAGTTTAGCCCAAAGATAGGAAGTTCTAATAATAGGATTCTCAGGCAAAATTGTGACGTGAGTTATGTTCAGTGTCTTACTAACTCTCTTTTCGGTGTCTTTTTCCTATTTTGTTCAGGTCTTTTTCCATCACTCAAATTCTCCTCATATTCTTTGTCATTGTTGCTTTTAATATGAAACTACAAATTTCTATTACATATATTTCGTTTTAAAAATATATCATGTTTGTGATAGGATTAATATCTACCAGGACTCCCCCATCACCTCCTACTGTATACCTTAGGCAGAACATGTCAGCAGCTAGAGACAAGACTCTGGGATTTTAAGGAACAAGAAAATATAAGTCAAGATCCAGGTGTTTGCGCTGATAACAACAGAAGTTATAAGGACAATTGGTGATGGCTAGGCATCAGGCAGGAACTGCCTCTGACCCCAGAGGTTCTGATGGTAAATATGCTGCATCCCACTGACATCAGGGCCATAAAATATAAGACGGAAAGATGAAGCTTGGTAATGGGTGGTAAGAAAATCCCAGGCTTTTCCTATTACTGCTTCCCTCCCCTTGGGGGATTTCCTTCACAAGGGGAGCACAGGGTGGGCAGGCTTTCACCACCAAGGAATTGGGGAAGTTTGCAAGACAAGTCTAAACAGCAGCAAACTGATGAGACATTAGTGTAATTGCTGCTAAGGACACAGTCCAATGGAGTCAGTGTATCCATTCAACACAGCAGAGATTTGTCAATCTGGGAACTTTCACACTAAGGGATCAAAGGACTTAGAATATGATATTCTAGAGGTCAAAGGAGCTAGGATTAAAACCAAGAATCACCTACCCAGAAAAAAAGTCAGTATAATACGTCAGGGAAAAAATGGTCATTCAATGAAACAGAGGGCTTTCAAGCATTCTTGTTGAAAAGACCAGACCCGAACAGAAAATTTGATTTTCAAATACAATACTCAAGAGAAATGTGGAAAGGTAAAGAGGAAAGAAAAACCATAAGGGAGTCATTAAAGTTGAACTGTTTACATTCCTAAGGAAAGATGATATTTATAACTCGTGAGACCTTTCTCAATATTAGAGTAGTTAGAAGATATATATACTCATATATATGTGTGTGCATGTATATATGTGTATATTATATATGTGTAGGTATATGTGTGTATATGTGTGTATGTATATGTATATATACACATGTATATGTACATATACACATATATGTGTATAAATGTATGTGTATATATAAATGTGTGTATGTATATATGCATATATACATATATATATAGACACACACACATACATACAGAGAGCACAGGGTGAGCTGAATATGAAGGGGGATACCTAAAAAATATAATTAAGTGTTGAGAGGAATGTACTGGGAGAAAGAGAAGGGGAGAGGTAGAATGTAGTAAATCATCTCACATAAAGATGAGAAAGAGCTTTTGCAGTGGAGGGGAAGAGTGGGGGGGTGAGAGGGAATAAGTGAGCCTCAGATTTGGTTTAAGGAGGGAATAACACATGCTCAATTGGGTATGGAAATCTATCTTACCCTGCAGGAAGGCCAGGCAGGTAGTGGGTTGGAAGGGGATAGTAAAGGGAGGATAATAGAAGAGATGACAGATTGGGAGAAGGGGTAATCAGAAGGAAACACTATTGGGGGAGGACAGGTCAAAGGAGAGAATGGAATAAATGGAGGGCAGTACGGGATAGAGAGAAATGTGGCTAGTTTTTTGCAACATGACTCTTATAGAAGTGTTTTGCATGACTACACATGTATGATCTATATAGAATTGTTTGCTTTCCCAATGAGGGTGGGTGGGGAGGGAGGAAAGGAGAGAATGTGTAACTCAAAGCTTTAAAATTAAATGTTAAAAATTGTTTCTGCATGAAACTGGGAAATAAATTGTACAGGCAATGGGGTATAGAAATCTATCTTGCCCTACAGGGAAATAAAGGGGATAAGGATGGGAGAAGGGGACATGATAAAAGTGAGGGCAGATTAGGGAAAGGTATGGTTGGGGTACATGCTGTCCTGGGGTGGGGGGAAAAAGAGATGAGGAAAAAATTTGGAATTCAAAATCTTGTAGAAGTGAATGTTGAAAACTGAAAATAAATTATATTAAATTGGTTTATTTTTTTACAAAAGAATATATATAGAGTGCCTTTCAGAAATCTTTATCTGAGTTAAGTTGAGTAGGGCCAAATGGAAACTCCTGGAGTTGCCTAAACCATTAGTTAATACCAAACAATATTGCCTCTCTACTGATGTTGATGAAAGAAATTGGAATACTTTGTCTTACCAATTCTTTTAAAAAAATTTTTTTTAAACATTTTAATTTGAAATTTTGAATACCAAATTCTATCCCTCCTTCCCATCTCCCTGAGATGGTAAGCAATCAGATATAGGTTATATGTGTGCAATTATGTAAAACATTTTCATATTAGCTATTTTGTATAAGAAGACTCAAAAGAAAAAATGAAAGTGAAAAATAGCATGCTTCAGTCTGTATTAAATCAATATCATTTCTTTCTCTGGAGGTGGATAGTATGCTTCATCATTAGCACTTTGGGATTGTCTTGGATCATTATATGGCTAAGAATAGCTAAGTCATTCATAGTTCTTTCTTGAACAGTACTGCTGTTACTATGTACATCTGGTTCTGTTCACTTCACTATGCATCAGTTCGTGTGAGTCTTTCCAGGTTTTTCTGAAATCATCCTGCCTGTCATTTGTTATTATAGCACAATAATATCCCATTACAGTTATATACCACAGCTTATTTAGCCATTCCCTTGATTTCCAATTGTTAGCCACCACAAAACAAACTATGTGTGTGTGTATGTATATGTATATGCATATGCATATACATATACATACACACACATATACACACACACACACACATTTTACCATTTCCCTTTAAAACAATTTTCTTCATTCAGTTTCAATTTGGGGAAGAAATAAAGCACTTGGAAATCACTGAACATTTACAGAAGAAGGTGTACTTTGCCCTAACACAGCAAGAAAATGCCCACAATGATATGGAGGCACTGAGTCTCTCTGGATGACAGTGAATGTGTATTTGTCTGGAATAAAGGGGATCCCTTAACAGGATCTGGTAATTCTAAGGTTCTGGATGAAGGTGGAGAATTCTTATCCAATCTGTGTGAAAGAAGAAAGTCCCTTATCAGAGGCCTCCAAAGAGACAGAAATTTCCATATAGCTATCCCAGGAAGAAAGATATCTTGGCTGTCAGATCAGGAAACACTCAGAGGATGATGGTACAGGAAAAGTTGGTTTGGGCACTGGAATCAGGATAGCCTGCATGCTACCTTACTACAGATGACCCTGACTTGTGAAGTAGAACTGTTGAAGGTGCCAGAGGTATCATCATCTGTGCTGTATACCTCATGTTGCTGGTATTATTCCTTAAATTTACATTACATTGGAAGACCTACTGTGAACCAGAAAGATTTGGCATCATTCATCACATGGACCAGATCATTGAGATCCGACACTTGGTCCCTCAAAAGTTCAGAGTAAAGTCTAGGATTTCTAGTCTAAGTTCTCTTCCATCTAAGTCTTACATTTGGAGGAGACACTATACACACACACACACACATACACCACATCACACACCAAACACACCACATACACACACATAATACACATATTTTGTTTGTCTTTTTCTATCTTCCTAATTTAGTTTTTTTCCCCACCTCTTCAGGACTGCCAGAATCCTCACACTTTGAGGTCAGAGTTGTCAAGTAACAGCCTTAAAAGTATTTAAATGATAGAAGATCCTCCAGAAGATATTTTTTAATTTGTCACAAAAAGCAGATCACCTATGGAAAGGGGAATTATGAGGTCTTGGGACTAGGTATCTGTAGGGCCCCTTTTGGCAATGAGTTAACATGGGATGTGAAAAGATCATGATGAGAGGGTTCCATCCTTGCTATGTAATTTGGCTAGTTCTAGGTTTTCTTTCCCCAGATTTGACTGATCCAACAGTTTAAGGTTCAAGTCACCAAGCTGTTGGTGCGGCTTTCTGTGCAGGCTGTGCTGATGTGGCTTTCTGGATACCAAAGGGCATAAAAAGACCTATCCAAATAGAATCAGGGCCCTTCAAGCTTGATAGATATCCCAAGGTCTTGCAAATTGCTACATGATGCCTGCTGACCTGGTTCATTTCCATATACAGGTAAGACAAGGGGTTGGGTGGCTATGCTATGCCTAAACTAAGTACTCCTTACTTATTGCATACATTGAAGCCATCCCAAGAACAGCAGAGGCTGGGGAATGAGTTCGTTGACAAAATGGACTGTCACTTGACTCGTGTCATTCCAATATTGGAGCTAAACTACCAGGAGATGGGCCTGTGAGGTCTAGTCTGAAACAATATTAAATTTAACAAAGTAGTAACTAAATTACCCTAATTGTTTTTGTCCTCTTCTGTATTTGTTTCCCCTCTGCTTATTTTAAATTCTTTTTTCTGGTGATCTTTTGTTTCTTCCCCCCAGTGTCTACAGCCACTCACTATGAACCATTGTCTCATATATAAGCCCTCTCTTATAACAAATATAGTCAAGTAAAACAAATATATTGATTATGTAAAAAAATGTCTCATTCTTCACCTCTAGTCCATTACTTTTGTGCTGAAGTGGAAAATTTGCTTCATCATCATTTTTTTGATGTCCTGCCACTGTAACATGATCAGAGTTCTGAAATCTTTCAAAGCTATTTTCCTTTTCATTGTTATAATCATGTACATTGTTCTCTTGGTTCTGCTGGTTTTATTTTGCATTAGTTCAGATAAGTTCTCAAATTTCTTTGCATTCTCCAAATGTCTCATTTCTTGTTATCTAATGGTTTTCCCACTGTTTTCATATATCATAATTTGATCAGCTTTCCCCAATCAATCATTGGGCACTCATTTTTTCTAGTTCTTTGCTACAAAAATGGTGTTACTATGTCCTTCTGGCCCCCAGTGGATGAAATATCTCCTACTGATCCAGAAATTCCAATGATGTTGCTGGTGGAGGAGGGAAGAGAAAAAATTCTTTTCCTCCTCCCTTCTTACCCTTTGGTATAAGCACAAAAGTTTCCTCCACAAATGACTTCATTTCTCAGACTCTGAAAGTCACTCAGGTTCCAGAAGTTTAAAGCTCACAGAGGCATGGGTAACCTACTTGCTTGGAAAATTATGGATATTCCCTTCTTGACTCAACCAGAGTGATCAGGGGATAGAAACCTTATAAAGTGATCAGGGGATAGAAGTAATTGTTTATACATTAAAATATCACAATGGCTAATTACATTCTATGACTGCACCATGGGGGTGAGAAATGCTTTCCTTATAAGCAGAAAAGGATATCATCTGGGGAAGGCTATAACTATTATTTCTCTTCCACAATATGCTTGTGGATTTGAGCTCTCCACTCAATATTCTTTGAAAATGGATTCGCTATTTATGCTTCTGGAGAAGGCTTGGCTTACCATTGTGTATGACTGGAATACTGTTATTTATCTGCCTTTGTGTCTTATTAAATTTTCAAGCTTGATATGACTGTTACTACCTGTTAGTGACTTGTTATTTATGTCTATGATTGAAGGACTTTCATCTTTCTCAATATAACCTTAAAGTGTTACCATTCTAATAGATATTTACATTTTAATAAAGTCAAAACCTTAAATTAGAAGAATAAAGGTCATCAGGCATCAATTATATTGAATGGTTTGCTTTTATCCATAGTTATTGACCTTTTAGAGAATACTGTCAGGTTTGCTTTCCCATGAATCATGTTGTCTTTCACCTCAGAAATCATGTTTGCTTAGAAATTCAATGACCCTATTCTTTATTATCATAATTCTTGTTGCAGAGATACCTTTGGAGTAAAGAGCCACGACTGTTTTAGGAAAGGTGTGTCAACTTTACTTAGAGATCTTGGAAAATCTTTCCCACTAGATAGCTCCCCAAATTGGTACCAGCTACCAAAATGATCCCAAGAGAAAGATTTTCTTGAAAAAATAAGGAGGAAATCGACAAGTATATTCTGCAAAGATTAACTTACAGTAACCAAAAGCCCCTTAGATCCTACAAGGCATATTTCTCTGTTTTACTTACAGTCTCAGAATAGAGGTTGCTGTCATATTGGGGATACTGGGGTATTTTGCCATCTGTTATCAGGAAGTCTAATGTATTGCTGCTGTACAGGCTTCAATTGGTGTCTTATTTCCAACGATCTCTGCATACTGTATAATGTCTTCAGGGTACTATAGCCCATTAGGTGCACTATAAATACTAGATGTGAAAGCCTAGGATTCTTCTTCTAGTCAGATTGGTGGTTGTAGCTCTAACAAAGGAAACCCAGATCAGAGATTTTCTCTTGTTTAATCTTATTTCCTACTTTTTCCCTGTAGCTCACTAGTCTCTACATACACAGAGCTGCTTACACAGGAGCAGGATCCTTATAGTAGAGAAGAAGAAGATGCCTGAGGTCTGCTCCTGGGGTAGCACAGTGGCAGGCCAAGGTGTAGGACTGAAAGCATCTGGTGGTGGAATTAGAGTGTATGATATACTCTATTTATTAATAAATAATCATTTCAATTCTTTCCCCTTCTCTCCCTCTGACTCATTGGATGACTGTAGATCTATGATGTTCTCATTTTCTTTTTCAGCGATCCATATAATGTAGATAGAAATGGGATTAGTTACTCGTTGGAAACTAATGTCAACCTCTATGGCTAGATTAGGGGTATACATAAAATTCCATTACTTAAAAAAATTAAAGAATATAACATTGCAATTTTACTTCTCTCCCTTAAATGCTAATAAAAGGTTGGTTTGGTTTGTTTGTTTTTTTTGGAAAAACCCAACTTCTGTCTCGGATGAACTAAGGGAAAGAAAGGGGCTTTCCGCACTCAGGATAGGAGAATCTAGAAAAACAAGAATATTTTGGGGGACTTGACATGTATTGGGGAAAGCAATAGAGAAATGCATTAGAGAGTACCATTCCAGCAGCTTTGGGATAAAGGCCAGGAATTTAGAACAAAGCAGAGACTCTAAAAGAAAAGGATTAGGGAGGGATTGGATTGAGCTGCTCTCCTTTCTGCCCAAGTTTGTTTTTTAACATGTCTAGCCTCATTTTGAATCCTATCTCTAGACCATCTCCCCTTTATAGTTTATGTCTATCTTGCTTCTGTTCAGGGGAGAGACAGATGGAAGTCAAGGTTCATATATGCCATCCTAACTATGCTTCACTCCAGTTTGGTTGTGTCCTTAAAAAAATGGATGTGTCCTTTTCCAAAGGACCACAGCTTGTCTCTTCAGGGTCTTCCAAACTACCTTTGTTCTATTCTTAGTTCACTCCCATAAGACATCACTGCTCATTATTCAAAGTAAGTATATGCAGACTCCCTCATGAGTTGTTTCTATCGAACTGCCACATCTTTCCCTTTTGGAGCCATGATTTCTTTATATTATTCTTCTGTGTAAGTTAATGTGTAAAGCTTGGGTGTAATATTCTGGTTTTTGTTTTTCTCTGATTAAGTTAACGCATGGGAAAATTAAGCCAAAGAAGTATACACAGTTGATTAATCTTCATCCTTTTGATCCAAAGAGTGTACACATATGCTATTTATAGTCCCCTTAGAATTCAATTTAATTCGACAATAAGTTCCAATACGTACAGGATGGTGTCCTAAATTCTGAGAGAACTACTAAGTTTATAGAAGACTTCTTGCCCTCATGGAGCTTATAGTTTAGTATAAGGATATATATATATATATATATATATATATATGTATGTATATATACATACACAATTAATCAAAAGAATTTAAGTTCTATGCTCTCTAGAATTGTTTTGGCCTTTCCTGGAATAGTACATTCAAATGAAATGAAATGAAATGAGTTGTTTACTACAAAATAATAATGTAGGTTTTACCTGACCCCAGTTAATGTAATCAGAAGACTCAGGCATCCCTCAGTCAACAGTTTAAACTAGTTGGTAGAAAATAATTAGATGTTGAGAAATTTTCTTGTACCCCACCATAAGATGTAAATAAGTACTTAGTAGAATTAGAGAATATATTATATTCTCTAGATTATAGATTATAGTCATTTGGTTATCTATGATCATTATTAGATAAAGGTATATGACTAAGACACAAGAAACATCTTGTGATTGGATAAAAGCATCAGAAACACCTTTGGGCCTAAATCCTTGAGTGAGCTCATTCAGGTGGTGGACCTATCTATCTGTGGAGGAGTCCAAACTCTGGAATTGGAATCCTCAGTACCAGAATTTGGAGATTTCCACTTCTAGACTAGCTCACCACATAATGGAATGACCAATGGACTGACTGCTATTTTTATACATAGCCTATAGTCAACACTTTTCTCTGCCTCAAAGAGTCATATTCCTCGAGATTTGCTTTCTTCTGGTGACTGTTGTTTCTTGCCAGTTTGTCCTTGATATATTCCCATTCCCAAAGGGGTAGCTGCCAAAACTGCTGTCACTCTGGTGGTCACTGCTATTACTGCCCTTCAGTTCTTCCTTCTAACTAGTGGAACCTCCTGAACTCACAAGATTGCAGACATGCTTCTACCTTGCTTGCCTATGAACAGTAAAGAACAAATTTAACAAGTTGGCCATATGCTCCCAGATGCTGCCACGGCCAAGTGGGATCTTGAGATTCTTGGGGGCAGCTAAAGGCGGTGCTACCTTCTTCCAACTGCAAAGGAAAGAAAGAGATGAAGGAAGAGATCACCCCACTTATGTGCTCACAGTTCAGGCACAGCAACTCCTAAGTCATCAGTGCTTCTTTCTGACACCAGTTTTCCCCAAGTTTCCACATGTTGATTGGAATCCATGGACCCCACTGGAGAATATCTCTCTATGCCCCGAGGAATGCCTCCACTCCAATCAACCAATCAATTACATATAAGTCCATAAGAAAACAAACAACATAGGGACATTGTAAATTTGAGGTGCTGCCTTCCAAGAATTTAACATGCAGCTTTCCCTTTTTTTTTAACAAACTACCATGCATATTAAAAAAAAGTTTTCCCAACAAAAAATATAACTTTTACTAAATTTTATTTCCTTTTTTGTGATAAACATTATTAAAAATACAAAACAAAAATCTTGATGATCCCAGTTTCCTCCCTCTGTGACATCTGATTGGCCCCAGCTTTTTCTGATCCAATTTCCTGGTTGGGAGTCATAAAAAAGTCACAGTTGCAAGTAGTCTGCACCTCTCAGATTTGGTTAGGTGCTAGAGACCATGCAACAATTCCTGACCAGACTTCTTTCTAGATGGAGACAAGGGAGCCATATCCAGGGAAGCTAAGTACCACTATATCCTTATTGCATACATACTCTTGCTGTATTAGAGTGAAGTAACCCTCCTTGATTAGATAAATGTTCAGTGACTTTTGACTGTCTGATTTCATCCCAACATTGAACTTGAACTAAGAAGGTGCTGGCTGGTGTTAGAGCTGGGTCTCCAACAGAGAATTCCATTGTCACCTTCCTAATACAGGCCCTCATATCACATCTGGATTATTATTGCTGGTTGGTTTCCCTGCCATAAGCCTCTCCTCACTCCAATCCATCCTTTACTCAGTAGATAAAGTGATCTTCCTTAAGCCCAAATCTAACTATGTCACTACACATCCTTCTAATTCCCACCTCTCAACAAACAGTGGCTTCCTATCCCCTCTAGGATCAATATAAAACCCTCTGTTATATTGTACAGCTTTCTTCTGCCCCACTCCACCTTACCCACCTTTCCAGCCCTCACTGAGATCCAGGGGTATTGACTTCCTTGCTGTTTCTCAAACATGCTCCATCTTTGGACTATGGGCATTTTTACTAGCTTGTTCCCCATGCCTGGAATATTCTCTCTCTTCATGTCCACCTCTTGGTTTCCTTCAAATCCCAGCTAAAATCTCAACTTCTACAGGAAACCTTTCCTGATACTCAATTCCAATTTCTTCCCTCTATTGATTATCTCTGATTTGTCCAGCATATAGTTGTTCGTATGCTGTATCTTCCATTAGGCTATAGTAGTGTTGGAAGCAACGGTTGGTTTTTGTCTTTCTTTGTATCCTCAGTATTGACAATGTAGGCACATAGTAGATGCATAATAATTGTTTATTGACTGAAGTGTCACAGCCCTTATTCTATTATAGCACATATTGTTGCCACCCCCTTCCAGCCCCGAAAGAACATGAGCTCCTTGAAAGCAGGGACTACTTCATTTTTCTACCCCCGGGGCCTAACACATAAAAAACACTTATTGTTTGTTGAATTGAACTGAATATGCTAACTCCTGCCTCTGTGCATTTTATTAGAGGTTCTCCTGGGCCTGAAATGCACTACCTCTTCATCTCTGCCTTACTTTTCTTCCTTCAAGGCTCAGCTGTAATGACAGCTCCTTCAAAAAGTCATCCTTAAGTCCTTGACCCTCTCCAAGGTGTGCTCTCTCCCATCAAAATTTCCTAGAGCACTTTTGGACTATGGTAGTTATCCTATAATACAATTATCTTGTATTATAGAAAACTATAGGTCTAGAAAACTTTAAGGTTCTTGAAGCCAAGTCTTCTGTTGTCATTGCTGAGTGGTTTCAGTAACATCTGACTCTTCGTGACCCGATTTCAGGTTTTCTTGGCAAAGATATTGGAGGATTTTCATTTCCTTCTCCAGCTCATTTTACAGATGAGGAACTGAGGCAAACAGGATTAAGGGAACTGCCCAGGGTCACACAGTAAGTGCCTGAGGTTGGATTTCAACTCATGAACATGAGCTCCTAATTCCAGGCCAGGCACTCTATCCACTATGCCATCTAGCTTAGCACATGACCTTGGAAGAGGTGATCAAGAATGTCATAGTAAAATCATACCTACCTTCAGGTAGTAGCTACATGTGAAATTTTTTAAGAAGGCAAAAAATTGTTCGATCAATCATAACACATTTTTCACTGCTCATGTAAATATTTTCCATATTCTTGTTTCCTTTTCTCCCTCTTTCACTTTGGTCTCCTAATTAATCTTTGCCTCATTTCTCTTTCCTGAGATGTTTATAGGCTCTTCCTTAGTCTTTATAGTACCCATTTTTTTCTTTCATTTCCCCCCAACTTAATTACATTTGATTCTGTTTCATTAAATTTTAACTTCTGGTTCCCTTAGCAATTCATTTTAAACTGTAAAAACTTAGCCTCTACTTCAAGTACAGCCAATGTAAGGTCACTCCAATAAATTATAACTGGAATTAAAATACTCATGATTCCTTTTCTAAAGAACTTCAAATATTAAAAATTTTCTAAGGAGCTTGAGTTCATTCTATTATCTATTAGTAAACTAAAGCAAACAGTCTGATCAAATAAAGTATTTAATTTTTTTCATTTTAGTGTTTAGAATTCCTTTTACCCTTGCCCTCTCTGTTAGAAACTCACCCCTCTTGATTTGCTAATAGTGTAAATCAATCCTACCTTAAAAGACAGGGTGGAAGTTATATTCTGTTCCCAGAGGCACAGTTAGAAAATCTGGGCCAAAACTTCAGAAAGTGCTCCTTTATTCTTTGTTAATTACAAAATAAACATATCCTTAGCCCCTTATAATATAGGGTTTCTTTGGGGGTAGAGGGAGTAACTTATGGCTGAGAGAGAAAAAGGAAGCAATTAGTTGGGACTGGCATCCTTGTTTGGCTCTAGTATCCTGTCTGCCCATTGTCTTTTTCACATTCCTCATGCATATGAGAGGGCAGGCGAAGGAGAGAGAGGGGGAGAGAGAGACAGAGACAGACAGAGAGAGAGAGAGAGAGAAAGAGAGTGAGAGAGACAGAGACAGAGACAGAGAGACAGAGAGAGACAGGGACAGAGAGACAGAGACAGAGAGAGAGATTAAGAATTAAGTGACTTCCTCAGAGTCACACAGCTATCAAATGCCTAAGGCCAGATTTGAACTCATGAGGATGAATCTTCCTGACTTCAGGCCTATCACTCTGTCCAGTGGGCCACCTAGCTACCCACGAACACAATTATTGAAGGGTAAAAAGAATCATTAAATATTTACTGGACATGTATGATGGGCACAGTTGAGAGAAGTTTGGAATACTACCAGACAGGAGGTGGGAGAAGGCACAAAAGCTATTGTACCTGCCTCCAATGAGAGAGGCCCCTCCAGTGGTCCCTCCACTTGGGGGAACAGCAGACATAAAGAATTGCATGCACTTATATTTCTACCAGGTTGTTGAAGGCAATGGTGTCAAACTCAAATAGAAATATCAAACTCATTAGAAACTAAACCATACCTAAGGATCCCTAAGGGCCTTATATTAACTTGGAAATGCATATGTTGATATATTTCAGTCACATAGGAACTACATTTTAATCTGGTTTGGGTCACTCAGGATTATTGTGGGTTGCATGCCTCCTAGGTGATATGTGTTTGACACCTCTGGTTTAGGTATGCTAGGTATATGAGTTGTTTGGGGGTTGCAGAGATTGTTATTTGATGATGTAGGCTAGATGTATCAGACTATTGGGTCAAAGTTGACTGCACTACTTTGGGACTTCTTTCCCCATGCTCCAGGAAGCATGTAATTGGGAGAACTTCATTACCTAGCAAGATCCCATCAGCCTTGCTACTCCACCTCAACCCTCAACCTTCTGTTTCATGTTTTCAATCATGAAAGGTGGATCTATGAATACCAAAACTTCCACTTAAGGAGAGAACTCAGTCTGGAACATTTCATTTCTCACCTGGCTGCACTATTTTGGAGCTTCTCTGACTTTTCCCCTGTGCCCCCATATAGGACACCTTCCCCAGGCAACCTCTACTTCTGCTTTTCAGCTTCTTTTTGTGGGTTGTCTTTCCTCACTGAATTGATTGTAAGCACCTGGATTGCAAGGACTGTCTTTTTTCCTATTTGTATCCTCAGTATTTAACATCAGTGCCTGGCAAATAGTAGGCACTTAATAAATGTTTATTGACCAACTGGTGAGAGTAGATAGCGTGGCTTACATTAGAGGAAGGCTTCTGAGAGCAGAGTTGAGTCTGGAAGTTGCACAGTAGCAATAATCATGCTATTTTGTTCCCAGTCTCCTTTTCTTTTGCAGGCATTGGGAGAACTGTAACTAGGAAATTTGACACCTGGGACAAATTCAATTGAATGAAGAAGGGGGCTATAGTCTAGAACAGAGGTTCCCAAAATAATTTGCCCTACTGCTCCCTTTTCAAAAAAATTTACTCTGTGCTTTCCTGGATATCTACATTCTTTAAACCTTTAAGAGTTTTTTAAAAAATTTGTCATTTCAAAAAAAAATTCTTAAAAATTACTCACCTTAAATTTAATAATATATTTTAAATTTGTGGGGTTTTTTCCTGCATTGAAATTTTGATGATGCAATAATACATCATAGAATCATATGGTATCATATTGTAAATAAGTCATTACACTCACACATTCCTGCCAATGTGAGTTGAACTTCTCAATAATTCATGAGCTTGCCTGCCAACACTGACTTGTTAAGACCTGTTGGTGAACTTGACCACTGATTGGTTATAACTCTCATCTTGTGTGTTTATATGAAAAATAATGTAATCACTGAAACTTTGACTGTTATACAACAGAATAAACACATATCAATGGTTTTGCAAAATTTTCTTATTTTCTTTCCTTATGCTTCCACCACCCCATTATTTTTATTTCATGCCCCGCAGTTGCACCTGAGGCTATTATCACCCCCTTGGATCATTTCAGTACTCCTCACAGGGAAGTACTGCTAACTTTGGGAACCTATGATCTTAAAGATAGTCTAAGGTGTGATTTTTCTTATATATGGATGAGACAGAGTAGAGACAAATCATAGGAGTTGACACTGAATAACTGAGAGACTAGAGTTTTTGGAGAGAGCAGGAGTTGGGGAATTGTGAACACCAACGAACTTACTGGGGAGAAGGGAAAGTGACCTAGAATTCTTTTTTTATCATTTTCCAGTTGTCTGAATTTTCATGACCCCATTTGAGATTTTCCTGGCAAAGATACTGTTTTGGTTTGCTATTTCCTTCTCTAGATGAGAAACTTGTGAGAAATCTATAGATGAGGAACCTACGGCATACAGGGTTAAGAGATTTGCCCAGGGTCACACAGCTAGTAAATGTTTGAGGCCATATTTGAATTTAAACCTTCTTGACTCCAGGCCCAGTGCTCTATCCACCATGCCATTTAACTGATTTATAGTTCCTTAGATGACAGTAACAAAGATCTACACAGGATCAAGTGAATTTTCCTTTCCCTTTTTCTTCCCTCAGTTCTACACTTTTCTTCTCCCCATTTTCTACAGTTGCATTTTCCCCTCACTTCTACAATTCCTTTTGCTAACATAGCACACAGACTTCTCCCTCCCTTTTCACCACTCTAACAATACTGACCCATACTGACTTGAATTGTACTTGATTGTGAAGCAATGGGAATGGGTTGCTAAGGGAGATAATGGAGTCTCACTCCCTGGAGTTCTTTAAAGCTAAGAGAAACACCTGTCTGAATGGAACAACTTAATTTGACACCTGCTCTGAGGTAGGAAAGAGTTAATTACTTCAAAAGGGCCTATAAACCCCATGGATTCTAGATTTTTAAATCAGATGCTCCTTCTATTCATTGTGGGAGCTCATAATTGAAACATTTCTGGTTTGTGGACAGCAATTTGGCAGAAAGTAGGCATAGATCAATACCTCATACCTTATATCAAGATAAGGTCAAAACAGGTACATAATTTAGATATGAAAGGCAATATCATAAGCAAATTCGGGGTTGTTTGTCAGTTCTGTGGAGAAGGGAAGAATTTATGACCAAACAAGAGACAGAGAACATCATGGGAAGTAAAATGGATAATTTGAATTACATGAAATTAAAATGGTTTGTACAAAGAAGACCAATGCAGTCAAAATTAGAAGAAAAGCAGGAAACTCAGGGAAATTTTTACATCAAATTTCTCTGATAAGACCTCACTTCTCAACCATATAAGGAACTGAGCCAAATTTAGTTTTAAAAAATGAGTCATTTCCCAGTTGATAAATGATCAAAAGATATGTACAGGCAATTTTCAGAAAAAGAAATCAAAGCTGTTAATCACTATTGGTAATAGAAATGCAAATTTAAAAAACTGAGGTACCACCTTATACCTATCAGATTGGCTAATAAGACAGAAAAAAATGACATACTGGAGGGGATGTGAAAAAATAGGTACATTAAATGTATTGTTGATGGAGTCGTGAACTGGTCAAACCATTCTGGAAAGAAATTTGGAACTATGCCTAAAGGACTATAAAACTATATAACTATAAAACCTTTGACACAACAATACCACTACTAGGTCTGTATCCCAAAGAGATCAAAGAAAAAGGGAAAGGACCTATAAGTACAAAAATAAGCAGTTTTTTTTTTTTGTGGTGGCAAAGAATTGGAAATTGAGGGGATGTCCAGCAGTTGGAGAATGATTGAACAAGTTACGGTATATGATTGTGATGAGACACTATTGTAAGACATAAAGGCGACAGTTTTAGAAAAACCTGGAAAGATTTATTTGAACTGATGCAAAGGAAGTAAGAGAAAATTGTATACAGCAACATCAATACTGAAATGATAATCAATTATGAAAGACTTAATTACTCTAACCTATAATATAATGATCCAAGACAATTTCAAAGGACTTAGAAAGAAACATGCTTTCTACATCCGGAGAGAGAAAACTAATGAACTCTGACTACAGATTGAGCATGCTTTCTTCATTTTTCTTACTTTTCTTTTTCTCTTTTCTTTCTCTCTTTTTTTAAATTTTTTTTGGTTTCCTTTTACAACATGGTGCATTGCCAAGGCAATATTCACAGCACTGGTGGTGACTATGAATATGCCAGCATAGTTGTCATTTGCAAAGTATAACAAGCTCTCCATAAAGAAGGCGGAAGAAAAACATTTATTTAGACACCAGAAAGCCAAATCCCAAAACCAGAAAGTAAAATCAATCATAGCAACCAAGAAGTTAATACAGGGTATCACCTCAGGGGACAAAGTCATTTTCAATCCTCCCTGACCCCTGCTGGGACCTTCCCACAAACAAACACTCAGGAGCCTGAAATGTGCCTGCCTACCTGGCTTCTTCCCAGCTCTGCCTAGCCTAACTTCCTCTCAGCTCTGCTCCACCCTTCTTTTTCCACCCATTCAGCAAGCTCCTCCCACCACATATGACTTAGGCTTCCATACAATCTAAGCAGGTCACATGGACCTATTAATGAATGGGAAAGATTGTCCCATTTACAATACTATTACACATGGCTAATATGGAAATATGTTTTGCAGGACTTCACATAATTGATATCTTACTGCTTGCCTTTGCAATGGGTGGGGGAGGAGCAGGAGGGAGGGAGATAATTGGGAACTCAAAATTTTAAAAAATTAATGTTTAAAATAAAGCATAATTATTAAAAAAGAAATATTATTGAAAGCTTATTAATAAAAATTAATTCCTGACTTCAAAAAACTCCCCCACAAATATTTCCACCTTAGAAATGTTTGGTAGAATTTGCCAGAGCTGAAATATGTCAGCAAAGCCTTCAAGAACCTAAGGCTACCCCCACATTATGATAAGGTATTAAAATAGAACTTTATCATATTGATTCAATATATCTGTTGCTCAAGGACTAGTATAGCTGAGTTCTGAGGGACTAATCAGCGGTTTGACTGCAGAATGATGGAGTTGTTTTTTTTTTTGCCACAATAACACTCAAAGACTAGCAAATTATAAAGAGTCATAATGAGAGTCAGTTGATAACCTCAACAATGCAATAATAAATCCTTGAAGTATCAAGAAATATTCCTAAAGTAGGAAGACAACAAGGTTTTTCCCTGGACAAAATATAGCACCAAAATGACTTTTTCTCAGAATTACTCATTCATTCAATCAATCAGAGAATCTGACAGTTGGAAGGAACCTCAGTGGTTATCTCATCTAATCTTCACACAAAATAAATCCTCATTATAACATACCTAATGAGTGATCATCCTGACTCTACTTGAACATCACAATGTTGGGAAACCCCTTAAGGTAGCCCACTCCACTTTTCGATTCCTCTAATTATTAGGATATTTATCTTGACTTGAAGTCTAGCTTCGTATCTTTGTAACTCCCACCTACTGTACCTAGTTCTACCCATTGGGGTCATATTTAGTGTAGACCTGACCTCAAGGGTAACATATGGCCTTCAGGCTATAGGTTCCCTACCCCAGTACTAGGGAATAGGATCTACATAAAGGAATTAAGTGAGAATTATAAGGAATTTCTAATCTTGAATCAGGTAACTGTCTGGGACAATGAACTACAATTCAAAGTCACAAATAAATAGTTCAAAGAAAGGACTTAATCTTAGCCTAAGGATAATATGACAATCTTTTTTCCTGGGTATGAAGGTTTATAGCCTCAGCAATGACTAAAGGCCAGTCAGCCTGTTTGTTTTAGGGAGTCAGATCAAGTTAATAAGCATTTATTAAGTTCCTATTATGTGCCAGGTCCTATGCTAAGAGCTAGAAATATAAAAAAGGGGGCAAAAATACACCCTGTCTTCAAGGAGCTCATAATCTAATAGGGTAAACATAAGAAGAGGTATATCATAATGAATGGGAGCCAAGAGGGCCAAAGAATACCCTGAAGAGATAAAGCCCAAAACTTGGCAGCTGAAATAAGTTTGGGAACCACACACCAGAAAAGATGCACAGCATTAAAGCAATACTCAGTAGAGAGCAACCTGATGGCACAGTGGATAAAGTACTGGGCTTGGGGTCAAGAAGACCATAGTTCAAATCTAGCCTCAGACAATTACTAGCCCTGTAACCTTGTGCAAGTCACTTAACCTGTTTAAGTCAGTTTCCTCAACTATAAAATGGAAATAATAGTTGGTTGTTGTCCTTTGTTCTCAAAGAGGACCAAAATGACATCACCATGATAAAGTGAAATTTCAGTGTGTCCAACTGTGGCTGATCAGACCAATACAAGCTCAAATAGCTCTACCACAGGTTGGACACAGACAATCCAGGTGAATATTCAGGGTGGATACTCCAAATTTGTGCATCCTACCTTTACTTTGTGCTGTCTCAATTCTGCTTTGCTCATGGAGCAAAGGTAAAGGGAATAGACTGTCCTGTGATAGTCACAGGGGAGTCTCTCTCTTAGTCATTGCCAGCAAAATTCTTGCTAGAGTCCTCCTTAATAGGCTTATCCTTCACCTGGAAGATGGCCATATATCTGAGAGTCAGTGTGGCTTCAGGAAGGATGGAGGAACAGTTGATGTGGTGTTTGCTGCCCGACAACTCCAAGAGAAATGCCAGGAGCAGAACAGAGGTCTGTGTACGTTTGTAGATCTGACCAAGGCTTTTGACACTGTTAGTCAAGAGAGCTTATGGAAAATTATGTCAAAATTTAGTTGACTGGAGAAGTTCATCAATATTTCATGATGGCATGCTTATCCAGGTTCTGGATAGTGGACAAAGCTCTCGTGCCTTTCTATTCACCAATGGAGTGAAACAGGGCTGTGTCTTGCTCCCATGATGTTCTCAGCCATGTTGACAAATGCTTTCAATGAGGATGAACACAGCATCAAGATCAACTACCATACTGATGGTAAGTTCTTCAATTTGAAAAGGCTACACAAGCCAAGACCAAAGTGGAGGGAGTGCTGGTGCATAATTTTCTGTTTGCAGATGATTGTGCAACTCAATGCAGCCTCTGAAGCTGAGATGCAACAAAGTATGGATCAATTCTCTAGTGCCTGGGCTAATTTTGTCCTAATAATTAACACCAAAAAAACACAGGTGCTCCATCAGCCACCACCACGCCATCCACATGTGAAACAATTGGTTACAACAAATGGAGAAGTTTTGAATGCTGTGAACAAGTTCATTTACCTTGGGAGTGTACTTTCTGGGGAAGTATACCTTGAGAATAAAGTTGATGCATGCATTGTCAGAGCTAGCTCAGGGTTTGGGAAGCTCCAAAGAAAAGTTTGGGTGAGAAGAGGTATTAGACTGACTACCAGGTTGAAGGTCTACAGAGCTCTTGTGCTGACCTCATTGTTGTATGCCTGTGAAATATGGATAGTCTACCAGCGCCATGCCAAGAAACTGAATCGTTTCCATTTGAACTGTCTCAGAAGATTCTGAGGATCACCTGACAGGATAAGGTACCAGACGCTGAAGTCCTTGCTCAAGTTGAACTGCCAAGCATTCAAATTATGCTTCAGAGAGCATAACTCCGATGGGCTGGCCATGTTGTTTGAATGCAAAATGTACGTCTGCAAAAAAGACTATTTTATTGAGAACTCACATGGGGCAGGTTATCATATAGTCATCTAAAGAAGCAATACAAGGACACTCTCAAGAACTCTCTCAAGAACTTTGGATTTGACTGTGCAACATGAGAGACACTGACAAAGGACCGCTCAGCATGGCATACCCACATCAGAAAGGGAAATAATAGTAGCACCTCCCTCTAAGGATAGTTGTGAGGATCAAGTGAGATATTTGTAAGGTGTCTGGCACATAATAGCTACCATATAAATGTTGCTGTTACTATTAATGACATTACCAAAGGACACAATCACCCCTGCAGTGCTGGAAGTCTGAGTAGGCCTGGCTATATGTGTTCCCTGTCCATATGTCTGTGTGTGTCCTGATCACATGGATTTCTAGTATTTGCCTCTTCACACATATTCCCTATCCACAAGTATTCCCTATGTGTGTTCACTCTCTGCATACTTCATAGTTGCACATATATTCCATGTAGGTGCCTTCCCTCACTAGGGGTATAGTGTCTGTATTCCATGTGTATATCTAGGGAATCTTCTATCGTCACTTTATTTGCTCTGTTTGAATAAATGTCTTTTGTTTGAACCAATGGGTTTGCTGGCTGACTGATAAAAGAATATGTACAACTGAATGCATATGAACTATAGATTTGAGTGCATTCTCTATTCTGATACACAGAATGCCTTGAATCTGGGATAGTTTTTTGGGAAGACATGAGAGGGATTGTTTCAGAGGCTACATTTCTAATAAGTCCATCACCATTTCCTATTATTCACTGACAAAAATGTAATTTTCCATTCTCAAGTCTTAATGATGAGCACAGTTTCAATTAAGCATATTGAAATAATAAAAAAATTAAAACATGTTTTTAGTTCAAAGGAGACTGATCAACTCTAAACCTGAAACAGAATGCCTTTCTTAGTGAGTGTTTTCCGATGAAAAGCAGGAGACCATAGTAAAAATCACCAATTCCATTCTGCATTTATTACAATGGATGGTGGGACTAGTGGCAACTTCTATGCCAAAATCAATTTCTCTCCCACTAATAGTGGGAGGAGATCTTTTATGTCACACTCTTTCCAAACAATAAAGATGTAAGTCTAGGGAGAACAATTAAAGCAGCCACAGAGACTGGTTTAAAGACTTTGACTCTGCAACAATGCCTAGAACAGGATGAATTGATAGCCTTACCCTTACTAATGCCTCTACAACAGACTGAGTGGATGTCATTGTCCAAAGACAGCAGGAGGAGACCTCTGAGACTTACTAGCTGTGTAACTTTGGGCAACTCACTCTCTGAACCTTTATTTTCTTATCTGTAAATTGAGGTTGTGAGATGAGATCTTTAAGAACTTTTTAATCTTCTATGTGGCCTTTTTTCATGGGCAGTATTAATCTGTTGGATTTTTCTTAATAGAAAAATAGTAAATAGTAAAGCAGTCAGGCATAAGTAACTTGGGTTTGAGAAACTGGGAAGGACTGCCTTTGATGAAGGAAAGGAATCCACTGCAAAGAGGCTATCAACATTCCTAGTGGAACTCTGGATTATGATGAGGTACTTACCTAGGACACAGGATACTGCAGCTTCTGCAGCTTTATAATGAGTATTAGTCACGGGCTGAGCTATGGTTTGAGTACACTTATGAATTCTATTGGTAAAGATCCATTTTGAGTTGGAGGAAGGCATCCTGGTGAGATTTTAAAAAGAGACCTTAAGACAACTTTAGCAGGCAGACTGTACCAACAGAGATGGGTCTGTTCTCTGACCCTTTGTTAAAGGACATGTTCAACAAATTAGCACCTGATCCACCCTTTTCTATGACTGGGGGCTATGTTGAAGATGATTGGTAACTGAGAGGGGCAGGCATCCCCTCAGGAGGGTATAAGTTGTGGAAAAACTCTTATCTCAAACAATATGATATAGAGATTCACAGTTTCAGATCTTTTTAATTTTAATTTTTACTGTTCTACTGAAATACTACTTTATTGATGCTTAAGTACAGAATAAAAATTATTTTTAAAAAGAAAAAGAAAAACTTTCCCCTCCCTTTTTTCTTTTTTGTGGGGACACATGCCTGTGTGGAGACATATTTAGGCTAACTCTAATCTATACTTCCATCAAGACAGGAAGGGAAGAAATAGCAGTGAGTAAAAACACAGCAATGGTGATCAACATATGCTTATAGACTGGCAACAGATTCTGGTGCCTAAGCCACTGGGAACCAACTGGCAATTGCAAGATTCTCAGGGAGATCAGAATATAGTACATGTCATTCACTCAGCATCTAATCTACCCAACTGAATTATTGTCTAACCCATGCTGGCCCCCATCTTTTGTACATGAATAGTATGAAAGAGTTCATTAAATACTAAAATCTAGATAAACTATATAACATTCCTCTCTTCTACCAGTTTAGTAACCTTGTCAAAAAAGGAAGTTATATTAGCTTGGCACAACACGCTCCAGATAAAGTCATCTTGGCCGTTTGTGATCTATGTTTCCTGTCCTAGATATTTACTAACTATTCCTTAATAATACATTTTAGAGTTTTTCTAAGAGTTGAAGCTAAATTCATGTTACTGCAGAATGCCATTACATTTGCCTCTCTCCTTTTAAAAAATAATCTATACATTTGACTTTCTCCAGGCCTTCTCTTATTTTCCAGGATTTTTCCAAGATCTCTGAAACTCCTTGGAAATGATAACTGCCAGTCCTTCAGTACCTTCTGCTCATCTGGTCCTGAGCCATGAACTTATCCAGGGCACCTAAGTGCTGTGTTCTAACACTTTCCTTGGCAGTATTATCAGTTCTACCCTAGCTATTTTTGTTTTGTCCTTTCTAGGACAAAGATAATTTTCTTTGATAGAAAAACAGCTGAAAAAGAACAGTTAAGTGGTTCTGCCTTCTCTTTAGTAAATATTATCTGTGACCCATTCCTCAGTCTGTCTCTTTGCACCTTGGTGACTGAAATTCACCAAGAGAAACTCATTCTGTATTCCCAGCCAAGCCTACTACTGAGAACTGGGAAGGAAAGGAGGAGGGGGGAGGGGGAGAAGGAGACATGGCCTTCTCAAGAGGCATTTCTAATTTGTACTAGAAATCAATCTTCCTGATCCTTAAATATATCTCACCTTTTTATGACCTTTCAGTCTGGTGAAGATTGAAATATATGTCTGTGTATGTATATATGTAGTATATTACAATATTATCACATTATGGGCAAACATATCTTCAGTATCTCAAGGAGTTTACTAATTAAAGAAATGAGTTGCTGTTCAGTTGTTTTTCAGACATGACTCCTTGTGACGCCATTTGGTTAATGCTTCTTGGCAAACATACTGGATTGGTTTGCCATTTCCTTTTCCATCTCATTTTATAGATGAGGAACTGAGGTAAACAGGGTTAAATGACTTGTCCAGGTCACACAGCTACTAAGTGTCTGAGATCATATTTGAACTAATGAAGATGAATTTTCCAGACGCCAGGCCAAGTTGGTTGCAGAGACTAAAGAAAGGAAAAGAGGAAAGGAAGGAGAAAGAAAGGAAAAGGAAAGAAAAAAGTAGAAAGAAAAGAAAGAGAAGGGAAGAAAAGGAAAGAAGAAAAAGAAAAGAGCTTGACGCTGAGGGAACTATGCGCCTCATCCTATCAGTTTTTAATATGCTCCTTGTAAAAGCAGGAGCCATCCCCTATATTTTATATGACTTGGGCTTGCAAAAGAAGAAAAGTCAGATCACCTGAATTCAGAAAGGAAGGGAGGAGAAGGAGTTAGGTAATTTGTAGTCAATGGAAAGAACGGTGCTTTAGGACATGGGTGCAGATCCCATCTCGGAAGCTTATTTCCTGGGTGACCTTCAGCAAGTTGTTTAACCTCTCTGTGCCTCCATTCCCTCATCTGGAAAATGGAAAGGTTGAACTCAAAGGCGTCCAGGGTCTTTCAGCTCTCCTGTGATCCTATCAGAAACTAAACAACTTCAGGATATAACCAAAACCCTTAACCTTTCAAAAGGAAAATCACAAAGAGAAGAGTTCACTTTAAGTATATTTTTTAAATAATTGCATAGTATCAAAAACCAGTTCTTGAGCCATAACTATGCCCTCCCCTGTATAAATAGATTAAAATTTCATAAGCCAGAAGTCCAAGAAAATATTCTCATTCTTCATTGCCTTTAATTCAAATTTGTCTCCTTCCAGAAAAGGCTGTGTAACATGAATCCATTAAATAAATAAAAGAACTGAAATGGAAAGTATTTTTGATCACATATTTGATTAAAATATTTATTATGCAAAATACCATTATGTGTATATGGAAAAAGATTTCCTTGAGGAAATACAAATTCCAAGTAAGATGGGATTTATTTTAAAGAGAGAAAGCCACAACTATGTTAATAATCCCTTTTAAGATTCTGAGGATAACAAGCAATTCGCCGTAGTATCCAGCATAAAAATGTAAGGAAATTTAAGTAGAGCAACAAAAATAAACTCCAATTGGGAAGCACTACTAATGATGGGTTTTTTAAAATTGTTTTTCTGAATCTTTAAACATCCAAGAGAAAAAAAGGAAAAAAACTAAAAGAAATAGGAAAAGATAAGGAAGTCAGGCAAGTGAACTCATTTTATAAACCATTTCCTTTAAGAAAGATATATTAGCAGAAGTACTGATTTGCTATTTACTGGGCAACAGGAATAGCCACCATGACTTTCACTGACTTTGTCTAATAAATTAGTCCCTGCCACCCCCCTTCTCTCTTCAACATATGCTCTGAGCACACATAGGATGGCAGAAGAGAGCAAAATGGGCTGCTCATCCACCCTTGGTGTCCACTTGGCACTCAGTTTCTACCTATGACTCCAAATAGCTTTAGCATTCATTGGTCACACACAAGTAAAACTGTCTCAGCAGATGGGCCAAACCAAGTTGAGGGTAACTGACCAGCCTCAAACCCATCAGTGAATTAGGTGGATGTCTACCCCAAATATGTGAAGACTTCCCCCTGGTCAAATGGGCAGATGAAAACAATTCGTTCCAGTGGTCATGAAGGCGGCTAAAGCAGGTGCTGTGAAGTGCTTAGAGCTCATCATACAATGAAGATGACAGACTCATCCATCGTATCCTGGACTTCACCAGTTGTCTTGGCTTTCGTTTTGTCACTGGACTTCAATGAATCTGCAAAGGAGAGTAAGGCTGATGACTTTGTGCAACGGTGACTCACTTAAGGCCAATGAACTCACGAGTCACCCTGTGATGTCATTGATCCTCTTCAAAAATGAAGGATAAACAACAACTCTATGGGTTCGTTTCTAAGTCAGCTTTCCTTCAGTAGTGAGGACCTGTAGAAACCTAAGTGTACTGGGCATCTGGGTAAACTGGGGCACTAAAAGAGGAGAAAAATGTAAATTTTGCTTACTTTGAATTTTCCCCTAAGACTGTACCTTGTCCCAGTATCTCTGATGGCTTACAGATTTTCTAAAATAAGAAGTTTTCTCTCTCAAGGAAATGGTAATAATAGCAACACTAGTTGTATGACAACGGGCAAGTCACTTATTCTCTCTTCGCCTTAATTCTCTAAAGAAGGAAATGGTAAAACATCCCAGGATCTTTGCCAAGAAAACCCCATGGAGAGATTGGCATGCTATTGTCCACAGAGTCATAAAGAGTTGAACACCACCAAAGGACTCAACAACAACATACTATTATAATGATGATGAATCCTCGATCTTTATAATTTGGTTATATTCACGATAAAATTTTTGATGTATAGCTGCTATTTTCATTGACATTTGCTATAGTTATTGTGTATGCTGTTTCTTAGCTCTATGTACTTCACTCTGCATTAGTTCATATTGGTTAATTAATAAACATTTATTAAGCACCTACTATATAGAGGTACTGTGCTATCTTGCTTTTCTTTTCTGTATTCATCATGTATACGATTTCTTATAGCACAGTAACATTCTATTACAATATCTGTTTAGTCATTCCTTAATTGATGGACATCTACTTTGTTTTTATTTATTAGCTATCACAAAAAGTGCTGCTATAAATATTTTGGTGTATACAAGGACATCTTATTGATAGTTTTCTTGGTGTATAAGTTTAGTAATGGAGTATCTGGTTCAAAGAGTATAGACATTTTAGTCTCTTTATAAGAATAATTCCAAATTGCTTTCCAAAATGGTTGTACCATTTAATGTATTAGTGTGCCTATTATTCCATGATTTGGGGGTCATTTTTGTTGGGTTTGAGGTGAAACCTCAGGCTTGTTTTGATTTTCACTTCTCTTACAATTAGTAATTTGGAGTATTCTTTCATGTGATTGTGAACATGTTGCAATTCTTTTAAGAACTGTTTGTTCTTATCCTTCGACTACTTATTTATTGGGGAATAGTTATTAGTTGTGTATATATAGTCAATTCTCAACTTTCACAGGGGTAACATCCCCAGAAAATATGTAAAAGTCAAAAGCCAGAATGTTGACATATTGAATCTACAGGAAATTGGAGGTTAGGTTCTCATGACCACCACCAACTAATCTTTCACTAGAGATTGCTGAAAATACACTTTTCTGCATACAACTCTTTATGACAAAACATTAATTCTGATAATATGTACTTTTTCAAATGAAATAACCCATAAAATGCAGAGAAGAGGAAGGGTAATGCAAAATAGCACAGGGAGGAGCAGGGGCAGCAGCGTCAGAACCCTAAAGTAAAAAAGAGAAAGGGAGCAGTTTCTATCTCTAATCTCCTTTGACTCCTTAGCTGAACCATTCCCTAATGAAGACCACATGTCTAAGAGTTCCCCGCCGTTGGGTGGGAGTTCTAAGCTTGGACAGGGGGCTAATGCAAGCACGCAGCTGGTCAGAACATTCAGCCAGAGAGGTGGGATGCCCAGCTCTCAGCCTTAGCATGAGTGGGTATGTGTGTGTGTGTGACCACTTCTCATTTCTGCACAAACTTAGCCATTTTTCCTTTCTTTCAATTCCCTCCTGGTACACTTAAGAGGTCATTTTAGCACTCTCTGGAACATATTCATGAGCACTTTTATGAGTCCTTTCCTCCTAATTTGTGCTTATCATGCCTTTCAATTTTTTCTCTATGGTACATAGCCATAAACGTGTGCGGTTACCAAGACAAAAGTGAAAATGAGATTACTAGTAAAATCACATGAATTCCTGAAATCAGGAAAGTTAAATGCATAAATGTTGAGGACTATTTATTGTTTATACTTCTTGGATTTGTTGTTATCGTTTAGTTGTTTTTCAGGGGTGTACAACTCTTCATGATCCCATCTGGGGTTTTCTTTGCAAAGATACTGGAGTGGTTTGCCATTTCCTTCTCCAGCTTATTTTACAGATGAGGAAACTGAGGCAAACAGGGTTAAATGATTTTCCCAGGGTCATGTAGCTACTAAGTGTCTGAGACTATATTCAAACTCAGAAAAATGAGTTGAGTCTTCCTTATCCCAGGCCCTGCACTTTATCCACTACACCTCTAGCTGCCCCTACCACTTGGATAGTAAACCTTTATCAGCAGAACTTGATGGTATTTTTTCCCATTTGACCACTTCCTTTCTTGTCCAAGGTGCATTAATTTTGTCTATACCTATGCTTTTCAGTTTTATGTAAATAAAGTCATTTCTTTTATCTTCTGTAACTGTTTCTACCTCTTGTTTGGTTAAAAATATATCTCTATGAGAGGTACATGGTCTGTTTCTCTTCTAATTTTGCTCTACTATCATCTTTAATGTTAAGGTCACATATCCTTACAGAATGTATTGTGGAATATGCTGTAAGATACTGGTCTAAGCCTAATTTTTGCCAGACTCCTTTCTAGTTTTCCCAGCAGTTTTTGCCAAAATAGTTTTCCCCTAGTTAGTTTATGTTTTCTACTTTATCAAATACTGAGTTATTGAGTTCTATTGTTTCTTATTCTCTCTTTTTTAATCTGTTCCATTGATCTATCTCTATTTTTTAACCAATACCAGACAGTTTTGATAACTGCTTCTTTCTAATATAATTTGTTGTCTAGAAGGGCTTTCCCCCCCTTTATCCATACTTTTTATCATTTCCCTCAATGATCTAGATCTTTTGTTTTTTCGAGTGATTTTTGTTATTATTTTACCAAATTCTATAAAGTCATCTCTTAATAACTGATTGGCATAGCATTAAAATGTAAATTAATTTTGGCAGTATCATCATTTTTATCATATTGGCATTGCCTAGTTATGAGAAATGAATATTTCTCCAGTTACTTAATTTTTTAAAAATTTCCTTAGGGAGCCCTTTGCATACAAGTCTTCTGAATTTTTAGGTAGGCCAATCCCCAGATATTTATGTATTTTGTAACTATTTGAAATGGGATTTTCCTTTCTATGATTGCTTCTTGGGTTTTGTTATTATATAGAAATCCTGTTGATTTCTGAGGATTTTTTTTGTCGTCTGAAACTTTGCTGAAGCTAATAATAGTCTCAACTAGTAGTTTTGCTGATTCACTGAGGTTTTTCAAATATACTGATATATCATCAACAAACAGGTATGGTTTTATTTCATCTTTACCTATCTTTATGCCTTTAATTTCTTACTTTTGTCTCATTACTCTTGCTAGCATTTCCAGAACTATATAAACTAGTAAGAAGAGGGAGAATGGGTATCCTTGCTTAACTCCCATATTTATTGGGCAATGTTCTAGAGTGCTCTAATTGCATATAATGCTTGCTTTTGGTTTTAGATAGGTGCTTTTATGACATTAAAAAATATCCTTCTATGCCTATACTTTGTAGGGATTTTTTTGGGGGGGAAAAAGAGTGCTGCACTTTGTCAAAGGCTTTTCCTACTTTTATCGAGATGATCATGTTGTTTTTAATATGATTGTGTTGTTTTCCTAATGTTGAATCCTACTTGGTCGTAATGAATAATTTCTTGAATAAAATGCTGTAGTCTGACAGGATTTTGTTTAAAAATTTTAAGTCAATGTTCATTAATTATATTGTCTACAAGTTTCCTTCCATGTATTATCTTTTCTTGGTTCAGGTATTGGCT
>CM053773.1:129636583-129670507 GCA_028658325.1 Potorous gilbertii | reverse complement strand
TTTTTTTCATATTATGTCTTGGTTTGTTTTATGATTTCTCCCATTCATTTTAATTCTTCTATGCAACATGACTAAGGTGAAAATGTATTTAATAGGAATGTATGTGTAGAACCTACATAAAATTGTATGCCATCTCAGGGAGGAAGTGGAGAGGTGGGAGGAATGGGAAGAGATGAGAAAAATCTAAGATACATGGAAGTGATGGTAGAACACTGAAAACAAATAAAATAATAAAAAAAAAATTTTAAATGGAAGACCATGGGTTCAAGTCTGAGTGCAGGGGCAAGGGAGGCCACAGAGGAAGGAATAAACAAAGGGAATATGGAGGACTCAAAGCTACAATAAGAAAAAGTGATAATTTTTAGGGTAAGTGAGTGGGAGAGGAAAAAGGCTAGGTTTTGATTAGAAAGTGAAATAATGACATTCAGAATCTTAAGAGGTGATATAATTCTTTGAGAAGATGAAATCTAAAGGCTGGGATGGGGCTGGCAGGGTGGAAGACTGGAGGACCAAACCAAAGAGTGACTGGAGGTAGGATAGAGCTATAGATAGTTAGAAGTGAAAAGGTTAAGGAATTGTGTGAAGAAAGGGTTAGATTAAGTCCTTAGGAATACAAGGAGGTTCCAATGAGTTTCATGAAGTGATTCTATTTTGAAAATTCACACTACTTGAAGTTATAATTATTTGTAAAATATGATACCCAGTTCCAGCCCAATAAAAATAGGTAATAAACAATTTTAAAGTAAATTTTAATCTTTTTATTAATGTAATATGAAAGTAAAGTATAAGAAAGAATTTCTGATTCAAGTTTATTACAAAGTAATAGAATATACTTAAGGATAACCCCATATTGACTGATATGGCAAAAAATGTCATTATGGAAGTTTAAAATATTTTAGCAGTACAGACTAAACTATCCTCTCTTTCATTAAGTCTTCATAGATACAGTGATAGGTACAACGAATTTTATCCATATCTCAGTAAATTTTCATGCTTACACTCTTTTATGCAATAAACCAAGTACTGTAGAAGGGCACAGGCATTACCTAAAATTATTAACGCTTTAATTGCAATGTTGTCCTTGTAACATTTTTCAACAGCTAGGCCAAAATAACTCAAAAATTAATATTTATGACTAATTTTAGTCACTAATGCTTTCTTATTGACAAAATAGAAGTGACTCTCTCAGAGCCTGAGGATTTCAAGACCAACCAACAAGCACTGATTTTAATTTAAAATCCCATTCTGCATTATCCACTAAGACACTTTAAATCCAGGTCTACCTTTTTCTTTCTTTAAAAAAATAAGTTTTAGAAGGCATCCTTTTTCAGAATAAGCCAATTTCATCCAGATTAAAAATTGCTTAGTGGAGCCACATTATTCAATTATTTTCTTCAAAACATCACATTACCTGCCATGTCAATAGGTGCACTGGCCATCTTGATAGTTATTTTACATTATGCAACTGAACTTGATGATTAAAACTAATCAATGTTTATAATAAAAGTTTCTTCACTATCCACTTAATTTCCCTTTTCTTTCATTGCCTTAAATTAGAAGCTTTTGTCGGAATGGCAGCTATAAAAGGAATATGTTTTTGAATGCACTCTTCATCTGCAGCTGTATAGGTAGGTATAAAGCTAAAACACCACCACCTCTATCACTCTAAGAACTCTTTTCGTAGCAGTTGTTTGAAAACTACAAAAAGTTACTGCAACTATCTTTTTCTTTGACCTGCATGTTTTATAATTTTCCATACCATAGATGTAGGTATTCTGACATCTCATCCTATTTTAGTTATTATGATCATGTTTGTACTGTTCAGTTTCATCAAATTTTCATTCATTCTCTGATTTTTTGCACTGGTTGTATTTCGCTATGAAGTATTCTTCTTTTGTCCACTTGCTAAGAGTTCTTTAAAAAAATAGCTCAACCGTTGGTAATATGATATGTAAGCATATCCACACATGACAATGGGCAAGTGTAACCTGATGATACAGCAGTATGTTAAAACCCTCAACTAACTCACATACGTCCCAATTAATTTAATTTTGGTTTGAATTAAATGTGACTTGTTATCATTTATAATTTGCACTAAATTGAATTTCACATTATTCATTCACATTAATTCATTTTGCATTAATCATAACCTAGCTGTAAGTACCCATTCTGAATGGATTCTCTTTTCCTTCCAGGTCTGAGAGAGTTTTTATTGCTAACAAAAAGGGTAAAACAGATGGGAGTGAAAATAACAAGCAAACAGAAATTATAGTTTTGAAGGCTCACCACCTTGCAAGATGGCAGAGTGGCTAGAAAGCCTGGTTTGGAGTCAGAAAGTCTCATTTTCCTGAGTTCCAATCTGGCCTCAGACACTTCTCACTGCGTAACCCTTGGCAAGCCCCCACTACTGTTGGCCTTAGCTTCCTCACGAGGTTATTGTGAAGATTAAGTGAGAAATCTTCACCACAGTGTTGGCCATAGCAGATGCCGTATAAATGTTATCGTTGTCACCACCAGTCTTTGTCTTCTTCCTCACCATCGCGTCCCCATCGTCACAGTTTAGGTAAATTCTCTCCAGAGGCAACGAGACTTGATCCCCAGCTCCCAACTGTCCCATGATGTTGCCATAAACAACCATAGCATGGATGACACGTAGACAGCACTTCGAGGCTTACAAAGTGCCTTCCTCACCACCGTCGGGTGAGGTAGGTAATGAAAGGGTTACTATTTCCCATTACATAACTATGAAAACTGAGGTTAAAAGGCATTATATAACTTGCTATTACCTTTTTTCATATAACCTCAATTCTTTCAACAGTCATTTTATTTTGAATGTATTATTTCCAGGAAATTAAGCTGTAGTCCTTATTTATAAGGCCTATTCAGTTTTCATATTAGTTGACAATCATTTCTAAATCAGGCACCTGTCTGGCTGCATAGAGTGCCAGTGTTTCTCGATCCACTAACAGTGTAAAACATATCTACCTGCACAACGACTCTTCTGTGCTACCCCCGGTCCTGTGACCTTAGGCCCCTTACAACAGCCTTTCATATTTAGTTTATGAACATATTCAAACAGGATACATTTTCAAGTGATTCTACAGTTATTTTCACACCACTGCCATAAAATCTGCCAATCCATGTCCCTTGCCACCTAAAAGACCGTGGCCCCCCCCCAAAAAAACTGATTTTCCTCAGGAAGATTTAACTGATCCACTACATCTAACTCTATATCATCTCACCATTTACATAAAGAATTTGAAATACTGTAACCTGTACCTAATATGTAAAGTCGTGTGTGGAAACCCTAACCCTCCCAACAAGACTATAAAGCACAGAAAAAATAACACGTTGCTCATATTTCCCTACAAGCACCCAACATACAACAGAAGCTCAATAAATACAGACAACTGATTTACATACATTCATATGTCACAGATCATCCTAACATACTTAACTGTATACTGTGCAATAGAAAAGCATGTACGTTTTTGGAATATAACGTTCCTAGGATATTCATCTTACAATAACTATAAGATAAAAATGAGAGACAAATAAAATGCAATTATCATAAACACAAATTTCATTCCTGAGAGAGTAATCCTCAAGGATTACAACTGTGAAGTAGTAGGCAGAAAACTCTATTTCTATTTCTGCTTTTATTATTAATTCTGCCATTTCACAAAGGCCTACAGCATGGATTTTCATTTTGAAAATATTTACCATGTATCTGTCTCGTTACTTGTACCTACTTCTACAACACTACCATCATCTAAAAAAACCATCATAAATTTTCTATGTTAATTTAATGAATTTTCTGAAGTTTTCATGAAGGAAGAAAGCCATGAAAACAAGCTGTATAACTATACATCATCTCACTTCTCTAGGGGAAATTCCACTTTTCTCAATAACTAAGTAGCAGGCAGTCAGGCAGAGAGGTCCTCTACTTGCACATGTATAGATCAGTGCTCAAGGTTAAGAAAACCACATTTGTGTATTTTGGCAGGTGAAATGCATTTTAAATGAAAAAAACATTTCGAATGTTTTCTTTTTTAAATGATTGTACTGCTGGAAGGAAGTATCTAACAATCTGTTCATTATTAATTGTATGTTTTCTGATATGGCTAATTATTCAAGTTTTGATACAATCTTTCAGCTGGTTAGGCTGCTTGCTCATACAAACTTAGAGTTAAAGTATATAAATTACAATATAAAGCCTCAGAAAAAATTCCATCATTTCCTAAGAAAGAAAGTTAAGCAACTACATATGTAGAAATAACTTTTGTCACAAAATAACATTTAAAAATTCCATAGAGAACAGACACTATATTTATTGAACAGTTAAAAAAATATAAAAACTAATACTATATTTCTACTCACATTCATATGGATGACTAGTTTTATAATTTTATAAATATTTATTATATAAATTATATAAATATAAATATAAATATTTATAATTTTTTAAGATAACTTTTTTGTTAGGAAACAGATGGGAATTGTTAGAAGCTATATAGTTTTCAAAAAATACTATCCAAAAATTTAAAGGTTTTCAAAGTGAGCTTATCTACACAACTCCATAAGATAGACAGTAAAAAGCATCATCCCGTTTTATAAAAGAAGAAACCAAACTCAAAGACATAAAATGCCTGATGTTCAGGTCACAAGGCAAATAAAAGAAAGCAATATCTCCTGAGTCTAAGTTCAAAGTGTTTCTGCCACTACAAAAAACTTTCTTCCACAGCTATTAAAAAAAAAAGTGGTAAAAAGTATTGAGAGAGTACCTCTTTTTTGCAGATGTAATGCTGCTTTTCCATTTGTAAATATTTTATATTTCACAAACACATGAGGCTAAATTCCAAACAATTTTTATATACATTTTAGGCAAATTATATTTTTAGTAATCTATTCGATGAGCAGAAATGTGACAGAAGATATTATTTTTAGAAACTAAAGTTTCTAAACTTTAGAAACTAAATATATATACACATATATATAGTTATTGAAAATCTACATATGCATTATAAAATAAAAGAAATTGAAAGGAATGTTTCCCTCCTCCTCCAAAAATATTTTATATTTGCCTATCTTAACTGATGGTAGATATGAGAGAGAGTTTTATTTTATTCTTATAATTTTTTATTAGTATGCCTCAAATCTTCAACCACTGGGGCAATGACTTAATATTTGACAAAAACTGCCAGGAAAATAGGAAAACAATCTGGCTAAAATTAGATTTAGAACATCTCCCACCATATATCATAAAAGGCACCAAACACATACATAAATATAAATGATATTTAAGATGAAAGCAAGGAAGGAAATACCTTTCACAACAATAGAAAGAGGAAGAGTTCATGATCAAAAATTGAACAGAAAAGACTAGAATGCCCTTCAATTAGACAATGGCTAAACAAGGTGTGATGTATGATTGTAAAGGAATATTACTGTGCTATAAGAAATGACAGGCAGGATGATCTCAGAAAAATCTGGAAAGACTTCCATGAACAGATGCAAAGCAAAGTGAACAAAAGCAGGAGAACATGGAGCACAGTGACAGCGAAACTGTTCCATGAAGAACGGTGAACAACTCAGCTATTTTCAGCAGTACAATGATCCAAAACAACTCCAAGGGACTACTGATGAAGTACACTATCTACCTCCATAGAAAGAATTGATATTGACTGAATGCAAACTGAAGCATGCTATTTTTCGCTCTTTCATTTTTTTTATTCAAGTCATCTTGTACAAAATGACTAATATGAAAATGTTTTACATAACTGCACATATATAACCTATATCTGATTGCTTACTGTCTCTGGAAGGGGGGAGGGAATGGTGGGGATAGAATTTGAATTCAAAACTTTAAATAAAAATGTTTAAAAATTGTGGATAAAAGGAAAAGGATCTTAAATTTAGCATTCAAAGTTAAAATAAAAAGACTAAATAAGATAAAAATTGCCAATTTTTGGTTGTATTTTTTTTAAGCTTCACCAATTAAACCAATGAGGTAAAAATGGGGATCAGTTAATTAGTGAAAAATATGCAGCATATTTCTCTGGTAAAGGTCTATGAGCCAAGCTATATATGGAACTGATTCAAATATGTAAAAACAAAGAGTCATTCTCAAATAGACAAAAGTTCAAAGCATATAAGTAGCCAGTTTTCAAAGGAAAAGCAATGGAAACTATCAGTAACTACATAGAAAAAAAATGTTCCAAATGACTAAAAATTAGATAAAAAGGAAATAACTCTAAGGAGCTACTTCACACCCATTAGGTAAGCAAAGAAAAATGATATCTCTTTAAGCAGATATAAAGGCACCTTACTGCGCTGTTGGTGGAGCTGTGATTGGTCCAATCAATCTGGAAAGTAATTTGGAACTGTGCTCAAAATATCAATAAATTGTGTACACTTTTTAATCTAGCAATACCACTACTATGCACATACCCCAGAAGGGAAAGGGGCTCATATATTCAAAGAATGTTCACAGCAGGTCTTTTTGTTACAGCAAAGAACTGCAAACAAAAGCAGTTGTTTTTTGTTTGTTGGGGAATGGCTAATGTCGAATATGATAGAATATTATTGCATAGTATGAAATGACAAAAGGGAGCTTCAGAGAAACTTGGGGAAATTTGTATGAAATGACATAGAGCTTAAAGAGCAAAAACCAGGGGACAATTTACATATAACAGTGATGTTGTAAAAATTATTTTCAAAAGATTTATTAACTTTGCTCAATGCAACGAACAACCAGGATTCTAGAAGGCTGATTATGAAACCCTCTACCCACCTTCTGAGACAGAGGTAATGGTCTCAAAATAAAGAATGACACATGCACTGCAAGAATTTTTTTTGCTTGATTATGTACACTAACTATATGATTTTGCTTTTTCTCTCTTTTGTTTTTTTCAATTGGGAAGAGGAAGTTGTAAGTGGGCAAAAGAAGTTTTAGCAGTCAGGATGTTGGAAAAGAAAAAGAAAAGAGGACTGCTAAAGTCTTTTTGTAAAAAATGCACAGAAGGAAGTTCAGAAGTAAATATAAACAAGGAGGACAGCTTTGAAAATTTTAAGTTAAACTTGTCACATACCTCAAAGAAAAGGTTGGCTAAATATAAGAGATCCATGATATCATGTATGATCCTCTTTTTCTTTTCTACATTGTTTTACTGAGGGGAGAATAATTTATTTAAAATATCATCATATATTATTTCAGGTTACGAAGTTCCAAGTTAACACTTAAGTTACTGCCATAACAGGCTGGGGTAATTCCATGAAAATTTAGTTAGGATTACATTTGATGAAGCTACTTATATTTATCATTATCTGGCAGTAACCTGGATTGGGGCATACTTACAGAAAAGAAAAGCAAAGAAGATTAACTATAGTGTATATAGTAGTATCTTATTTTGTTCTGGATTTTGGATCAGATCTATATTTCACTGATATCAGGAACTCTCAGCAAGGAAATTCACTCTAGCAATACAAGTAAGCACCTGTTCTGAAGCTAATAATCTTGGAGTTACTTGAGATGATGAGAGGTTAATTGATTTACCCAGAGTCACACCTAAATGTGTCAGAAAAAGAACTTGAACTCAGGTCTTCCTGACTACAAGGCAAGTTCTAGTTTTTTAGTCAAACACATGAAATAAATTTGTTTTGTTTTGTTTTACATCTTCTAACCAAGTATTTTCAAATTGAGTCTAAGTAATAAAATCTCTCATGATAGCATGAACGAAAGTTAACTTCAGCCCAGGCTGACTATGGTGCTGACATTTTCCAATTTAGTAATATATGAATTAATGAGATTTCATTGTAGTTATAAACAAGTTGGCAAGGATTATAATTTGGGTGTATGGCTCCTTCCAAGACAGAAAAAAACTTTAGTGCCATTTGAAATTATGTATAATTATAGAAAACAATCACAAACTTTTGGAATCAAAAAGACCATGAAGTTTACATAATCTAAATTTCTCATTATGCAGATGAAGGTCAAAAAATACTAAGTGACTTATGAAAGTCACACAAATAATAAAATTAGTAATAAAAAAAAAGAATTAGACGTTTATCCTGATTCACAATCCAGTCTTCTAAGGCAAGCTCAAACTCTTAAAAATGATCCATTTTCCCTAAAAGACAAAGTCACATATTGAACTATGTTTTTTAGATCCACAATCTTCTTTGTAGTGGGAAACTATTATCTCCTTAATCTATGCTCAATACTTCTTATCACAGCTACTATTTTCAACATTTTCATAGCCAAGATGTCAGCTGACGCTAAAACACCAGTCATTAGGACTGAAATTAGAGTCAGTGACTCATTGCAAAAACAGTAATGTCATAGAGACCATCTCTCCACATATTGAGATGACTAGTCTCAGCTGTTTGAAATAAATAAAATTTTAAAAGACATTAAAGAAACTGATTTAAAGGTAAAAGGTTTTTTAAGAAAAATTTAGGTTTTTCCCAATTACATGTAAAAACAACTTTTAATATTCGTTTTAAAAAAATTTAGTTCCAAATTCTCTTCCTCCTTCCCCAATCCCCCCCCCCCTTGAAAAAGCAGGCAATTTGATGTAGGTTATACACATATATGCCCAGTCACATAAAATATATTTCCATATTGTCCATGTTGCAAAAGAAAACACAGACAAAAAACAAATAAAGTTTCAAACAGTATGCTTCAATCCCCATTCAGACCCCATCAGTGTTTTCTCTGGAAGTGAATACCATTTTTCATCCAAGTCCTTCAGAACTGTCTTAGGTCATTATATTGATGAGTTTAGCTAAGTCATTCATAGTTAATCATCATACAACATTGCTGCTGTTACTGTATAAGGTTCTCCTAGATCCGTCCACTTCTCTTTGCATTAATTAGTTCATGTTAAGTCTTTCCTGGCTTTTTAGAAATCATGCTGCTCATCATTTCTTATGGCACAGTCGTATTCTATCACAACTATATACACAGTCTGTTCAATAATTCTACAATTGATGGGCATCACCTCAATTTCCAATTTTTTGCCACCACAAAAAGAGCTGCTAAAAATGTTTTTGTATATATAGTTCCTTTGTCTCTTTTTTAAAAACAATCTCTGGGATACAAACCTAGAAGTGGATCTATGGCCCTTTGGACCTAGCCTCAAGTTGCTCTGCGGAATACATAGATCAGTTTATAACTCCACCCACAATGCCTTAGGATGCCAACTTTTCCACATCCCTCCAATATCTGTCATCTTCCTTTCTATCATATTAGCCAATCTGATCGGTGTGAAGTGATACCCCAGAGTCATTTTACTTTGCATTTCTCCAATAGTGATTTAAAATATTTTTATGTGAGTATATAGATAGCTTTGATTTCTTTTGAAAACTGCTTGTTCATATCCTTTGACCATTTATCAAATGGGGAATGACTTTTATTCTTACAGATTTGAAATAAGGCCTATATTATTAGAGAAACTTGCTGTAAACATTTTTTCCCCAGTTTCTTTCTAATGTTGAACACATTGGTTTTGCTTGAGCAGAAACATTTTTTTAAATGTATTTTATTCTCCATAATGCCCTTTATCTCGTTTCCTTATAAATTCTTCCCTTATCCATAGATCTGATAGTTTTTTTTCCATGCTCCCTTAACTTGCTTATATCACCCTTCACGTCTAAATCATGGACCCATTTTGACCTTACCTTCCTACATCATGTGAGATATTGGTCTATACCTAGTTTCTGTCAAACTATTTTTTAGTTTTCCCAATAAATTTTGTCAAATAGTGAGTTCTTATCTCAAAAGTTTCAATCTTTGGGTTAATCAAACATTAGATAACTGTGGTCATTTATTATTGTACATTTTTTTACTTACTCTATTCCACTGGTACACCACTCTATTTCTTAGCCAGTACCAGACTGTTTTGATGATTACTGATTTGTTAGATAGTTTGAGATCTAGTACTGCTAGGCCATAAGGTATAATGTTTTAATTAATGAAGGTTTAATTACTTTAACTGAATTTAATTAAGGTTTAAGGTTTAATTACTATATAAGTTACACCCTTCTGAAAGCTAAAGGGGAGGTTCCAGTTAAGATCACAGGATGAAATGATCCGAAGGAACTCCTATATACTCCAGCAATGATTGACACTAGGTTAAAAAATTATCCAGAAATCCAAAAGGAGACATTATGAAGCTCCTTCACTCAGCTGGGGCTATCTATACAAAAGAAAATCATCACCAGAAAAGAGGTCGTATCAATAAAGCCATAATAAGCTCAGGTGAACAGGAAGATTGTAGTAGTCACCTAATCAAGGAATTTCCTGGGGAAAGGAAGAGCACAGCAGCTCCTGAGAGGGGAAGGCCAAAAAAGAATAGCATCCTGGGAAGCTCTAAGGGGTGGCAGAAGACAGAGGTGCTCCCCAAATAGGGACAGTCAGCAGCAGAGCTCTGACCATGGACACCAAGGCTTTATAGTTTTCTGCTCAGACACAGCAGAGAAGGAAAAGGAAAAAAAAAAAGCAAAACAAAGGTCAGGAGCTCAGGAAATCAGGATCAGGCCTAAGTAAGGCCTAACCTGCCCAGCAGTTAGTAGAGAAGGGAAGGGAACTTGGCCTTCGGACAAAGTAAAATTTCATATCAAGGACTAAAGCTAGAGTTGTGAGTAAATAGAAGATAATGCACAAGATAAAAAAAATGAAGGATTAAGGAATGTCCAAAAGGAAAACCAAAAAGAAGAATGTAATTTAACAAGTGCACACAGAGACTCCAAGGGAAAGGGGCGTTGAGGTTGTGAATGACTTGGTCACAAAGGCTATCAGAATACCTGGAAAAAATTAAGCAAGTTAATTTATTCAGTGCCATATCAATCAAATTTCCAAAGAATTATTTTATAGACCTAAAAAACCAAATTCATCTGGAAGAACAAAAGATCAAGAATATCAATGAAAAAAAGTGAAGCAAGGTAACCAGTTGAATCACACTGCAGATCATACTTCAAAGAGGCAATCATCAAAACAATCTGGAGCTTGCTAAGAAACAGAGCGGTGGGTCAGGAGAACAGATTAGCTATACAATACACATGAGTAAATGAGCACAGTAATCTAGTGTTTGATAAACCCAAAGATACAAGTTTTGCAGCAAGAATTCACTTTCAACAAAAACTGCTGAGGAAAACTGAAAAGTAGCCTGATAGAAAAGACATACAGGCCAATATGTCACACTGTATACCAAGAGAAGGTCAAAATGGATTCATAATATAGGCATAAAGAATGATGTCTTAAGCAAACCAGGGGAGCATGGGAAAAACTATCTGACAGATCTATGGATAAAGGAAACCAAACGAGATAGGATCATGGTAATAAAATGGCTAATTTTGATTACATGAAATGAAAAACTTTGGTACAAACAAAATCAATGTGGCCAAAACCAGAAGGAAAGAAAAAAACTGGGGGAAGAGGGGAAGTATACAAATATCTGTAATAAAGATTTCATTTCCCAAATACATAGCGAAATGAGCCAAATTTGTAAAAATAAGAGGTAGTCCCCAGTTGATAAATGGTTGAAGGATATGAACATGCAGCTTTCAGAAGAAATCAAAGTTATCAAAAGTCATATAAAATGTCATATAGTCATAAATAGTCATATAAAAAGTTTCAAATCAATAATAACATAAGAAATGCAAATTAAAACAACTCTAAAGTATTACCTCTTATCAAATTGGCTAAAATGACAGAAAAGAAAAATAGTAAGTGCTGGAAGAGATGTCGTGTAATGTGATGCACTTTTGGTGGAGTTGTGAACTGTCCAACCATTCTGGATAACAATTTGGAACAGTGTCCAAAGCGCACATAGTTGGCACAGTGGATAGAGGGCTGGGCCTGGAGTCAGGAAGCCATCTTCCTGAGTTCAAATCTAGCCTCAGACACTTACTAGCTGTGTGGCCCTCGGCAAGTCACTAAACTCTGGTTGCCTCAGTTTCCTCATCTATAAAATGATCTGGAGAAGGAAATGGCAAGCCCCTCTAGTATCTTTGCCAAGAAAATCCCAAATGGGGTCAGGAGAAGTTGGACATGACTGAAAATGACTGAACATCAACCACAAAAGGACTATGAAACTATAAAATCTTCAACCCAGTCGTAATCCCTCTAGGTCTATATCCCAAAGAGATCAAAGAAGATGGGAAAAGATTCATATGTACAAAAATATTTATAGCAGTTCTTTTTTTGTGGTGACAAAGAACTGAAAATTGAAAGGATATCCATCAATAGGGGAATGCCTAAGTAAGTTATAATATATGATTGGGATAGAATACTATTGTGCTATAAGTAATGATGAAGGGGATGGTTATAGAAAACTATTATAAAGACATATACGAACTGAAGCAAAGTGAAGAAAACCAAGAGAACATTGTAGAACAGCAATATTGCAACAATAATCAATTGTGAAAGACTTAGCTACCCCAATCAATACAACAATCCTCAACAATTCTAAATGACTCATGATGAAAAATGCTCCAGAGACACAGAAAATTTTGAGTCCAGATTAATGTATATTTTTTCATTTTACTTTTATTATTAAAATCAAAACACAAAAAAATTAAAATACGTAAGAGGATATGATAGAGGGAAAAACAAAAACTAATCATTATAATCATAAACACATCAAAGATGAAATCTCACGGAAATAAAAGAAAACAACAGAATGGATTAGAAAATTAGATTAGATAGAATCTAACAATATGTTTTTTGCTAAAAACACATTTGAAACATAAAAACGTATGGAGTTAAAAATAAGTGGCTAAAGAAAAATGTATTATCATTCAAAAAAACAAGTATAACAATCATATTCTTAAACAAAGCCAACAGTAAAAAAAAAAAAACTCTTGATTAAAAGAGATAAACAAGGAAACTGGATTATCCTTAAAGGCATCACTAGCAATGAAACAATATCAATGTTTAATATCTTTTCCTGGATGGTAAGTACTTAAGAGAAAATTTCATGGAATTTTAGGGAGAAATGGACAAATTATTTCAAAATTATAATAGCTGAGGACTTCAATGTACCACTCTCAGACCTAGATAAATCTAACCAAAAAAAAAATAAGAAAAATTTCTATTAAGGGTTAGGAATCTGAACAGAATTTTAGAAAAGTTAGCTAAGAGAGATGTCTGGTGAATAATTAATAGGAATTGATAGCAAAATATAATTTATCTTTGCCCCTTTACAAAAAATGATCATACGCTATAATAATAAAATATCACGATTCAGAAAAGCAAAATTAAACACACCCTTTACCAACCATATCAAAAAAAATTAAAAGAAATAAAGAGACTTTATGGAAAGACTAAATAAATCAATTCCATAAAACTGGTGTTTCAACGAACAAATCATAGAAACAATAGATAGTTTCATCAAAGAAAAGACAACAATGGGACAAGAAGTCAAAACTTTTGGTATGCAACCAAAGCGTACTAAAAGATATTTGGGGAAAATTTATATTATTAAAAAACAGTCTACCACAAAAGAAAGAACAGATCACTAAAATGGGAATGAAACTCTTAAGTGTTTAAGGTAACAAAACAAAAATCCCAACTAAACACAAAAAGAAATCCTAAAAATCAAAGAAGAGAGTAACAAAACTGAAAGGCAAAAAAACCCAAATTGAGCTAATAAATAGAAATGGGAGTTTTTAAACTAATAAAATAGATAATCTGATTGTTTTAGATGAAATCAAGGTACTAATTTCTAAAATTAAAAAGAAAAATTCATAACAAATGAAGAGGAAATAAATTCTTAACAATTAATTTTGTCCAATCATGCACCAACAAAATTGATAACCTAAATAAATATCTTAAAAAACAGCCTGAAGGAGAAAAATCAAGTTTATTATATTCTACTTTCCAAAATTCCTCCCAAAATTAGTTTACTGTATTAATATTTACAAAGGACTTTGAAATAATTATTTAACAGCTGTTATTCTTAAAAGAGCATCAATTAATATTTATTAAAAATCTATTAGTGATTCAGGCCACATATAGTACTATATGATTCCTACTAGCTATAACATGTACTACTGTAAGATAAACATGAAATTGTCCTTCTGCATAAGGGATATACAACATACAAAGTAAAATGATATGAAAAAAATAATTTCAGTCATGCTTTTAGTTTGTAGAAAAAACTTTGATCAATCATGCTGAAAAATGACATTCTCCTCAAGTAATTATGTTCAAAACTACACTGTCACTTTTTTAACATTGACAAAAATAATTTCCACATGAAATCTTGCCTTCAGTCAATAAAATGGAATAACTTTCCTTATGTGTAAATAAAAACATACTAAGATATAAAATACTACAATGTACATGAGTGCCTGCTATCTAAAAATCTCTCAGCACTTTACAAACATCAATCAATTTACATTTTTTAAATAGATATACCATGTATCTTTCCATATAGTTAAGGGGGAAGGCAAATGCAAGATACTGTGAAAAAGAGAGGGCAATCAGAAGTGCAGACAGGGGTGGCAGTGACACAAGTAGAGCAGGAGGTATGGATAATCTGGGTAAGTGCCATGGAAAAATAAATATCATGATTGGACTTGAGGCAAATGGAAACAGTTCAAATTGGCTTCATACAGTACTTTGTGGAACATATGATGTCCATATGTCCATTACCAACAAACTACAACATGGAAAATAACAAAAGTCATTGCTGTGTTAGCTGCAAGAACACACCCCATGCCAGTCTCTGCCACATCACAGGAGGATAACTCAGTGCAGATTCCAGGTAAGTGAGCTAAGATGCCAGAAATAATTAAAAGAAGGTAAGATCTAAGCATAAAACATTTTCAGACACATATTGGTGAATTTAACCTGGACACAAGACAGACTAAAAAGCCCATTTGCTTATAGGCCCAAATTTTTCTGTAGATAATATCTAAAGTTCCTAAGATAAGTAAAGATTGAAGAGGGACAATTAAGAAAGTTTTAGGACTAAATGAGATTAATTATAAGAGCTTATTTCAAAGAAGGTTGGATAAGTACCCCAAAGTGAACTGAAGTAATAGTTCAAATTTAGTGTGTCGTATTCCATGTCTCAAACAGTTTGGCCATAATAATGCAATAGGTATCTTGAATGCTTTCTGTTACTGCTAATAAAACTTACCAAATTTCTCCCATGAATTCTACAAGCTGAATGTAATTCATTTTGGAAGAACTATATCTAAACTGAAAACGAGAGGGCAATCCTCTCTGAGGAAAAATGATTTTGCTCAAATAAGATGTCTTCATCAAATGGCAGGAAAGACAAAAAAGTATGATAACTCTGAATATCATATTCCCATATAAAACAATATCACAAGCCTTCCTGAGTTTAGCTGGTAGACATAGATGTTTTCAATCAAGCAAAGACAGACATTACCAAAATGATGCATTAGTTGTATCAAATCAAGTTCATCCACTACAGAAATAGCTAAAAATATCATTTGCAACAGTTATATAGGACAAAAAAGTTAGTGGCTAAGAATATCTAAGTATTTTATAAGAAATGCTGATGCCATTCATGCTTCAACCTGCCTTTCCCATTCCACCCTCTTAACCTTTTGAAACTGAAACTGAGCACAATCCTGCGAGTAGCTGGAGTGCGGTGAAGGACAGGAAGCTATGCTTGTTTGTATGGAATCTGCCATTTCCTCCCTGCCAAAACACTTGTTTAAAAAGTCATGTAATATTTCTATTAAATTGTAAATGCAGCCGACAAGGAAATGGCCTACTGGCAGCCTATTACCTTTGTGGCAGTGCCAACCCGGCCTACAGCAAAACAGTGCACATGATAATTTCAACATGCATTCCCAAGTAACAAAATTGTGCTTTACATAAATACCACAGAACCTGAGCAAGATCCAGAAAAAGCAATGAAAATTTGCCCAAGCTTTCATGCTTGCCTATATCAATTGTATGTCATAACTAAAACAAAATAGAAAAGCATCTACATATGTCCAAGAACCTTGTGAAGTTAGATCATATAACACTGGGAAAACTATTGCAACTTAAATCTGTGTATTTCTTGTTAACCACTGTAACAACTCACTAATAAAAATTAAGAAAAACTGTAGGTATCAAATGAACAAAAATTTACTAACTACATACAAGTCCTTAAAGACCATAACGCAACTCAGTAACAAGAACATATGTTCAGTGTAATCCAGAATTGTTATGTTAAATTACTTTTTCCTTTGATATCATTCATTTGATTACAAGAATTAAAAAGATTCACAAGCCTTCAAATTAAAACTGTGACCTTTGGTTTATAAGCAGTTACTGCAATGCTTATAAAGTCATTTCTGATAATTTATCCCTTACCTTTAATTACCTAGTACAACTATATATAATTATACTCTTTAAATGATCCCAGATGTAATGAAGATGATTCCATTGATGTTGAAAAAATTATATAGAAAACTAAGTCAACACAATCAAAGGTAATTAATCTCTAATCAATATGGTCTTTCAGAACAGCTGCACAAATTAAACTATTTTTCAGGAAAGAAAAAACTTGATCTGTCTTGTCTGTTTTCATTTTTTAAATATTTACGTGCAGAATTAATTTTTAGAGTCCAGAGGTAGTATATCCTTCACAAAAATGCTGAAATCTTTTAATGTTATAATACCTGAAATCACAGGTACTACCCACAAAAAAGTGTTTTCTTCTGAAATTAATTACATATTTTATTTAGATTTCTAATTTTGGCATCATGGGTAGTAAAAAACATACTGCAATCAATAGTTAATCTCTGTGTTTGTTTTAAAGACATAAATCTTCTCAACAGAATTTAAAATTATATCTGATATCCTTTAGCAAGCAGACTGAAACTGCTACTCAGAGGTCAAAACTAAGGATGCTTGTTGGTCTTCTTTCTGACCACTAAATTAGAGAATAGATTCTGAGGCAATACAGAAGAAATTATATGCCTCTATTTAAGTAAACATTATGCTAACTAGAAGGGCAAAAGACAGGGTTGTAAGCAATGATAGATGTTATAAGTAATAATTATATTCATTATCTAAACACTATACACTATTAACACTGAATTACTTTTAACTTTTTAGTCAGTTCATTTCATTGAAACTCACTGAAAATCAAGATTCCCAAATTTCACCATTTATTTTACAGGGAAAAATCATCATTAGTAGCTGACCACCCATTGTTCCCTTCTGCCACTTCTTTCAATCAAGAAACCAAGAACTGCCAGAATTTAGTACTGAGAATACAAGAGTGTGTCTTTGGAAAAGATGAGTAAAAAAGATGAAGAACTTCCCCCCAAAATTGCAAAAATGCAATTTATCATTATCAAAATAAAGGCAGCACCAGAGAAGTCAGGTATACACGCACAAAGCTTGGACTCAGAATCGAATGATAATTATAGAATTCTGACAGTCAAAAAATGGACAAAGTAATGAAGTGTAGGGCAATCTCAAACCTATGGAACTGCCACTAGCAGCCCTAGAGAAAAACCAAATTTGATCTTTTTAGTAACAGTTTCTACCATGGTACCAGGGGAGACTCGAAATAATGTAAAACTCAACTGTACTATGATCTTAGCAATGTGGATGTTCCCTCCAATGATGTAGATCACTATCCAAGCACAAGCAAAGGTTTAAAATGAAGCAAATGTCCTCTTTCTACCCCATCCATCTTGATTAAAATACTTGTTTTTCTCATATCAAAAGCAGAAAATGAAGGCAAAAAGATTATGTTAAAGACGTCTTCAGCACATGAATTGTCCTTTTCCAATCAAGAGGTTTCTCTGCCATCCACCCTTAAATAATTCATCCTACTCCATCTTCTAAGGCCCTTAAAAGCTCAAACTTATATCAAATTACTTTAAGATACACAGCAGATCTTGCTAGCAGGCATCTTCTTTTTTAAACTCTCTTCTGAAAGTAGCTAAGCCTTTTTTGAGAACCATCATTTGGAAGATATAGTACAAAAACAGAGGAAACAAAAATAATAATTCCATCAAAATTCCTACTTGAGCTAATTTCCTTGCAAATCCCACTGCAGATCCTTGTCAGGTTTCTGAGAAGCTCTGAGGTTCAGATCAGCATTGTACAAAAAGCCCTTACAATAGGCCACATATGGCCTTCTTGGTCCTCAAGTACAGCCCCTTGACTGAATCCAGACAAGGCCACGGGTTCCTCACCCCTGTATTATTAACTAGTTATGGACTTCTTGGAAAAACTCTTTTTATTACCAAAGCTCTCTTCTATAAGCAACTTCTCAATTCTCTTACAACTATACTTTGCTCATTCACAAAATGAAGATAATTCCATCTATCCCGTCAACATGACAAAATATTGGGAGGATCTGACACGTGAAAGAAAACAGTGTAGAAATAGTATAGATATTTATACCAATATAAGATATATATTTAAGTATATTTACTATCACTCATTAAAACTGCAGCTTCCTTGTCAGTTGTGTGTTTGAAATATATAAGCAGCTCCTGAAGTTCTTCTGAAATTTTACAATCTATTTCTGGAAGAAATTTTTTTTCAGAACTGACTTCTTTAAATACACAAAACAAATTTTAAAGCATTTGGTGGTGATGGCATATTATTTTTTGATGGAATATTCCTTTTTTGAAGATTTTTAAATGTTTTTAAGATTTTAAAACTTACCATCTCTATGAACTTATACATTGTTAGTATCATTCATTTTGGTAATCATGAAATGCTTCTTACTTCCTTGTCATATCTTCCAATAAGTTTTCCATTGTTATTTACAGAAATAAGGTTTTCCATCACAAATAAAAAACTGGAAATACAGATAAATGAAAAAGTCTCTTCCCACTTCTCAATATTAACACCTTGTTTAACTAAGTTTAATTAAAATATTTTCCTCCCCCAAATATATCATACTATGAAGGTAATCCTGGATTCTCAAAAAAACTATGCCAGCAAAAAAATACTCTAGTAGTTCCAGGATGAAAAAGGGTGTGGATGTAGTTCTAGCAGTAGACACATATACTTCAAAGTCAAAGTCTATCAAAAAACAGAAATGCCACTTGGTGATGAAATCTTGGGCCACAGAAACTCATGAAACAAAGAAAAAAAATCCAAAAACCTTCAGTTATGTGCAGCGTCCTCCTCCAGAGAAAGTGGAAGAGTGGAAAAAAAAAGAGTATAAAGAGTTACTAAGAATCATACAATTTTTAGACACCCTATAAGTTATAATTTACTTCTTAGTATTCTCTATGTGAGATACCTGTCTAGGAATCAATAAGATGACATGCTAATGAAACAACTAAATTACATTAATGTTGACATTTTGATTATAAATGAAACATTTGAAACCTCATAACTTTGAGATTAGCAAAGATTACAGAAAAAAGGTGGTAAATGTTGATGGGTAAGGGGAGTTCTAGGGAAACAGGGAAATTTTTATACTGTTGCTGGAGCTGTGAATGATTCCAAACATTCTGGAAAATAATGTGGAGCTAAGTCACTAAAGTATGCATATCGGTAGGTCCAGCAATACCATTATTAGGGCACAAACCCAACAAGATCAAAGACAGAGGATATGAACTCATAAATACAAAAATATTGATACCAGCACTTTTTGCTGTGACAAAGACCTAGAAATAATACGGAGGCTCATAAAATGGGGAATGGTGAAACGTTATAATAAATGAATGTAACTGTATATTGTTACACCATAAGAAATGACAAAAGGAACAAATACAGAGAAAGCTGGGATAACTTGTATAAACTGATGCTTATCCAATAACTACAATAATGTAAAAAAATAACTTTGAAAGATAACAACTCTTATCAATGTAATCACCAAAATCACTTTAGGGGACTGATTATGCAGCCTGTTTGCCATCTATAGGCAGAGAGGTGATAGACTAAAGGCAGAAAGAATATAAATGATTTTGTTTTGTTTGACTATAATTATTGTTAGGAAGGAAGGTTTCTATTTGGGCATAAGAAATATTGAATGAGTAATGAGGAGTTGGTGGGCAGTGATAATGGTGCAAGAACAAAAAGAGAATGTAAAGAATACCAATGAAATACTTTTAAAATACATAAAAGAGAACATAAGGAAATTTAGAAAGAGAATGAAGAAAAGCAGGGCAATTGTGTTATCAGGTTAAATGTAATATATGCTATAAAAAATAAAACTGTACATAAGAAGTTCAAACATTCATTTATACATATACATATATAGTTCTTTAGCTATGGAGAAGTTCATGTCTATTAATTATTATTAAGTTTATAGTAAAATTAGAAAATTTTAAAAATAAATTCCTACAGTGTGTTGGGTTTCTTTTTATTTTATGTAAAAAGATGATACAGAAGGACACAAAAGTTCTTTCCAAGAATTGGTAACACTGTCAAATAGAAAAAGGAATAGATTTATATTTGGCCCCAGAGATTAAAACTAGCAGCAATGAGTATAAGTTGCAGAGAAAAAAAAAAAACTTTCTAACAATTACACCTTTCTCAAGGTAATAGGTTCTCTTGAACTGAAGATTTTCAAGTTAAGGTTTGATGGCCACTTTTCAAATATGATACAGAGGGGATTCTTGTTCAGATGTAGATTAAAAATAGATCCATCAATTAATCAGCACTGAATAATGGCTAAAATTTATAGCACTTACTATGTATCAAGAACTGTGCTAGGAACTTTACAAATATGATCTCATTTGATCCTCACAAAAACCCTGGGAGGTAGGTGCTATTATTATACACATTACATAGATAAGAAAAATGAGGTAAAAGGAGGATAAACGACTTGCCCAGGATCATACAGCTATTGCCTGACATTAGATTTTAACTCAGGTCTTCCTGATTCTAGGTCCTGTGCTTTATTTATTGTGCCACCTAGTTTGATCTTTACTAAGTGCTGGGCATTATAGTGAGTACAGGGGAAATAAATGCAAAAGTTGAAATAGTCCCAGCCATGGAGAAGCTTACAGTCTAGCCAAGGGACACATGTACATATATAGGTATATATTCAAAATTCACATAAGATGATTTGGAAAGAGAGAGTGGAGATACTAGTAGCTATGAGGGAAGAAGAGGGTGGGGGAAGAACAAGAAAAAATTTCATGTAGAAGGTAACCCATCAGCTGAACCTTAAAGGAAACCAGGAAATCTAAGAGGCAGAGGAAGTATACTCCAGACAGGTAGGTCAACCAGTGAAAATAAATGTAGAAGGACAGAAGACAAAGTGCCACGAATGAGGAACACTAAGAAAGGAAATTTGGCTGGAATACAGTGTATATGAGGAGACTAATATGTAATAAGGCTGGAAGGGTAAGTCATGATATGGTTGTAAAGGAATTTTCATGACAAAAAAAAAGTTATATTCGATTCTAAAGGTAATAAGGAGCCACGGGAGGTTACTAATTTTGGAAAGTGGGGAGGTTCCGCATTGTTAGACTTGCACTTTAGGAAAAGGATTGAGCTTTTTAAGATTCTGAGATCCTACATATGTTTTCTATACTTGTTACTCTATGTTCCATTATGATAGATAATTAAGAGATAAGTACAGAGCTACTTCATGAGTTTGCATTCTATATTTGTGAAAATAATTGTCCGTATTATCACTTTATTAACAACGATAACTGCTATAGTATAGGTATGACTGTTGGTTTTCAAAGGCTAGTCCAGTATAATAAAATTTCATTTTTCACAAGGTGGAGAAGCAGTGCATATTTACTGAAATAGAATATAAATGATAGAAGCTTTGGAACAATTGACCACTGTAACTTAGAATCCATGAGAGCAAAGAGAGGAAATGTACAATCTAGATTTGGGGACAGAAAATTTCAAATGTTTGGGGAAAAGAATGAGTAGTAACCAATGCCCTTAAAGTCTACATGAAAATTTGGCCCAAGGGAGATGGGAAGTTTCTGAGGGTAATATGCTGAAGATGCAAATATAAGTCATTAAAATGAGAAAGAAAAAAGTACTATATGCAGATATGGTTTCCAGAGGAAATGGCAAAAAAAACTAATTCCGATTGTAAATACAACTATGGAAGATAAAAGCAAAATAAGCCAGGTAACTAAGGATAAATTCTAAAGAATGGTATGGTCTTATAAGAATGACCCATTCTCATATAAAGTTTAGAAGAAGCTAAGGCTGGCCATGAATGATAAAGACAAATAGAGGTGAGGGGGTAGCGGTAGGTATTAGCTGTGGGCGACAAACAAAATATCCACAAAAAAAAGATAGGACTACTACTAATGGTGGGTAATACAATACTAATGGATGACAGACCGAAGGCAAGACTAATGAATTATTATGTTTATTTCTGTTTCTTCTAAAAAAAATGCTCTTTGAACTAGAAATTAACAAAATTTGAAAAAATAAGGAGATAGTAAGAAAGCATCTGGCTGCCCTTCAAGTCACTATGACTTAACAAAATACATATTGAGATAATGGGGGGGGGCACAGCAAGGTTGACAGCTGAAACCTTACTATGAAAAATCACGGAGACACAGAAGATGACATAAGACTGGGAAAAGGCAAATGCCTCCAATTTTTTAAATGGGGAAACGAAATACAGTCCAAAAACATTAGATCAGAGAGCCTGACTTTGCTTAGAACAGTGCATGGCAAACAGTAAGTGTTAATACTTGCTTGTTAACTTATTTGTACAAAAGTTATGGAACATATTATTATTAAAGGAATGCTACATAAGCATTTAGAAAAGGCAAAAGGCTATCACTAAAGAGCTATCACTGGTCTTACCAGATTAATTTCACTTCCTTTTTTGACAGTTACTAGGAAGGTAAAGCCACAGGAACTTTATACTATTAGCATACATAAACTGGAGCAAAGTATTTGATCAAGTCCCTCATGCCACGCTTTGGACGCCAGAATGACGTCAGAACAGTTACGTAGATTCGGAGTTATTTTAAGGTCAGACTCGGAGAGTAATAATTTGTAGGTCAATATCACTTTGGTAAGAAGTCCAGTGAACTGGTCCAGGGAATCTATCCTTATACATGCGATGTTCACAACTACTACTGACATAAGGAATACACGGATGTTTATCAAGTCTATGGACAAAACAAAGCAAAAAGGGAAAACTAGAAAGAGAAATGACAAAGGTAGGACTCATTTCCAAAGGCAGACAATTCTGTTCAGTGGTGGGCACTATATTTTAGGAATAAAATGACAAACTGAAGCACACTAAGAGGAAGAAAATTAGGATGGGAAAGAGATCAGAGTTGATGTTAGAAGGACCTAAGAAAGGAACTGAAGATGCTTATTCTGATGCTTATTCTAGAGACAGGAGGAACGTGTAACAGGTGCCCTGTTATTTTCTTCTGATATTACTCTTTATACACAGTTGTTAGCATTTCTTCTGCAAGAAAGCAAGTAATTTAATCAAGAAGTAAGATATTTTTGCCTTTTTTTCCCCCATAAGTAAACAGTACAGTTCCTGGCATATAATAAATGTTTAATAAACACTTCTTGACTGATACCTGTAGACTGATTGCAATGGCTAGTAAAATTAGGATCTTCCTTCTTTTTGTTTTAGTATAATCAAGTGCCTGATTGAATCTTGCCTTTATCTTTATCAGTCTTTACAAGGAGTAAAGTACAGAAACAAGAGTTTCTTTAACAAGAAACATTGTATGTATTTGTACTGTTAATTATTTTAATGTGATTAAAGATCTTTCCCACCCACTGATAGGCCTGCCCAACTAGGAAGCTTGATTAGGGGAGTTGTTTTCTAGGAGGGCCTCAAGTACCTTTTGTTTTTTTCTATTGAGGCACTGGGTCAAAAGGTTGGGATGCCTTCTGGCTCTAAAAAAAGGTATAAATACTCCGAGTTGGGTTTTTATTCTGGGGGCTTGGTTTTTGTAATAAGATTTGAGAGCCAGACTCTAGGAAGTCGCAAAGGAGATTCCGGGCTTTGAGACTCAAAGTAACATGCTTCCCTCTCTGGTAACTGGTCAGACAGCTGTACCTGTCTGTTGAATTATGGTCAGGCAGAGGAAGCCATGTCTGTTGATTACTTTGGGGCTCATTAACTGGAAGTGTTTGTTTGGCCAGACGAAGATTCTCTGGAAAGCCACTAAGAAGCCCCTTGGCTTTGAGAATTCTGATGTCACGCTTCCCTCTCTGGTAACTATGGTCAGGCAATTGGAATCCAACTGTCTGCTGAATTCAGGCAGAGGGAGCCATGTCTGTTGATTTTTAATTTCTTTTTATTTTGTTTGAAGTTCAGGGTGCTGACTCCCTGAGCAAACTGAATGATATATGTACTTGGCTAAAGGGATGATATATGTGCTTGATTAAAGTAATTATTAAGCCCTTGAAAAGTGCTTTCCTTTTACGAATGCAGATCTAAAACCTGCAATAGCAGGCCCCCTGTGTATGTTGGAGAGCTTACTGCTACACTAATTTTTGAGTAACTAAAGGATTGCCATGGGGAGGGACCCTGGTTCAAGCAATCAGTCTATATCTCTTCTCCTTTTCACAGTCAACCTTCTCAAAAGACTCATTTAAACTCACTGCCTTCATTTTTTCACATCCTATTGACTTTTCAAACTCTTGCAACTTTCTTCCTCACCCCTTTCACCTGAAACTGTGCTCTTTTTTTTTTTAAAAAAATTTTATTAATTTATTTATTTTTAGTTTTCAACCTTTACTTCCACAAGTTTTAAATTTTTCCCCTTGCCTCCTGCTCCCTCCCCAAGGCAGCATGCATTGTGACATGGCTCTACACATACATTTCTATTAAACACATTTTTACATAACTCATGTTACATAGAAGAATTATAATGAATGGGACAGACTATGAGAAAGAAAAAAAAACCAAAAGAAAATTAAAAAAAGAGAACAGCCTGCTTCACTCTGCATTCCGACTCCATATTTCTTTCTCTGGGTGTGGATGGCATTTACCGTCATGATGGTAAATTTACCATGGAACTTTTTAGGTTCTTACATGAAACTGCTCTTTTCAATGTTACCACTGATGTGAAAAGCTAAAACTAATATCTTTGGTTTTTTTTTCAGTTTTCACCCTATGTTCCTCTCTAAAGTTATTGATACTGTTAATCATCTCTTTTCAAGGCTCTCCTGATTTGTCCACACATCTCATTGCTCCTTCTCAGTCTCCTTTGCCGGATATCTTCATCTCCTACTCATGAAGAATATACCCTAAAATTCTGTCCTGGGATCCTTCCTCTTTTCTCTTTTGGATGATCTTATCAGTTCCCTTAGTTTCAATTATCATCTTTAGGCAGATTCATTCACTAATCACTTGCTCATTATTTATTTATTATGTACGAGATATCATGCCAAATCCTAGGGGTACAAAGGCAAAAAAAAAAAAGTAACATTCTCTCCCTATAATATTCTATTGCAAAGAAAATAATATGTACACAGCAAAGCAGTTTAAAATTTACAAAGTATATAACATGAAATTAGACATAAAATCAAGTGCTAAATTGTGTAATACTGAATATATATACATATTTTAGCCAAAGACTTACTAACCTGCATTGAAGGATTCTGGATACTTCCAAAACCCCTCAAAGAGAAAAACAAAAACATGCACTTATTCACTGCAAGGAAGCCAGACTGGAGTTGACCCCAGTTCAGTTAACATTTATGAAGTATCTACCACTGTGCTAGGTGATGGCGATACAAAGACAGAAATGAAAAAGCTCCTACCCTCAAAGAACTTATATTCTATTGGGGGGGAAACAACATGTAAAGATAAAGTTAAATACAAAATATATACAAAATTATATCTAAAGCAAAGGTTCAGGTCCCTTACAAAAGGAAATTTGTTAACAGGGAGACTAGGGCTTAAAGAGATCACAACAAAAGAGGTATGACAGTGAGAGAAAGTTTAGGAAGGAAGGACAGAGATGATATGAGCAGATAAGAAGAAGGAGAAGTGACAGCCAGACTCAAAATAACACCCAGGTATTCTGAGTAGAGGGAATGACCAACAAGCAGTATACCTTTTAGAGCAATGATGGTAATATGATTTATCAATTTCTTAAGAAAATGTGAAAGGAGGAAGGAAAAGGTACAGAAGGTGGCACACATATGGCACTAGGGTTCTGTCTAATGGTCAAAACAGAGAGATGGAGGGCCTAGTTGCTCAGAGAGAAGGAAAGTGTGCTGAAGAATCTCTTCCCTCCAATTCTCATCCGGCTCGGCTATGTGCTAAGATTCATTCCAAAAATGAAAAAATTATCTCTCAAAGCAAAGGTCCCTTTCCCCTCATGACTGATCTTTCCAAAAGTCACCTTCTGACAATGTTGTAACTACAAACAGCTTTCTATGTACCCCCCTTTTTAACTATTCTACTCTCAAACTCATATCCAAAATGGATTCCAACTTCCATTTCCAGCTTCATTTCACATTATATCTCTAAACCCACCTTTTCTCCAAATTTATCTGTTTTCTGTTCAGGCACAAGCATCTTTTCATTCAATAAATTTACATCCTTAGTTATACCTGCCTCTTCTTGTGTCCAAAGCTTATTGATCCTCCTTCCACAAAAATCCCCCTTTCATCCAATTTCTTTTTACTCACACAGTGACCAGCCAATGCACCCTAGCTAAGGTTCTCATCACCTCTCATAGGGACTATTACAGTAAACTCCTGATAGATCTCCCTATTTTTTGTCTCTCATCTCCCATCTATCCTTCATACAGCTGCCAAATTAACACCATTAAGGTACAAGTCTGACCATGTCATTACCTTGCTCAAAAATCCTTAATTCCCTGCAACTGCCTCTAGAATAAAATGGGAACTCCTCAGTCAAGCATCTAATGGCCTATGACCAAGTTGTTTCAGATTTATTTGCATACCTATCTTTCCAGACTTACTTCATATTGCTCTCCCCTTCATTCACTCTACAGTCTAGGTAAGCCGGATAAAGCACTGGAATGGTGCCATGGGTAGGAACCCTGGACTTGGAATCAAGACAGCCTGAGTTTACATGCCACCTCAGATATTTCCTAGCAATGTTACCTTGGGCAAGTCATTTAACCTTTCTCAACCTTAGTTCATTGCCTATAAAACAGGAATTACACAAGCCTCTATCTCACAGGTTTGCTGTGAGGATCAATAGAATAAAGCCCTTAGCCAACCTTAAAGCCATACATAAATACTAGCTATTAACATATGCAAATATTAAGGTGCTACATAAATGGAGGGTGTCATTGTTACTGCTGCTGCCTCATGCCTTTCCATAGGATGCTCTCCATGCCTGCAATACATTCTCTCCTCTCTTCTATCTCTTAGAAGGTCCCTACCTTCAGGAGGGTTTGGGCACTACTCAAAGTCTTTCCTGCTATTTGTTAACTCTTTTTCTTCAAGTTGTTCTGCATTTATTAACCTGTTTATGTTATATTGCCCCAAACAAAACAGAAGTTCCTTGAGGGCAGGAGCTATTTTGTTTTTATTTCTATGTATCCGGTAACTAGCACAGTACCCTTGTACAGTGTAAGTACTTAATAAATATTTGTTGACTTGCCTGCTTCCACTTGTCCCCAGAAGGCAGAACTAGAGCAATGGATAAAAGCTGCAAAAAGGCAGATTTCTGCTTGTAAATCAGTTTCCTAACAATCAAAACCATCTAAAAGTAGAATATGCTGCCCTGGGGATTTTTAAATTGTCAAGTGGAGACTAGGTTTCACTTCGGGATGATTTTTATTGAGTTGTTTGTTGGACCTGAGTATCATGGCATAGCAGACAGAGAGGTTGTCTTGGAGTCTGGAGTCAGGAAGCTCTGAGTTTAAGTTCCATTTCTGATATATACTGGCTGTGTGACCCTGGGCAAGTGGCTTATCCTCTCACTGCCTCAGGAAATTCCTAAAGACTATAAATTATGGAATGAGTGCCAATCTACATTGCTAAATGGGGTTTCCTTACAAGTCATAATGGAATTTCTTAAACCAACGAAGCCAGAGATCTAGTGTCCCTCTCCCCACACCCCACAAGAAAAAAATGTTGGCCTAGATGGCCTCTACAATTCTTCCCAATTCTGAGTTTCTGAAAATGTCTTGCAAGAATTACCAGACAGGAAAGACTTCAAGTACAACCAAGCTGGGAGAGAGAGAGAGGTAAGGGATGGAATCTACACCTACAATTTCATTATTATGACACATAAAAAAGTGCTTTATTTTCTGAGGGTTCTTTTTCCCTCATAAGTCATATGTCTATATGGTCAAGGTCATGGGGAGCTTCTTAACTATTTCCAAGTAATTTGCAGAAATGAACTTCCTAGTAATAAGGCCATCTACTCTAGGGATCAGAAAGGTTGTCATTATGCTATTTTTTGGCTACAGTCAATGAAATACAATGTATGAAACAATTTTAACATCATACAATACCATTTCTTGTTCAGTCATTTCTATTCATGTCATATCTTTCTTTTCTGCATTTCTGTCCTTTCGCATACCTCTCATTTGTTCTATTCCCATACAGTTCCTTCTAATCCATCTTATCTCTTACACCTCTCTAACTGATGCCACCCTCCCCCCATATAGACTTCCTTCTTCCTATTTTCTCTCCTCTTTTTTTTAAAGCAACTAGAGCCACTAGAGGGCAACAAGCTCACAAAGATCAATATTCTCAATATAAATTAAGATATTCAGATACATGAAAGAAATATTTCAAAACTTATGCTTTAGTATTTTAGTAACATTCATCATATTAAAAATATAAGGCATATAAACTACAATTAATCTCAGACAACAGGTTACATAATTTTATTTTGGAATAAAGAAAGCAATTCTTGTTTGATAAGCAGTCGTCACAGAAATAAGCCTAGTTATTATAGGTTTTTTAAAATACTTTACATAATTTGTCCTTTTCTTTTCCCACTTTAAACTGTCACCCTACTTTGGAGGTATTTATTAGAACACATCAAGGATCTGGACTCACAATAACTTCTATTAATCTGCTAAGAGTCTCGCTCCCTATACCACCACTCCCGCCATTTATATTGAAGAATAACCACCTCAATTTAGATGTATTAGATAGTTTAATTAACTAGAATCTAGATCTCCTAAAAATTCTTTCCAAGAAAAGCATGCTGTCTTGTTCAAAAAATTTTAAATAAGAAAATATAACGGAAGTTTCAGAAGTAAAAGGAGAACTCAAAGGGAATCTAGGCTAAGCTTTTAAATTTAGTGAGGAAAATGAGGCCAAAAAAGGTTGAGACTTTCTCAAAATCATACAGCAAAATGAATGACTACATTGAAATACCAATATTTGTAGAGGACAGGGAGAGAGGAAGAAAAAAAGTTTTTGCAAAGTTACTGATAAAAGGATATTTACAATAACAATTTCCTTTCCTTTCAAGTTTCAGATTTAAGAAAGAAAAAAGAGGCCGCATTCCCAGACTACTGCACTACAAACTCCACAAAAAAGGTTGGCAAAATACGATAATCTGAACTATATCCCAAAACACACAGCACTTTTTGCCTCCTGTTCATTGGCACTTTTCATAATACACTTCCAGTATCAAGAAACCAAGGGAAACTAAATTAGGAAACATATTAAAGAAGTTGAGGGTATAAAAATGAATGTTTGTGACTCCCTAATTTTTACATCTTCATGATCATCTATCAAGGAATGACAGGACACATGATGGTACAGTGAAAAGAAAATTGGGCTGAAAGTTCAGGACACTGAGGTTCTAGGCACCAAACTGCCACTCAGCAGCTATCATGTAGAGTATTACACAATCTCAATTTCTTCATATATAAAAAAATAAATTAGTGAGTTGGGCTTAAGATCTTTAAAGTCCCTTAATAAGCTAGAAATTTTTGATTTAATTGTATATCTGTCATTCTCTAAGTCCCTCTTGCATGATGTTTAGAAGTAAAGGGGAAAAAAGTATTTCAGTTCATGTAGCTTGGGAGAGGGCAGATAAGCATTAAACTATTAATCCTGACCATTCTTAAAAATGGAAGGGAGATGAGAGAGGAAGGAACATAGCCAGGGAAATGCATTATTAATAGTCCAGTAAAAAGTATTAAAATATTTTCTAATTTTTTCAAAAAGATTTCTAATTAAGAGTTATAAATGCCTTCTTCTCTGAAATATATTTAGAGAGACATTACAAAACTCTAACATATAACATTAACATTTTACTAAGCAAGCAATTTTCTTACCCTCATTGGATGTATGTCAGCATAAGGTGGTTTTCCTTCAGCCATTTCTATGGATGTGATACCAAGGGACCAGATGTCTGCCACACAGTTATAACCAATTTCTTGTATTACTTCAGGAGCCATCCAAAATGGAGTTCCAATAACAGTATTACGTTTTGCCATTGTATCCTGTAAGAGTATTACATAAAAATGATTAGAATTTATACAGCATAGTACAATAATATGTATCCAAGCATATTCATTTAAATGACATAACTTCCACCTAAAGCTAACCATTCATCATACTGATCTTTACAACTATGTCAGAACGTAATATTTAGAGAATATAAATCTCTTTTTAGGTTATCATCTCTGAGCCCTCATTTTACAGATGAATAAATCAAGACCCACAGAGGTAAAGTTAAGGGCGGGCAAACAAAAAGAGCAAGAATCAAAATTCAAACCCTGCATTCTAACTCTAAAGGCAATGTTCTTTCCACATCTTCTAATGATAACCCAAAATGATTAATCCTAAAATAAAGCACCTCTCCATTGCTGTAGAAGAAGCTACACTATAATCCTAAATGATTACAATGCAACAGTAACAAAAGCTATGAAAATGATAGTCATATAGTCTCGTTTCTGGAGAATTTAAGCAACTGAATGACAAAATAATGATGTCACATTCACTAAATGTGGATGACTGCCTAATATGCAAAAAAGAAAGAAAAAAGAGGAAAGCAAATAAGGAGAGAGAGCAACACCAGGATTATCAAGTTTTCCCTTAAGAAATTAAACTTCGTGTTCATTTGTCAGGAAAGCAGTGGTAAGTTGTGGTCAGTGTTTCCTTGCCCAAGAGTTATCAACACTGAAGCAAGCCCCCATAACCTTAGTTCCTCACTTCTGTAAATATCCTTTTATATCTACTTAAAACAAAATGTTTAATGTAAGAAATTCTAAAATCCAATATTAATAGAAATAATGAATAAAAGAGTTGTAAGTGAACTTTGAGGTTATTTAAAGTAAACCTCTGTCCAATTCATGAATCATGTCTAGAATAGTCTCAAAAACTGATCAGGAGAACCTCTCCCTGAACACTTTAATGACAAAAAAAGTTACTACTCTTCAGGTAGCAGTACGTACCATTTTGAAAGAGCTCTAACTACTAAAAAAAAGTTCTTCTTTTAATTAAGCTGAAAATTATCTGCCTATATCTTCTACCTTAACAGCAGAACCTATCTTCTGCCTATATCTTCTACCTTAACCTTTCAGTTTCTTGGTTAAGTCTAATCAGTCTTTAACATAGCATCTTTTGAATATCTGAAAATAATTATCATGTCCTTTATAAAACTTACTTTCTTTCATGCTTTCAGAAGAAGCAAGGAGTAGGTGATATAGTGAAAAGAAGGCTGAATTTGGGCTGAAGAAAGCTGGATTTAAATCTCAGCTATGATACTTACTATTAGCTTGATCAACATTTAATCATTTAATCTATCTAAGCCTCAGTTTCTTCATCCATAAAATGGAGATAACAATACTTACATGTCCTACCTCAAAAAGTTAGTCGTAATTATTGACATATTGACATATTACTGTCATAAAAGCAGCATAAAATGCTTTGCCCCAACCTCTTTACAGATATTATGCCCCAAGACAAGAAAATAATTGTCATAAAACATCAACTTTTCCAAAGTCCCTCTTATACTTACCGTTAACTGCCCAGCCACTCCAAAATCTGCCAATTTTGCATGTCCTTCTGTGTTGAGAAGAATGTTTCCTGCCTTTATATCTCGATGTATTTTTCTCATGAAGTGCAAATATTCAAGTCCTTTCAAAGTAGATTTAAGAATAGTTGCAATTTCATCTTCGGTTAACTGAAAACCAATAAAAATAGACTTTAATCTTTTATGTTGGAAAAATCCTAACTACAACCCTAAGGTGAGACTTTTATTTGAAAATTTTATCTATAAAAATTTTTTTCTTTTAATCATGAAGATTACAGGAAAAAGCAAATTACCCCCAGATTTTTCCTTTTCTCTCACTATTCTCTTATTCACCATTTTTACTTCATCCTTTTCCATCAAATAGATGGTTAATTTAACTTATTTTAAAACTCAAGCACAACAACTACATGTCTTATCAACTCTACTAGTCACTTTGTGAAATTAACTCTTAAATATCCCATTCACCTGTTATCTAACATAAAAGGTGGCCATAATGCAACTTTTTTCAACTTCAACAGCTTTTAATGAATTTATATTTTTCTTTATTCCCTTTATCATCTGGCATCTTCCCTATCTGTAGCCAGCAGGCCATAATGGAAAGGCAAAACAATGTGGTTTTATAAAAAGGAGCAAATCAGGCTCATTGGATTACTGTGTTCCTGAAAGAAGTATGATGATTTCATCCAGAAGATGTTGAATCTTACTCCCTTGTCAGCTAACTATTACTTAGAAAACTTCTACTTCCACTCCAAGGAGCAAATGGAGATGAAAGGGAAAGAAGAATGAGGTCTTGCTTTAAGAAAGGGTCATGGTACAGAGAGACGCTGTTGTAATACGTTATTAAGATAGCAATATATTTCATAAATTATGTAGAAGTTTAGTTTGAGGGCTTTTATGTTTTAGTTTGAATTTAGTTTGAGTATTAAGTTTTTAACACTTATCTATTTGCAATTCCACAATCCAAATGGTTTTTTTTCCTCTTTGTAACCAAGAGACTGTCTGATGAAGGCCTAATCCTTAGAAGATGCTCAGTGCAAATATTTTCCCACCTGCTTCCCATCCAAGTATATATAGGAGTTTGGTGAGCCTACTTCTTTGCAAGAGCGACCAGGAGGCTATTGCTCTGTGATGTTAAGGAGCCTTATGGTTAGCCCTGAGGCCAGAGGAGTCCAAAAATGAAGACCAACTAAGAACTGAGTTTTCATGCAAATATGCTCCTCTCTTAAACCATTTATGCCCTAGCTGGAGGTCAATTTTTAGAAAGGTGTCACATACAGTTGAGAAATATGTATATTCCATTCTATTTTCACTCAGGAATCATACTGATCTATGCTAACTATTCTAAAATTCTGTTCAGGGCCTTTGTAACATGAAACATTTCCATGTGTGTTCACATTTAAATTTTCAACGCTCCTTTTTTTACTTCACATAATATTGTGTCATGTGATTTGTGCTACCCTACTCTTTCCTCTGTATATGCTCTTTCCACAATTCAATTATTAAAAATAAGAAGTTCTACTTCTTCTCAATTCTTCCCTAGTATATTTTTTCCTCCTTTCTTTTCTTTCCTCTCTTAAGATCATCAAAAGAGAACAAAACAACCTCTAGGCCCCTCTTTATCTTATGTACCTCCTTCTATGATCAAGAAATATTAGAATTTAAAAAGAACATATGTTTCTTCTCCCCCATTAAAATATGAGCATTTTGAAATTATGGCACTGTGGGGCCATGGCCAGCAAGCAGCAGCCAGCTTCCACTGTTAGAGCACTCAGTTTAAAACCTGGGGGAACTGAGCTGCTGATATGAATCTCAGTCCTGAGTGGTGGCCTTGTCTCCTGCATAGAGCCCCTGGAGGAATTGAGCAGCTGATCTGAATCTCAACTGAGAGCCTGACCAGGGAATAAATTCCTCTCCCTTGATTGTGCCACCTTGGAGGAACTGAGATCTTACAGGTTGCCGGAGCATACTTTACTCTTGATAAAGGACCCAAAAGTCAAGAAACTGGTTGGGAAAACGCCAAAAAAAGGGAACAAAAATAAGAAGGTTACTTTTCTGGTGAACA
>CM053773.1:129603686-129636483 GCA_028658325.1 Potorous gilbertii | reverse complement strand
AAAATAATTCTTTAAAAATTAGAATGGAACAGATGGAAGGTAATGACTTTATGAGAAACCAAAATATTACAAAGCAAAACCAAAAGAATGAAAAAATGAAAGATAATGTGAAATATCTCACTGGAAAAACAACTGGAAAATAGATCCAGGAGAGGTAATTTAAAAATTATGGGGCTCCCTGAAATCAATGATCAAAAAAAGAGCCTAGGCATCATCTTTCATGAAATTATCAAGGAAAACTGCTATTCTAGAACCAGAGGGCAAAATAAATATTAAAAGAATGCACCAATCACCTCCTGAAAGGAATCCAAAAAGAGAAACTCCTAAGAATATTGTAACCAAATTCCAGAGTTCCCAGGTGAAGAAGAAAATATTGCAAGAAGCTAGAAAGAAACAATTCAAGTGTTGTGGAAATACAATCAGAATAACACAAGATCTAGCATCTTCTACACTAAAGGATCGAAAGGCATGGAATATGATATTCCCTAGGTCAAAAGAACTAGGATTAAAACCAAGAATCCTACCCAGCCAAACTGAGTATAATACTTCAGGGGAAAAATGGTAATTCAATGAAATAGAGGACTTTCAAGCATTCCTGATGAAAAGATCAGAGCTGAAAAGAAAATCCGACTTTCAAACACAAGAATCAAGAGAAGCATGAAAAGGTAAACAGCAAAGAGAAATCACAATGACTTACTAAATTTGAACTGTTTACATTCCTATATGTAAAGATAATATTTGTAACTCTTGAAACTTTTCTCAGTATCTAGGTAGTTGGGGGGATAATACACATACATACATACATACATACACACAGAGAGAGACAGACAGAGATAGAGACAGAGACAAAGCATAGGGTGAGTTGAATAGGAAGGGATCATATCTAAAAATATAAAATTAAGGGGTGAGAGAGGAATATATTGAGAGGAGAAAGGGAGAAATGGAATTGGACAAATATCTCTCACAAAAGAAACAAGAAAAGCATTTCCAATGGAGGGGAAAAGGGGGTAGATGAGAGGGGAAAAGTGAAGCTTACTCTCATCACATTTGACTCAAGAAAGGAATGACATGAACACTCAATTTGGTATGAAAATCCATCTTACACTACAGGAAAGTAGGAGAGGGACAAGGTCGAATGAGACAATAGAAGAAATGGGGGGCAGGAGAGGATGAAGGGAAATATAGTTAGTCTTACACAACATGACTATTATGGAAGTCAATTGCAAAACTACACATATATAGCCTATATTGAATTGCTCGCCTTCTCAGTGGGGATGAGTGGGGAGGGAGGAAGGAAGAGAAGTTAGAACTCAAAGTTTTAGGAATAAATAGTTGAACTATTTTTGCATACAACTGGGAAATAAGAAATACAGGTAATGATATATAGAAATTTTTCTTGGCCTACAGGACAAGAGAAAAGGTGGGGATAAGGGAAGGGAGGGGTGTTACAAGGGAGGGGTGTTAGAAGGGAGGGCACATTGGTGGAAGGGGCAATCAGAATGCATGGAATTTTGGGGAGGAGGAGAGATGAGGAGAAAATTTGGAACTCAAAATTTTGTAGAAATGAATGTTGAAAACTTAAAATAAATTAATTTTAAAAAACATTACATTCAGTCTTACAGGGTAATCTACTCTTGTAAGCTCTTCTCTTTTACCTTTGGGGATATACCCTTTTTAGATCTTTGCTAGAGTATATATGGGGGAAGTGGGCTCTTCCTTTCCCTCTGCCAACTTAATTAAGTCTTCTCTCAGATTTTCAATTCTATTTGCTTAAATTCACTGTACCTGTCAATTCCTCAGACTTGACCTTTTGCCAGCCTACACTGAAAATCTCTTCAGCTGTAGTAAAGTGAAAACTTCACTTACTCTGGAGTCATAGGACTTGATTCAAATCCTAGCTTTGTAATATGTGTGACTTTGGGCAAATCACTATGCTTCAGTTCCTCATCTATAAAAAGAGAGGTAGAATGAGATCATCTCTAATATTTCTTCTAGCTCTAAATCTGTGACCATATGATCCCTTTTTCTTCACTGGATGCCAGTTTTTGCCCTTCCTTTTACACCACAATCAACTCATTGTCAGTAGACAATGCATGAACCCTTAGTTAGTTTGCTCTTTGAAAAAAAATAAAAGGAAAAAAACCTGCAAGGTTTTATGATGGAAGTAAAGGTAGATTTTGAGATTTTTTTATATTTTAAAAAAATGGTCTGGTAAACATTAAAAGAATTTTCTGAACTAAGATTTTAAAATCTATTTCAATTTCCTCTCTCAGGATCAGAAAGTCACAATTTACCACTAGCATTGTGACTAAGATTCTCATCTCCTAATTCCTCTTTCTACTACAATATAAAACATATATTTTAAAATTGTGGAAACAGAGTACCATATGAATATCAGCTATTTTTATTACATGACACTACTTTTTTATTAATTTGAAAAGCTAAGCCTAGAACACAACATAATGCAACAAACACAGGACCCAGAGACCAGGATTCAAATCCTAACACTTTCTAGCTATGTAACTGTGAACAGATTATTTAGTTTGTGTGAGCCTGAGCGCCCTCATTTTTTTTAACTGGAGAAACTGAAACAATCCTTAAGATATTTATCTCATTGGGTTGTTGTGAGTATTTTATAATGGGAGCTATTATTGTCGTTATCTTTGTCTTCCTTCACATTTTTGTGATTTTTGTCCATGGGCACATGCTCCACCAACAAAGAGAACAAACTTTTCATGATTAAAAATACTGGCTCTGAGAGATTCTGTAACCAAAACTTCATCACTCTGGCTATCTCAGTGATAAGCCTCTTAGTTTATCTCTCTTCAGATAACAGATAAATAAATCATCCATCACCGGATCTATACTAAAAGTCTTTACAATGGGATAGGTCCTGCCTCCCAAGCAGTCTAACCTTGGAAAACCTGAGGTCACCGTTATTAGTAACATAAATACTAACTGTATCATAACAACACCTGTAGGATGGTAATAATCATATGACAATATTAATAGATGCTAAAAGGGCTTTTGGCAAAATCCTACACATTTTAAAAAATCATATGAATAAAGGGAACTTTTCTTAATATAGAAAATAGTATTTGCTCTAAACCCAAGAGCAAACACTATATATAAAATGGAAAAAAGGCCTTTCCAATAAGATCCAGAGTAAAGCAAGGGTGTCCATTAGAACCACTATTATTTAACACAACATTATAAATGTGAGACACCACAATAATATATGAAATAGAAACTAAAGGAATAAATAGAGCAGAGGAAACAAAATCATCATTTGTAGGTGACAGAATGGTACACTTAGATAACTCTAGAAAATCAACTAAAAATTAACTGAAATCATTAACTACGCAAAATTGTAGTATACATAATAAATACGTGTAAATCACCAGCATTCATATATAACCAATAAAACCAGCAGGAAGAGCTTAAAAAAAAAGGGAAATTCAATTCAAATAACCAAAGGAGCTATAAACTATATGGAAGTCTATCTACCAAGATTACCCAAGGACTACATGAATACGAATAAAACACTACCTGAAGAAATACAAACCTAAATAACAAGCACTATTCGGTAGGTTGAGCCAATATAATAAAGATGACAATACTATCTAAATAAATTCACTTGTTCAACGTTGTGTCAATCAAACTAACAAAGTCATATTTTATACAACTAGAAAAAATAATAATGAAACTCATATGGCAGAACAAAGGGTCAAAAATGTGAAGAGTAAAGCATGGCAGGGGAAAAGGGAGATGTATGAAGGAACAAGGTCTCTCAGTACCAGACCTCAAACAGCATTACAAAGTATTAATCACTAAAATAAGAGAGAAAAAGAGAAATCATTGACACAAATCAGGTACACAATATACAGAAATACACACAGTAACAGTGTTTGATGAGCCCAAAAACTAGAAGAGGTGCTATTTGACAAAAACTGCTAGGAAAACTGAATAATAGTCTGCCATAAATTGGGTTTATACAACACCTCACACCATATACCAAGGTAACCTCCAAATGAATGTATGACCTAAATATAAAAAGTTACATCAAAAATTAGTGGTAGGTATTACGTCAGTGTACAAGTATAGTTAAGAAAATGTCCCTCCTTATATCTACTCTCTGTCTCTCACATTAGCTCATGCCTACAACAAGTTCTCCTCACAGGCCGGGCTCTAACTCCATGGCAGGAAAAAAGAAACTGCCTTTCAGATTTATGGAAAAGGGAAGAATTCATAATGTAACAAGTGATAAAGAGGATCATGAGATAAAATGCACCATTTTGATTTTAAAGTTTTTGCACAAACAAATCTAATATAGTAAGCATTAGAAGAGAATCAAGTAATGGGGGAAAAAATCTTCATAACAGGATTCTCTGATAAAAATCTCACTTTCAAGATGTATAAGGAAATTATTAAAATGTATAATACTAAGAGCCATTTCTCAATACATAAAGGGTCAAAGAATATGAACAAGCAATTTTCAAAGAAAGAAAAATAAGCTATCAAAAAAAACGATGGAAAAAAGCTTTAGATGACGTCATAACTGGAGAAATACAAATTAAAGCAACTCTGAAGTTTAACCTCATACCACCTCTTAGACTGGCAATGACAAAAGAAGAAAATGATCAGTGTTGCATGGGCTACAGAAAAACAGGTACACTAGTAAACCACTGGCAGAGTTGTGAAACAGTCCAGTTATTCTGTAAAGTAATTTGATTAAATTATTATGCTTAAAAAGTTTCTAAATTTTCTATATTTTTGGCCTGGTTATACCACTCCTACATCTCTTTTTTCTTCAACAACCCAATTATGAGAAATAGTTAAGTTCCATTATCTTTCTGGTGCATTTCTTTCCTGGTGCATTTCCTTGTCTTTCTGCCTCCCTGCTCTAATCTAACCTTACCACTACCAGATTAATCTATCAGATACAAATCTAGTCATATCAAGTCTTCTCAAAATATTTCTGCAGCTCTCTATTGCTTAAACTAGTAAAATTCAAACTCTTGGCTGGCATTCCAAGCCCTCCATAAGATACTATTTCACTATGGAACCTTTTCGAATTTGGCTTATACTTCTTCCCACATACGTTCCATATGCCAGCTGAATCACACTCCAGAATACAACCTGTTTTCTAAATCATTGTTGGTGTCTTTCCCTGTTCCTGGAATGACTGCTCTCCCCCCATGATCTACTGCCCCTCAAATTCCACCTCTTCCAAGAAGTTATCCCTGTTATTCACACACAAATATGTGAATATTTACTTATTTAAAAGTCATATACATGTTCTACTATGCTAATTATTGCAAATACATATAAAAATAATAATTATTGTAAACATACCAAACACTGACATTTTAAAAGGCTGAAATAAAGATTAAATAATATTTATTCCTACAGTTAAAGTTCCTAGTTCCTAGAGTAGACCCACATTTTAGGAAAATCACTTTGGAAGCTGTAGGGAAGACAGACACCGCAGAGAAATCTGAGGCAAGACAAAGGATGAGGAGACTATTTCAATAGTCCAAGGAAGAAGTGATGAGGGTATGAAGCAGGGTGGTAGCTCTGCGAGTGGAGAGAAGACATCAGATGTAAGAATTACAGAGATATAAAGATGATATATGTTCAGTGAGAGTGAGGGACAGTAAATAGGTAAAGGTAAAAACAAGATTTCACCAAAGATAACAACTTGGGTGACTTGAAGGTTAGTGATACCCTTGGCAAAAATGGAGTTCACAAGAGTTCATTTTGTAATGAGATCTATGACATATACTGTAACCTATTCATACATGCTCATTCAGCATGACTCATTATGTCCTAATCAAAATGAAAAGAGAGTAGAAAAGGGCTCTTCCTCACAGATCACTGCCCTGGTGTCAGAGCCTGGTTTATGGGAGGCACCTATTGAAGCAACAAAATTATTTGGAGGTCATAAGGTGGACATGCAGGTGAGACATTTTTTGATTGGCACATACACATCTATTGCTGTGGGTATCCAAAGAGGTATTAAGTTATAATTTTCCTGAAGGGACAACTCTAGGGGTAAAAGAAGGGAGACTAGAAATCCACAGAGTAGAAGCAGAAAGGAAGAGGGAATATGAAGGATAAGGATATCCGGGATTATGTTGGAGAAAAGTCCTATGAATGGCTACCATAGGAGTGATAGGATTTATTTTATCTTTCCATCTTCCTTCTAACTGGTTGATATATATCCTTGAGGTCAAGTCATGGTTGTAATCAAGGCAAAATACAGCACTCACTGTGGAGACCACTGTCCTAGGAGCACTTATCTATATCTTTGTTATTTACAAAATGGTAAATAAGTAATTTTATTTTTGTATGACATCTCTTCAATGAAATTATAATCTCCTTTAAGGCAGGTACCACATTTTATGTTTCTTCTGCCCTTACCTAAAACCTAGTATAATGTTAAGTATATAAAAAGTGCTTGCTAAATATCTGTTAAACTGAAATGAGATGTCTGGGGCAAAAATGTGCAAATTTGGGAGAATGTACACAATATAAATCAAGATGTTGGAAAGCACATGTAACAGAAAAGAAAGATAAGCAAATAATCTGGTAGGAATTTTTGTATCTGACATTTAGATTCCTTTTTACTTAGAGAGCTACCATGAGACAGTTTAACAAGAGGCGCAACTAAAGGGTTATTTACCAAGAACACAGCAGAGGCATTAAGTGTAGAAAGATTCAGTGTAGCATATAATGAGCAATTAATAAGTTTTTTACTCATTAATTTATTCCAAGTAGCTCAGTCCAAAGAGAAGTTAAGAAGAAAGAAAAGAGAAGTTTATTTGACAAATGGACAAGGCTTGAACTAAGGAACTGCTGAGAAAAGAGAAAGGGCCAACAAATCTATCTAATAATTCAAAGGAGAAGCAACAAAATTTGGTGACTGATGACATGAATGTAAATAAAAATCAGCAAGTAGTCAACATAAAATTACTATGCCTTTCCAAGTTTAGGGAGAGAGACAAGATGATGACTGAGAAAATAATAGTTTTCCCTCCACTATACTTTAAGGTTATGCTTTAACATTCAGAACAAATAAAAATTCACAAACAAAATCCAATATTAATTAGTACAATTACAAACACAAAATCACTTGTGTCTGTCTATAAGCAACTGCTCTGAAGCCAGTTCTTTTACTTCAGCTTTAAAAAGGATGTATCTGCAACCATAGATTCTCTAGTTACAATTACTTCAAATATAAAGAGATTAGATAAAATAGACACAGACAGACAGACAGATAGATAGATAGATAGATAGATAGATAGATAGATAGATAAGAGGCTGGGACTTCCCACTAAAATATAAGGGAGGCCAGATCAGACGCAATCATAGAATTTTATGAACTGAAAAGACCTTAGAGATTATCTGGGGCAGCTAGGTGGCACCATGGATAGAGCACTGGACCTGGAGTCAGAAGATGTGAATTGAAATTCACCTTCAGGTACTTCCTAGCTGTGTAACCCTAGGAAAGTCACTTAGCTGCTGTTTGACTCAGTTTCTTCATCTGTAAACTGAGGATAATAGCCCCTCCTTCCCAGGGTTCTTGTAAGGATCAAAAGAAATAATAATTGCAAAATGTTTAGCCCAATGCCTGGGACATAGTAAGCACTATATAAATGTTAGCTGCTGCTGCTGCTGTTGTTGTTGTTAATATTATCTAACCTAACCACTGCTCAAATTAGGAACATACTATCTATAATAAACCCATCAAGGGATCATCTGCTTATAAATACCCTTGCTTCCACATCCTTTTCAATTATGTTGACATAACTAGATTTCCTAAATTCTGGATTTTACCACCCTTGAGACCTTCCTACTTTGCTGACCCAGCATCTCAGACTCCTTATTTGATCCTAACTACAATAAAATATTGACTCTCTGTCCTCAACATACTGGCTTTCACCTCTGTCTTCTTCCTGATATTTGGACTCAATGTAACAATTATACTCGGCTCACTGATCTTGGACTCTGACAGCCTCCTGGTTATTTCTCAGTCCCAGGACTTTCCTAACAAGACATCCTTGATTGAATTGAACCAATCCCTTATAATGATGGTATCTTTCTGTGCCTCTTCACATCTTCCTCCCATCTTCTTCACAGCTGGGCATATGGCAAATAGAAATGATTAGATAGTGCTGAATGATCAGATAGTACAGGAGAAATTGAAGGCAGTCCAGAAAAAATTAGGAAGGAAATTTCAGCTCCTAGGGAAAACTGGAAAAAATGAGCTGAGAGTATAATAGGCAAGAAGAAGCCTTCTTAAGGCCAGCTAGCTGACAAGTTGATAAGAGCAAAACTACAAGAGTAAAGGGAAAGGTAGGCATATACTCCAGACATTTACACTCTTGGCACTGCTTTATTCAAAATAAATGTGCATCTTCACTGAAAAAGTTATGTTCAGAATGGACAAAGATAAAAAGTAGACAATAGTCAAGAGACGTTTATTAATTATAATACTATATTCCAAGCACTGAACTAAATGCTAGAGATACAAAGAAAAGCAAAATCACAGTCCCTAGCAACAACAAGCTCTCATACTAACAAAGGAAAGAACATAGAAATAACTATGTCTGTAGAAAATACATATGTAGTAAGTACATAAAGGGTAATTTCTGAGGACATGAATTTCTTACAGAAAATCAAGGAAGTGTGCAGGGGGTGAGGAGGGAAAGCATTCTAGACAAAGAGATGGCCATGAAAAAGGCATGAAATTAGGAGACAGAGTAGAATGTGTAAGAGACGTGGAGCAAAAAGGGAGACAATGCTAAATCATAAGGTACCTGGAGGAGAATAAAGTATAAAAAGACTTGAAAGGTAGGAAAGAACTATGCTACAAATAGTCAAGTTGCAAAAACCAAAGACAGGATTTATAAGGAAGCAGTAGAATTGATTAACTAGGGGTGAGGGTAACATAAAAAGACTTTTACTTTAAAAAGACTACTCTGGTAACTGAGTGGAGGATAAATTGGTATACAGAAACACCAGAAGCAGGCAGATCAACCATTAAGCTTTGCAATAGTCCAGGCATGAGGCTATGAGATCCTGCACCAAATGAACATAGTGGGCATTAGTCACCTTTAACATTGAACAATCTTTATAAAACTTATTTTAAAAGTCATCAAAATAGAAAAAAACAAATGGTCTCTTTTAAACTTCTTTTTCTCAAAGGAGTGATATTTGTTAATGATTTTTAGAATGTGTAATGCACAATGCATTCCTAAATCACACAATTTCAATGTTTAAAGAGAACTTAGTGGCCCTCTACTTCGACTCTTAACTCAAAGAATTCCCTCTACAAAACACTCAAAACAAGTAGAAGTCTACACAAAGAAGGTATTGAGGGACAGAGGAAGGAGTTCACTTTCATCTGTCAGAAAAAGGGAAGTAGAGTTTGCTATAAAAACTCAGCTCAACAGAGAAACAGGAATGAACGATGAGAGAATAAGAAGGATAAATATGGAGCAGTCAAAAGCAAAAATAAACAAACAAAAAGCCCTATCCTCAGAAAAGCCATCAACTAACAAGGGCTTAAAAATAAGGAAAGAAAAAGCAAGAATCCATGAGGAAGCAGAGATCAAAGAAAGCAAAAGGTGTAAGAAAACAGGATGGAGGGAAATGTACAATTATTGATAATTAACTAAAGGTGAATGGGATAAAGTCACCAATAAGTCAAAAGCATAGCATAATGAATTGTTCTATACAACAATATGCTATTTACAAGAAGCATACTTAAAACAAGGATTCAGAGTTTTAAAAATATGGGGGATTGCAGGAAAATCTATACTGACCCAGCTGAACTAAAAAAAAAAATGAGATAAGCAATCATGATCTTAGACAAGGAAAAGCAAAAGTAAATTTATTTAAAACAAATAAATGGGGAAACTACATTTTGATGAAAGCTTTTATAGACAATGAATTAATTCTAATACTTAACATATATGTACTGAACAGCACAGAATCTAAATATTTAAAGGAAAAGGCAAAAGAGTTATGGAAAGAAATACAGTTAAATTGCACTAGTGGGGACACCAATATCCCCTTTTCAGAGATAGACAAATCTAACAAAAAATAAACAAGAAAGAAATTACAAATTTAAGAAAAAGTCAGATATGATAGCTCTCTGGTGATTACTGGCTAAAAATAGAAAGGAATATAAATATTTCTTACCTGTGTATGGCATATTTATAAAAGTTCATGACATATTAGCGCATAAAAATTTTCAAATTTTAAACACTGTTATCTACTGTGCAATACAAGTAATATTCAATAAAGGGTCATTGGGAAAAAAACAGATTAGAAATTAATAATAAATTAAACAATCCTAAAAAACGTGGTGTAAAAATTATAGAAATGGTGGATAAGTTCATTCAAAATCAAGACAAAACAACATATCCAAATTTGAGGGATGTAATTGATGCAGTCGTTAGGGGACAATGTCTATCTCTAAATACTTTTATAAAGGTGAGTGAGAAGGGATAAGAGAGATGAGGGGAGAGGGGGAGAGAGAGAGAGAGAGAGAGAGAGAGAGGAAGGGAGGGAGGAAGGGAGGGAGAAAGAGAGAGAAACAGATTACCTGAGTATACAACTAAACAGAAAACCTAGGAAAAGAATCAATTCTAAAACCCCTAATGAACACCAAAATCAAGGTAGAGATTAATAAAACAGAAACAAAAAAATGAATAAAACTAGGACCTTATTTTTAAAAGAAACAGTAAAAGGGATAAACCACTAATTTGATTAAAAAGAAGAAACTGAAAAACCTAATTATTGGTATCAAAAATGAAAAAAATCACAACAAATGAAGGAAATGTATGTTATCCTTTAAAACTATATGACCCAGGTAGGTACCAAAAATTCAATAATTTAAATAAAATGGGTGAATATTTGTAAAAAAAAAAAAATACCCAAATTAATACAAGAAATAAAAATGTTAACCTAATCTCAGAAAAAGAAACTGAACAAACCGTAAATTAATCATGCCCTCCCACCCAAAAACACCCTGAAACCAATGGATTTACAAGTAAATTCTTTCAAGCAATTGTGGAAAAATCAAGCTGTTTGTAAACTGTTTGCAAAAATAACAAAAGGTATTCTACCAAATTCCTTCAACGATACAAAATAAGATCTTGATCTCTAAACTAAGGAAGGCTGAACCAGAGAAATAAAATTACATACCAATGTCCCTAATAAACAATGCCAAGAATTTTAAGCAAAATATTAATGAAGAACAACATACTTCAAAAATTGTAAACTATGACCCACCTCCTAATAGAGAGGTGATTAAACAAGAGGCAAAATGAGATGAATTTTGGACATGGCTAATGTGAGAATGTGACTTTTTTTTTGTCATGGGGGCTTTTCTTTGTTTCAAGTGAGAAGAAAAATGCTTAAAAATTGAAGAAAAAAAATTTTTTTTTAACCAACCCACATGTAAAAGAAAAAGAAAATTGTTTTAAGTCCTTTTAAAACTGCTTCAATATCAGTCACTTGAGTGTAATTCTAGGGAACTAGGAGTTATGGTGTAGGAATCTGAGAGTCAAAAAGACCTGAGCTTGAATCCTGCCTCAGACAGTCAGTAGTTGGGTAACCCTGGGCAAGTCAAAGGCAAGCTTCAGTTTCCTTAACTGTAAACTGGGGATAACAACAGCATCTATCTCAAGTTTGTTGTGAGGATCAAATGACTTAACAAATATATTTGCTTTTCCTTCCAGTTCTTCTGAAATTATCCTATCTTTACAACGATTTTAAGAAAAGAAAATGTAGAAAATAGTTTACATAATTTACACAGAACCAAGAAGGAATTCAAATATAACTTAGAATCTAAGAAGCAGCCTGTTAGTTCCTTTCTCAAACCACAATGCTCTTTCAGTGATATTTGTAAAGAACTTAACAATCTCTTCAAATAAAAAATGTAATTACTATGTTCATACTCTAGAGATTTAGTTCGGGCTCCTGTCCTTAAAATAGACTCAATTTTATTTCTATAATTACATGTGGAAGGCAATATCTTTTAAAAATCATTTGAATCACATTTGATAATCTGTAAAAAGGAGAATGAACTATGAATGAAATACTGCAGTAATCAGGAATGGAAATAAGACTTGTAGCTAAGCATGATACATTAAAAGACGGAAGTCTACATCTGGTTTCAATATTGGTATGAAGGCACTGGCAAATTTAAAAAGGATCTCATTGTTCAAAAACAAAAAGATGGTTTTGATAGGATTTGGTCTTTTGGTTACTTTTGTTTCTAAGTCATATGATTACTGTAATAATATGATACATTTAATATGTCATTGCATGTATGGTTTTGATAAAAATGCACCCACCAACTTGTCTCAGGGGCACATGTATAAAATTTTTTTTTAAATACATATACTGCTTTAATGTTTTTATTATTTAAAATGTCAGAGAAAATGAGCTCAAATGTAGTTCTTTTGATTCACACAACAATAAAATTTTAATGTTCTATAAATGAAACTTTGATCAGCTTAAATAAACCACACCAATTTGATGTAATCAACTGCCTAATATTTCAATGTATCTGAAGCAAGTTGTTCTATTTACCGATAATACAGAAACCATTTCAAACTTCTAAATTACCCATATACTTTCACTGATTCATGTAAAAATGATTTTAAGCTTCACCATTTAAAAATCTATTTTTTAAAGGAGAAAATTCGATTAAGATCAAAAAGAAAGAAAAACTCTAATCATTTTAAATTATCAAATGCAAAAACAGTTACACACACACACACACACACACACACACTCACACACCCAACTCATAAATAATGGAAATACACACACAGAGGTAGCTGACCCAAGTTCAACCCTGGCCTCTACCACCCTAGAATCTAATTTTCTCATCTACAAAATGAAGGGAATGCACTGGATTACCTGAAAGGTCCCTTCCAGCTCTAAAAACTCTAGACAACCATAACTATATACAAATGTGCCCAGGTGCTGGGCAGCTTCAAAGAAATCAAGAAAGGACTAAAGAAAACTAAATAACTAACCTAATAAAAATGATGAATACTATGAGAATAGGGATTGGAGTAAGGGAGTTGACAACACACAGGTAGGTGGCACAGTGGATAGAGTGCTGGGCCTGAAGTCAGGACGACTCATCTTTCTGAGTTCAAATCTTGCCTCAAACACTTACTAGTTGTGTGACTCTGGGAAAGTCACTTAACCCTGCTTGCCTGAGTTTTCCTCATCTGTAAAATTAGCTGGAGAAGAAAATGGAAAACCAAGTATCTCTGCCAAGAAAACCCCAAATGGGGTCATGAAGAGTAGTATACAACTGAAAACAACTGAACAAGAACAACAATAAGAATAGGGGCTGGACTCGTGATTTCAATGGTACCGGGAACTCTGGGTCAAAGAAATTCCCTTTACCAATGCAAGTCAGCAAGTTCGCTGGACTTCAGTCTTAGAGAAACACCTGGAGTGCTAAGAGGTCACATGACTTCACCAGTCACAGAGTCAGTATGCTTCGAGGTGAGAACTGGACCTAGGTCTTCCTAGCTTCCTGTCCAGCTCTCTATCCAGTACACCATACAAGTATGGCAAAATAGTAAATAAGGACCTTTAAAAAGTTATATTGTCTCTCTTTTCAATTTCTTCTTTTTAGACTTTCATGGAAATCTATTATAAAGATATTTATCATAGGTTGATTATTATCTGAATTCCATGGATCAAGGAAACAGAAGTTTAAAGGTCCAACCATGTATATTATCTCTTTACTCAATAAATTCCAGTAGCTCCCAATTATTTCAATCTTCTCTTTGGCACTTAACGCTCTTCACAACTTGGTCCCAACTTACTCAATCTTATTAGACATAATTTCTCTTCACATATACCAACCAAACTGGCTTTTTTCATTCATGACACTTCATCTCCCATCTCCAAGTCTTTGCACTCAACCTTGGAGTAAACTCCTTTGTCATCTCCCCCTCTAAGAATTCCTAGATTCATTCAAGGCTCAGCTTGAACCATTCTTCATGAAGCTTTGCCTAATTCCCCCCACTGCTAATGCCTTCTCTCCAAAATAACTTTTTTATACATATATTGTGTGTATGCCTATACATTTACATGTTGTCTACCATTTGAGAGAGATCATGGGACCATAGAAGTATACTGAACCATAAGTAGCACAAGCAACCCTTCTTTGAGTATAGTGTATATCCTTTGAAAAACTAAAATACTCAGTGTAAGAGTAGATGTTGCCAACCTTACTGAAAAATTGTGTCTTCTATTCTATGAGGAAGGAAGATAAAAGCTTCAGTAGTGACTGAGGGAATCAATCATTCCAAATAATCTCATGACCTTAGAGGGTGGGGGAGAGATGTGGAAGGGGGAGAAGACACCTTGGGGGAGAAGATTAGGGAGTAGGATCAGGGAATGACCCCTCATGTCTTTTTCTTCCAGAAGTATAGAAGCCAGAGAACTGGAATAGAAAAGATGACTTACAGTAAGGAAAGCTGACCCCACATACATGCCATGCAGGTAAGCCTTCTTCAAAAGCCCTCTGTTAAAACAAAAAAAAAAAACCTGATCAGATATGTGAGGTGAGGAAGAGTGAGGAACAAAAGATAACACAAAATTGGGAGACTGAAAGGATGATAGTATCTTTGAAAAAATTAGGTAAGTTTAGGAGAGGATTTGAAGGGAAAGATAAAGAAGTTCGGTTTGGGACAAGGTGAGTTTGAGATGTCTTCAGAACATCCCATCTGAAATATGAAACAGGCAACTGATGATGCAGGACTGACTCAAGCCCAAGGTAGAGACTAGAGCTGAATGTGTGTGTGTGTGTGTGTGTGTGTGTGTGTGTGTGTGTGTGTGTGTGTGTGTGTGTGTGTGTGTGTGTGTGTATACACATATATGTATGCATAAATATGTAGATACATAAATATATGTGTATGATAGAGACAAAGATATCTCCAGCCCCAGTCTCTATCCTACACTTTTGTCCTGAGTCACATGCCATTGACTATGGCATATTTCAAACCCAATGTTCAGGAGATATCTCAAACTTATCCTGACCAAAACTGAACTTAAATACCTTTCCCTTCAAACTCTCTCTTCTTCTAAACTTCTCTACTTGTGTTGAAGGTAAAACCATTCTTTTAGTCTCCCAGGTTTTTCTATCCATTTATCATATAAATATACACACATATATGTGTATATGTATTGTACATATGTGTATATATATGTATATACATATGTGTGACAGAGACAGAGAAAGTGAATCATCTACGTGAAAGTGATAGTTAAATCCATGGAAGATGATGATACTACCAAGACAGTATAATGAAAGAAAAGGAGAGATCCTAGGACACAATCCTGGGGAATATCCACAAAATCACGTGATGGTATGAGACAAATGATGAGTCAGCAAAAAAGACTGAGAAGGAAGAGTCATAACAGGCAGGAGAAGAAGTAGGAGAGAGTAGGTTCACAAAAACATGGGAGAGAATGTGTAGGAAGAAAAGATAATTAACAATATCAAGAACAGCAGATAGACTGAGAGGATGAAGAGTAAGAAAAGATCATCAAATCTGTCAATTAAATCATGGGATAAGGGATGAAGCTAAGGTGGCAAATTAAAGGCAACCCAGCTAAACTCTCTCAACATTCCTTTCCAAATGACTAAAATAACATCTCAAAGCAAACTTCAGAGTGGCGGAGCCAACGAAAGGTCTGGCCTAAGGAAAGTTAGGATGTCATCAAGAGAAGTGTGACACAGGGGTGGAGGTCGGTCTGGACCCCACACACACTGCAACCATAGCAGCAGCAGCTTCAGAAGCTCTCAACCTAGAGATGGTAAGGGGTTTGGACAACTGGTAAGAAAGAGACTACAGGGAACCTTTTACTAGAACAGTACAGCTGGCTGGCACTGACTGGCAACTCTATTGCCCATACATAGTTCTTAGTCATGGTTTCATAGTGGAGAAGTTTATTGGGGGTCAAATCAGAGGCCATGGTCAGAGTTCCAAGGTAAAGAAACATTAGTACTTGTAGTTGCAGAGGATCAGGAAACCTTCCTGGATAAAGAATAGAACACAGACGAGGAAAGCAGTGACTACACCTCTCCCTGCATTATACCCCCTTGGAAGCACTGAAAATGTGCAGATCCCTAAGACAAACTCTGAAAATAGCAGCACAAAAAGCATAAGGACGGTGTCCTTCAATCCCCAATGAGCAGAGTCCAATTTTAATACAAAGTTCAAAGTCAATAAATAACCTAGAAAATGAACAAACACACACACACACACACACACACACACACACACGAATCTGAGCATAAAAAAATGCCATGGCAGCAGGAAAGACCAAGATATAAACGCAGAAGACATCAATATGAAAACAACTACAAACAAAGTCTCAAAGAAAAATACTAATTTGATGCAAGTCCAACAAGAATTCCTGGAAGAGGTAAAGAAAGAGATAAGAGGGCAGAAAAAGTGGAGAAAGAAATAGAATGGATACAAGAAAATTATGAAAAGAGAACTTACAGCTTGGTAAAAGAGGCACAAAAACACTGAAGATAATAGCATCTTTAAAAAACAGAATTAGTCTAACGGTAAAAAAGGGACAAAAATTCACTGAAGCAAAGAGCGCCTTAAAAAGCAGAAGAAGACAAATGGGACAGGCACAAAATCTCACTGAAGAAAATAATCCTTAAAAATTAGAATTGGGCAAGTGGAAGTTAATGATTCCATGAGACATCATAAAACAATAAAACAAAGTCAAAAGAATGAAAAGATAGAAGAAAATGTAAAATAGCTCATAAGAAAAACAACTGACATAGAAAATACATTAAGGAGAGATAATTTAAAAATTATTAGACTACCTGAAAGCCATGATCAAAGACAGAGCCTAGACATCAAGTTTCAAGAAATTATCAAAGAAAATAGTAGTCTAGGACCAATAGTCTAGGACCTAATAGTCTAGGACCAAAGGGTAAAATAGAAATTTTAAAAATCCACTGATCACTTCCTGAGATTTCAAAACTAAAACTCCCAAAAATATTATAGACAAATTCCAGAGCTCAAAGAGAATGTGGCCAGAAAGAAAAGTCAAATATTATTGAGCCACAGTCATTATCACACAAGATTTAGCAGGTTCCATATTAAAGGAGCAGAGGGCTTAGAATATGATATTCTAGATGGCAAAGGAACTAGGATTATAACCAAGAATAACCTATCCAGTAAGATTAAGTATATAATCCTTCAAGTGGAAAAAATGGACATTTAATGAAATAAAGGACTTTCACGCATCCCAGATGAAAGGATCAGAGAGCTGAATAGAAACTTTGATATTCAAACATAAGACTCAAGAGAAGCATAAAAAGGTAAACATAAGAAAGTAACCGTAAGGGTCTCAATAAAGTTAAACTGTTTATATTCCTATATGGGAAGATGATACATGTAACTCCTAAGAACTTTATCATTATTAAGGCAGCTAAAAGTTTTACATAGACAGAGGGCATGAATGTGAGTCAATTACACTGGAATGATATCCAAAAAAAGGAAGGGGTGAGAATGAGGGATGTACTGGAGGGTAGAAGAAAGAAATAGGCAGAATATAGGCAAAATTTTTTCACAAAAAAGAGATGCACAATGAAGGGTTTTTACAGTAGAGGAAGAAATTGGGGGTGGTAAGTAATGATGGAACCTCACTCTCACTGAACTGGCTCAAAGAGGGAAGAATATAGATAGGGAAGGAGGAAGAAAGGGAGAGAAGGAAAGAGAGAAAGAGATACAAACACATAGTTGGGTACAGAAACATAACTTGCCCAACAGAAAGGGGCAGGGATGATAAAAGGACAGACAAATTAAAGAAAGCCAGGGTTAGAAGCAAAACAGACTTTTGGGACAGGATAAAAAGAGAACAAGTGAGAAGAAACAGAAGAAAATGGGAAAAACACAGTAATTGTAACTGTGAATGTGAATGTGATGAGCTCAACCATAAAATGGAAGCAGAGAGCAGAATGGACCAGAAACCAGAATCCAATAATGTTGTTTACAATGGACACATCTGAAACAGAAAGACACACAGAGTTAAAATAAGTAGGTCTCATTACTCAAATATATGCTGAATAAGGTACTGAGTCAAATTTATAAAAATAAGAGTCATTTCCCAATTGACAAACTGGTCAAAGGATATAAACAGGAAGTTTAAAGAAGAAATCAAAGCTATCTATAGTCATATAAAAAAAGTGCTCTAAAACACTACTGATTAGAGGAAAAACAAATTAAAACAACTCTGAGGTACCATCTGACATCTAATGAGAAATGACAACTGCTAGAAGGGATGAGGGGGAAAATAGGTACACTAATGAACTCTTGGTAGAGAAGTGAACTGGTCCAATCATTCCGTAAACCAATTTGGAACTAGGTCGAAAGGGCTATAAAACCGTACAGATCCTTTGGTCCAACAATACTACCACTACCATCTGTATTCCAAAAAGACTTTTTAAAAAAGACCTCTATGTGCAAAAAATATTCATAGCAGCTCTTCTTGGGGTTGTAAAGAATTGGAAATTGAGGGGAAACTCACCAATTGGGAAATAGCTGAACAAGTTGTAGCATATGATTGTGATGGAAAACTATGGTGCTATGGGAAATGACAAGGAGGATAATTTCAGAAAAACATGGCAAGACCTGTATGAACTGACATAAAGTGAAATGAGAAAAACTAGGGGATCACTGTGCATTGTGGTAGCAATGTTGTAATGATGATCAATTGTGAAAGACTTGGCTATTGTAATCAATACAATGATCCAAGACAATTCCAAAGGTCTCAGGATGAAAAAATGCTATCCATCTCCAACCTCCAGAGAGAGAACTTGGGCACTCTTGAGTGCAAGCTGAAGTATAACTTTCTCACTTTATTCTTCTTGCTATGTACACAACACACACACACATACATATATAGCTAACATGAAAACATGCTTTGTATGATTTCACATGTGTAACTCATATACTGCTTGCCTTCTCAGTGGGTGGGGGAAGGGATGGGAGGAAAGGAATTTGGAACTAAAATTTTAAAAAAAAATGTTTAAAAAAAAGAATAATTTTAAAAAAAAATAAAAACATGGGTAACTTGGAAGAGAATAATTTTACTTAAGAGAAATGTATGTAACATGGTGATCAAAAGTCTCAGTTATGAATCCCTGGTCTAGGGAAACCTGATCCAAAGAGTAAGATTAAGAAATGCTAAATACATGAAAGTACTGCTTCAATCTATTGAATAAAAATGTTAGTTAAATATCCAGCCATCATCCTTTTCAGTTTTTTTAATAGCTGAAATGCTGTGGGTTTTCTAGTTTGCTTGCTTTGTTTTTCTTTTTCTTTATAAACTGTCATTCCAGGAAATGTAAATTCACACAATTTACTAGGGTTTTAGAATTTAAATATCTACATGTTCTCTAAGAAAAAAAATCCATTCTCTACCATATTACCAAAAGAATTAGAAAATATTCTAGTTTCCAAAAAAGAAAAAAAAAAACCTTGGGAGCCTTCCATAAAAATGCAAATCCTCTTTTCAACAGAAAGTACATACATTAGGAAACTTGACCAGAGTAATCTAACCACCGTAATATGAAAGACAGCAGAAGAAGGTTCCGTTTCGTGAAATCTGGATTGCACATGTCTGGCTAAAAAAAAAAGATTAATAATCTATCAGAAAATCCCTCAACTCAGTGATTTAAAATGAAAGCTTCTACTGCTTAAACCATATGTAAATATACATATATAGAGATATATACACACACTAACTATAATCCCTTGATCTGAAAAGAAAGGGAACTGATACTATGAAAATGGTCAATGGATCGACATCTAAAATCTTTTCCCACATTAAAAGATTTCTAAAAAAGATCAGAAGGCAACAGAAAAACACTCAATATATATATAGAGTCATAAAATCTGTATGAACCAGTATCCATTACACAAAGGAGAAACATGTGATGCAGTGATTGGAAAAGTCAAATGTGAATTAGCCCAAAAATGCAAAAGAAAATATAGACTCAGAAAATTCCTGTATCCAAAATAGGGGTTATGAATCTATACAAATCTAAAGAAGTATCATAACATTAAAGAAATAATATGAACATATCAAACTCATAAACTCCAAAAGACTCTATATAGAACACCAGAAAGAATGGCATACCTTTAACATAAAGGGTAATAACCATGGGGCTCTCAGAGAAAGAGCACTACACTGGAATCAAGAGACCTGTGTTGTATGTTTCTCTTTTGCCAGGAACTTGGTCTCAACTGCAAAATGTATAAAATGGGAGAAACTAGACAAGCTCTAAAATATATCATAGCTCTATTTCCCTCTTACTTGTCTGGGGCAACTAGATGGAGTAGTATATGGAGTGTTGGACTTGGAGTCAGAAAGGACTGAATATAAATCTTAACATGACTCTGGACAAGTCACTTAGTCCCTGAGTCTTAATTTCCTCATCTGTAATATGGGAATAACAGTACCTACATCATATAAAGGTTGTATCAAGTGAAACAGCACATGTAAAATATTTTGTAAGTCTTAAAGTGCTATATAAATACTAGCTATTACTCTTAAAGTATCATAACAAATGAAATGCACAATTATTTATTGAAAGGGATTATATTTCATAAATATAGGTTAATTCTGAGAGCACCAATCAATATAAAAAATTACAATTAAAGTTAATTGTCAGTAAATAAGGCTAGCAAAATGATGTTCAAATTTACTTCATGAGTTAAGTTGCTATATTGTTTTTAAAGTACACTCCAAATTTTTAAAAGGAGACATCCTGCAGAAATTTAGATCACATGCAATTTATACAGGTTAATTAAAATATGGGATCAATAACTTCTCCTAGAATAGGACAACATAAATGCTCCAACAAATGCATCTATATCTGTTACACATAAGTTACTAACAAACAGGCATTAATTAATATACACAAAATCGGTAGCATAATGACTAACTGTATGTGTAATTACTCGTAGGAGAAAATTTCTATAAATTCCCTTGCAAACAAAACACAGACTAAATTTGTGAAACTTCACTGTGCTATCTCAATTATTTTCCAATCCTAAAGAGACAGGAGAGAAAATAAACCAGGTTAAAAGCAAGTCATCAGGCTATGTAAGAGTCACACTTCAGAGGTTATCTACATAGATCAGTGAGTCACATCATAATCTAAGAGTGAAGAGACCTTACAATCATCTTCCCAGTGTATGAATCATCTCAACAACATTCCCAACAAGTGATCATCTAATTTCTATTTAAATACCTCCTGTGTCCGGGAACTAATAACTTCACAAGACATGGAAGTTCTTCCTTACACTGAATTAAAATGTCTCTCTATAACTTCAGCCCCATAGTTTTGCCCTTGGGATTCACACAGAATAAATCTAATTTTTTGTTTCTTTTTGGCATAACAGCCCTTCAGATATTCAAAGACAGCTCTCATGTCTTCATGTACTGGCTAAGTCTTATTATTTCTTATCCTCACTGACTCTACATCAGCAAGGAGGTTTTCTTTCCATCATTTCTACAGATTTTTTCATTGGTAACAAATTCAGTCTCTGAGCCCACATTGTGATGTGGCTGCCAAAAAAGGTAATTGGATCTTAAACTGCATTTAGATAAGCATACTATCTACAATAGAGAAGTAATAGTCCCAGGGTGCTATCCGCTGGTCAGACCACATCTGGAGTACTTTGTTCATGTCAAGACACCACATTTAAAAGGGTTAATGACAAGCTGGTTCATGTCCAAGAGAGTGAGGAGGATGGGGAAAATACTTGAAATCACGTCATATGAAGAAGGGTTGGAGGAACTGGGTCATTTAACTTGGTGAAGAAAAGACTAGGGAAAGGAGGGTAAAAGGGTGAGGAATATTTTATATGTTAAACAGCCAAGTTCATCTTAACATAAGGTAGTATTTCTGATTCTCTCCTTAGTTATTTCCTCCTATGAATTAATGTGTACCTCCTCTACTGTTTCTCTCTTTAATACACCCATTAGTACCCAGATTTCAAGTTCTAGATATGTTTTTCCCCTCTGTTTTATAGAACTGACATTTCTCTGGAGAAATGTGTTTGTCAGTATTCATGAGATCTACATCATTCCTGGGCAGAAGCTCATCTCAAGCCGCAGACCAGAAAACTAAATCCCTTGTTGAAACCATGACTATTTCAACAAATATCACTCTCTATTTTGGGGACAGCCTTGTTTTAGAGCAATGGTTCTCAAATTTGCTGGTCCCAGGGACCCCTTACACTCTTAAAAATTACGGAGGGGCACATTCAGTCATGTGACCAACAAGAAAGAGGGCTAGACATTTTATCTAATAATATTGACTTCTAAAAACTCTTCAAAATAGGAACAATGCACAAGAGATAAAGCAATTTTAGCTGTTTCCACAACCTAGAACTCCAAAAATCCAAACAAGGTAAAACCTAATGAACTAACAACAAGGAAAATCAATAATCTCTAACCCTTAATGCACTCACTTAGTATATCCCTCCCCCACTGCCTACAATGCTCCTGTACCAGGAGTGCACAAATCAACCCACAATGTTGAAAAATAACCCAATTTATCCCCAAATGTCATAGAAACCCAAAGGATAGAAACTTGCTCAGGCTTTGATAGCAGCACACCACTCTGCTGGCTACAAGAGAGCTTACCAGAGAACTGCAGAATAAAGGGACATAGGGTAGCACTCATATGCATTCTCCTGTGCCTGAGAGAAAAAGCTCAGTATACAGCTAGAACCAATCCTGGCCCCACAAAAGTCACCTGGGACACAGACTAAGCCTGGTGAACCAGGAATTGCCCATTATGAGAAGAAGCCAAGAAACTTTGCGATCTAACCCTGAAGGAAACCACCAAGGGGAAGGAATAAAAAAGCAGGCACTAGGGAAAAATAAAGAGGAAAAAAAAAAGACTGAAATTACCAAAGATCTCAGCAAGAAAAAAAAAACTCAGTTAAAGATCTTAAACAAAGGCAGATAGACCAACATTTGTTATTAATAACAAAAGAGAATATGGCCTCCAGATCAGTGAAAATAGTGCAGACATCTATGAATAAATATTGAAAAACAAAGGAAAATGAATCAACACCTGATGAGGTAAAGGGCCCTATGTATGAAGAACATGGAACCACAGCAGGATGCTCCTGAATTGTTTAAAAGATAATTAAGAATTGTGAAAGTAGAATTTAGGGTTTGTACAACAAAAATAACTGGCAAAACAAAAAACTGATTTCACACTGTCAAGTCTCACCAAAGGAAAAAAGAACTATCTTTTGGGGTATGTTAATACACACAAGTGGAGAGCAATTTGGAAGAAGAGAAGCAAAAAAAGTAATAACATTAAAAGAAAATATTAATCTTGAAGACAGAATACAGAGACACCCTTAAGGATTACTGATCTCCCAGAGAAACACAAGGCAAAAAAACCTGATCATCACAACATAAGAATTAATAGAAAACATCTGAACATAGATAACAAAGTACCAATCAAAAAAATCCACAGATCAACTGCAAGAAAGCAACAACAACAAATCTAAGCAGCAAACTCTAACACATAACTGGCATCAAACTTAACAATTTCACTAACAAAAAATATTGAGGACCTCAAAGAGATTTTGTTTATGTGGATTATACCTATTTATATTTGTTGTATTAGAAATTAAAACATAAGTTTTAAGTTTGTATTAATTTAAAAATAATAAACTCATTACACATTAGCATATTTTATTAAAAATAGCTACATTTTCCCAAACAAAAATTTCAGTGAGGATAGTGGCATCTATTAAATATCCCTTACATATTTAAGTAAATGTGACTTAATAAGATAGCTAAATTCTCATTTCTGTTTCTGCATTCAGTTACTGTGATATGGCGTTTTAGTTGAATTATAGGAAGAAAATCTGGCTTTGTACAGACGTGGAGTTAGAAAAGAGAGGTATATTTTAATAGGCAAATAACATCTTAGAATTATAAAAATAGCTTTGGCCTTGCAAACTCCCAGAAAGGCTCTCATGGATCCCTAAGAATCCACAGGTCACACTTAGAAAGTGCTCCGTTAGAGGACAGAGAAGATACAAAATTTTGACCAGACAACAGTTTCCCACTCTCACAGTGCTTAAAGTCAAGTACATGGATAAGACCAACATAAGCAGCTTTAATACACAATAATTTTCATTACAGAGTTGCCAAGTAAATATTACATGAGGTCTAAGGGGGAAGGTCACTAATGATAAGTTAAGAGATGCACTGAAAAAGGACTTCCTAGAGGAGGAAGCATTAACATTGGACTTTAAAAGACACGTAAGAGTTCATAAGATAAACATATACAAAGGAGAGCATTTTCAAGACAAGGAAACCACCACAATGAAGACACAGAAGCACCACATTTCAATTCTTGTTCACAGGGCAGAGAGACGTACAGGTTGGCTCAGGAATCAAGGGCACAAAAGGAAATAATATGAGATGGGGTTGGAAAGGCAAAATGGTGTCAACTATGAAGATTTCTGCAATCCAGGCAAAGGAGCTTAAACCTTACTAAGAGAACATGAGGGGGCTGTAGAAAATTGTTGAGCAGAGGGCTGACATAGCTAGATCTGTGCACAAAAACATTATTCTGACATGAAGGATGAAATGGAGGAAAAGTGGGAAGAGCAGTAGGATCACAACATCACCTTCTCATATTTCTTCCAGAAATAGGTGAATTGAAGAAAGTAGCCACAGAAAAAGAAGATGAGAAAATCCACTTTGTCTCAAAACATTTTTATCATATACTTAATGAAAATAATAGGAAATGGCAGCTCTAAACCTCTGACCCTGTGATCCTGAATAGATTTTAAGAGACAGAATTTCTTTCTTTTGGCATTTTTTATAACATCTATTTCCTACATGAAGGAATATTTCAATACATCAGTGATTTTATTAGTACACTTCACCAATGCAGATAACCTCAACTGATGGCTTCCATTAGTTGCTGTGACTAAAAACAAAATAGCTGGTGGCTCACATTTTCAAGAGAAATGTCTCTAAGGCTGATTCAAATGCAGTTAGGTGGAACAGTAGAGAGAGTACTTGGTCTGGAATCATGAAGACCAGAATTCAAATTTGAACTCAGACACTTAATAGCTGTGTGACTTCTCTAGGCCTTCATTTCCTCACCTGTATAATGGGAGAAATAACAGCACCCACCTCCCAGGACTGTTCTGAGGAGACCTGTAAAGTGTTTAGAGCAGGCAAAAGACAGGTGCTCTCTAAGTCTCAGCTATCGTTACTGTAGTTATGACTATTCTCTATTGCCAGATTCCCACTTGAAGCCTTTCTAACCTGTCAGGACCTTGGTCGGGGCTTAGGCTCCCCCATCATAACCGCCAAGAACCCATGCCACCTCCATTCCTTGACCAGGTGTCATAGGACTTCTGTGCCTAGGGGTACCTGTACATCACGTTTATACTGGAAGGATCTCTGATTCCACTGGTGTGGGTCTTCCATCCAATACAACAGATCACTATCCCTCAGTAAATGGTCTTTTGTGAGATGCCAGTGTGTACTGTAGCCAATACAGTAATGCATTTTCTGAACTTAGATAGACTGGTCCTCAGACAATAGATTTTCTGTCTTTTTATCAAATCCATATCAAAACTTTTTAGGTTGACTAGTACTGCTAGTGTCATAAAGTCCAAGAATCAAATGTTATTTCTGTAAGGAATATAGTATCCTTTCTAAGAAGAAAAACAAAGAAGCTCCCATGGGAAGCTTAAAAAAAAAACAAGACAAAAAAACCCAAGTGACCATGTCAAAACAAGACTAGCAGTAAGAAGGGAGGCAGGGGACAGAAGAGTTCAATCGTCAACCAACCACCCATTTCCACCTGCAATTCCTCCCTAACCTTGACCTACAGCCTAAGTCTAAGATCCCATGGCCCCTGCCCCTAACTTGTCCCCTGCTTGACCCAGGTAAGAACTCTATAAAAACCTACATCATTTTCCCCACAACAGGTACTTAACTCCATCTGAGACCTCAGATACAACCTATGTGTGCCCTTTGTCCATTCCTTTCATGAGCTCCATTTTGAGTTTGACCCATGGTGCTGGTCAGTTCTCTTGTTAGAAGCATAAGCTGTCCACAAAACTATGACTAATAATTCAGCCTCGCCTAATTTCCAAGTCTTTGATTTATTAAATGTAGACAACAAGAGCTGAATTGAACTCCCCATACCAGACCTATGACTGGAACCTCTGCCTTGAACTCCAAGTCCCTCTGGCCTTTCTCCCTAGCTATGTAAATGAGATAATATAAAGGAGATCATGCCTTTACCTATACCAAACTTTAGTACTGCAAATCTCCTCATGTCTATATTGAGACAATCTCCATAGAGAATTAGGACTTCAATGCATACCATTTACAATATATTAAAAACTAATATTTAAATAAAAACTCAGTTAAAAAGTGCTTAACATGCCTTACTTCAATGATTCTGCACAATGATTTTAGCAGGTAAGTAGTATTTTACAAGTACCTTAATTTCAGTTTTGTAAATGAGAAAAATGAGGATCACAGAAGTTAAATGACTTGGACAAAATCATACAACTAGCAAAAATGGCAGGGATAAAATATGCCTTATTCAAAATCCAGTCATTAAAATATATTCTTCATTCTCTCAACCTTATTAGTTGCTGCAAAAAGGGGAGCTTAAGGTAAATTAAGAAATGAATGACTTCCAAAATTTGCTTCTGTGGAGAGAATTCTATTAGAAGAGCATTCAAACACCATTTATTAAACATCTATTTAAAAGGGTGAAAAAAGTTTCAATTCCTGCCCTCAAGGAGCTCACAATCACAAGGGTCCTTCATCAATAATAAGATATCATCAGTGGATATGTTTGTGTAGTGTAATTAATGCTTTCTCTACAAAGAAATGCATTTCTTATATTCCTCAGATTACTCAGTGAATATTTACACAAATACCTAAAAAAATTAATAATTCCCATTTTGCTCTTTTATGAATTAAAGAAAATCAAAGATAATATTTAGTGTACTTAATAGTCCTATATCCTTGAACGAGCCCTCTAGAACTGTCATAATTTTTAGAATGGTTTATTTCAAATTATAGTTAATCTTATGTCATCAACTAGAAAATGTGAAAAGGAATGTCATAATCTCATGTCATCAACTAGAAAATGTGAAAAGGAATGTCATACAAAACATATGATTGAAGAGACAATATGACAGCAGTTGGCATGTTTTCAAACAGTAAGAGATTCTCTGCTCAGGCTCTCTCTCATGTTATTGAGAAAGAAATGTTACTTATATAATTTTCTGATACGATGTTTTCCTTTAAGACTCATCACTAGTTTAAAATGGCCATTGTCAACTCTCATAAGTGAATGAATCACAGGGTTGTTTCTTCTTTTTGAAAAATGGATGAATTTTCATAGTGGGTAAAATGTCTCACTTTTACAAACTACATAATCAGTCAATATCTATAAGAAGCGTTTGTAATAGAATAACTGAGATTTATCTAGCCCATTATATACTGATAAAAGGAAAAAAATTCAATGTACATAAATGTAAATGTAAAAACCAGTTATATGAATTCCCAAATCCTGTATGACACTATCTTATACTGGGGGACCATTCTGAAAGGATAACAAAGTTAGATCTGGAAGGAATGTGAGAAACTACCTAGCCAAACCTTTCATTTTAAGAAAGAAAAAAAGTAATCTTTTAGTAAGAGCCTTGTCCAAGAACCCAAAGGTTGTAGACAACAGACACAGGACTGGAATCCAGGTCCACAGACTTAACCCTGCATTAGGACACATTAATTCCAAACTCTGCAAAGTTTTTCAACCTAGTTTTATGTAGGGTTTCCATATCCTATAGACATCATCAAATTAAATATAATCTTAAATAAAAGACTGTTATTGGTTATATTGATTTACCACAGTTAAATATGCTTAACAAGATTCAATGTGCACTAACCACATTTTATGTGGGTTGCTGGATTTACTTCAGGTAAACCTAAAAATCCCCAAAACTGCCAAAGCTGGAGTAAAGTCAATAGTCAAAGGGATTAGCAGAACCACAGGGATAAAGAGAGAAGGGCAGCCAGAGGAAATATAAGCAATAGTCAAGAGAAGGACCAATCAGACTGCTTAGGGAGGGGTGAAAACAGTCAGCAGGAAAAGATATGATCTTACTAAAAGAGAGAAGGTCATCAATAAGGATTATCATAGCAATCAATTAATAGGTTAAGTCCAAAGAGGTGAGAAGTAAACATGAGGGAAGTTCAGGAGCACAAAGTTCAAACCCCAAACATCCTACCACTAAAAATAATTTCCTACACCATATTTCATATGCATGCCACAGGTTTTTAAGCTATGGTATGAAATAGAATGGTTTTTGCTTAAATTTTAGCTTCCTAAAACCAGTACCAAATGATCAGTTATAAGAGCATTTAAGTCATTTTAACTTGTTTTTCTTTTCTTTTTGTAAATTTGGCAAATTTGATGTCGATACAGTGAGAATCAGGGCAGCATAGCTGAAAGAGTGTGAAATTTAGAGACAGAAAGGTCTGGGTTCAAATCCTACCTCCTCCTACACTTCTTAACCAAGATAAGCATATTACTTTACCTTCCTAAGCCTCAGGTTCCTAATCTGGAACAAGAAGAATAAGGATGACAGCTAACACGTCCTTAGCACTCCCTACGTTCTCGTCACCGTCCTAAGCACGGCACGAATACCATCCTCACAAACAACCCTGAGAGCTCGGTACTATTGTTGTCCTCACTGTACAGATAAGAAAACTGAGACAGACAGACGTGAAGCCACCTGCCCAGGTTACACAGCCACTAAGCAGCTGAGGCGCATTCTTCACTGCAGTGCTGGTGCTCGAGCCACTCTGCTACTACCATCAGTACAATCTACCTAAAAGAGGTTCCCAGAATACAAGACTCAAGAACTCAGACTCAAGAACAAGAGTCCACTTACAGTGCTTAGAAAGAAAGGAAACATGCACTTATTAAGTGCTTACTGTCTTAAGACTTTACAAATATCACACCTGATCCTCACAATAAGCTTGGAAAATAGATGTTATCATTTTCCCCACTTTGAAGTTAAGGAAAATGAGGCAGAGAGAGGTTAAGTCACTTGCCCAGGATCACACAGCTAGTGTCTGAAGCTTGATCTGAATCCAGGTTTTCACAATGCCAGGCCCAGTGCTCTATCAACTGTACAACCTTGCTGCTCAGCAAAACTGAACACATAAGAGACAACTAAGTTTACTGGATTAAATAGAAAATAATCAATTACTGGAACTGAGGCAAAGGTCAAAGATTAAACCACAGGTAATAAGATTAAGGTCCACATCAGGGAGGGAAAGAAGCAAAGTTGATTTAATAATAACAGCAAATCCCTCAAAGTCCAACCTATCATCCATGCCATGGACGAAGAGGAAGGCAATGAAAGAAAAGCAGAGGAATGCCATACAGGGCACCATACACAGCAAGGACCTTGTGTGCTCTGAAACCTCTTACAAAGCTCTTCCTGTTGGCAAGAACTATGAAATAATGACCAATAGGCTCTGAATTCTACTGACTAGAACAGCCACAGGATCAGTCTGATGCAACTGGTCCTAAAATTCAAAGAAATAGACAAGGTGGCATAAGGTTGCAGGCTGGCCCATCTCAAAACTGGAAAGACCATTTTGACAGTGAAGACAGGAACAAGTGCCACTCCATTATGTGCCGGTACAAAAATGAAAAATATATTGTAACAAAACAGAAATACCCTACCTGATGAAAATATTTCAGGGCAAAGGGCACTGATGACAACAAGTAAACCCTAAGTATGAATGAACTGGACTGGAAAATTAATACTTTCAAAATGAGTAATTATCATATGACAATAAAATTAGAAATAGACTTCACCAGTTAGAGGCAAGGATTTCAAAGTGCTATTTGTCAAAAAGGGGAAACGGCATGTAAATCATCAGATCATACAAGATATACAGAGATAAAAGTAAACTGAAAAATGAAGATATTAGCAGCTGGGGAGACTTGGAAGAGCCTCCTGCAGAATTTGAACAGAGTCTTGAAGGAAAAGAGGGAAACCAAGATGCAAAGCTTCCCAATCATGGCGTACATAGAAGTCAAGAAATAGTAATAGCCTGCTAGGTGACTCAATGGATAGAGCACTGTGTTTGTTATCAGGAAGACTCATATTCTTGAGTTCACATCCAACCTTAGACTCTTATGAGCTGAAGTCACTTAATCCTGTTTGCCTCACTTTCTTCATTTGTAAATTGAGCTTAAAAAGAAAACGGGAAACCATCCAGTATCTTTACCAAGAAAACTCCAAATGAACTCATAAAGAGTAAATTCCAACTGAACATTAAAGAGTCAAACACAACTGAACAACAACAATAAATACAGTGCATTAAGGTCTGTAGAGGTTTTATACATGCTAACTCATGTAAGAAGGTCAGACTGTAAGATGGTATCACAATATAAAAAGTTTAAATGCCAGGCGACTTTAAATTGATCCTAGAGGTTGTAAAGAGGTCCTGGAAGGGTGGGAGGGGAAAGGGTATCCTAATCCAATGCTCGTTGGTTTCTGTCTTTTGTCTTCGAAGAGGACCAAAATGACATCACCATGATAAAATGAAATTTCAGTGCGGCTAATCAGACCAACATGAGCTCGGAATGCTCTACCACAGGTTGGGCACAGACAGTCTAGGTGAATATTTGGGGTGGATATCCCAAATTTGCGCATCCTTTGTCCTATCTCAATTCTGCTTTGTTCAAAGAGTATAGCACCTTTTTGCCATGCTGAGGGGTCCGGTGCCAGTGTCTCCCATGTTACACAGTCAGATTCAAAGTTTCTGAAAGAGACCTTGAGAGCATCTTTATATTGCTTCTTCTGGCCACCATGTGATTGCCTGCCCCATGCGAATTGTCCATAAAATGGTCTCTTTTTTGGCAAGTGTACATTTTGCGTTCTAACAGCATGGCCAGCCCATTGGAGTTGCACTCTCTGAAGCATAGTTTGAATACTTGGCAGTTCAGCTCAAGCAAGGATATCAGTGTCTGGTACTTTATCCTGCCAGGTGACCCTCAGAATCTTCCTAAGACAGTTTAAATGGAAGTGATTCACTTTCCTGGCATGGCACTGGTAGACTGTGCATGTTTCACAAGCATATAACATATAACGGTGAAGTCAGCAGAATGGTTCTATAGGCCTTCAGCCTGGTAGTAACTCTAATACCTCTTATCTCCCAAACTTTCTTTGGAAGCTCCCAAACACTGAGCTAGCTAAGGGAATGCGTGCATCAACCTCAATGACAATATGTATATCCCTGGAAAGTACACTACTAAGGCAAGTGAACTTATCCACAGCATTCAAAACTTCTCCATTTGTTGTAACTGACGGTTCCATGTATGGATGGTGTGGTGGTGGCTGATGGAGCACCTGTGTTTTCTTGGTGTTGATAATTAGGCCAAAATTAGCACAGGCAGCAGAGAACTGATCTATACTTTGTTGCGTCTCAGCTTCAGAGGCTGCATTGAGTGTACAATCATCTGCAAACAGAAAATCATGCACCAACACTCCCTCCACTTTGGTCTTGGCTTGTAGCCTTTTCAAATTGAAGAACTTACCATCAGTATTGTAGTTGACCTTGATGCTATGTTCATCCTCACTAAAAGCATTTGACAATGTGGCTGAGAATATCATGCTGAAAAGCATGGAAGCAACCACATAACCCTGTTTCACTCCAGTGGTGACTGGGAAGGCATGAGAGCATTATCCATTATGCAGAACCTGGGGAAACATGCCATAGTGAAACTGACAAACAATATTGATGAACTTCTCCAGGCAACCAAATTTGACAAAATTTTCCATAAGCCCTCATGACTAACAGCATCAAAGGCTTTGGTCAGATCCACAAACATTGTGTACAGACATCTGTTCTTTCTGAGTATTTATCTTGGAGTTGTCAGGCAGCAAACACCATAACGACTGTTCCTAGGCCCTTTCTGAAGCCAATGGCTCTCAAGTGTAGGCTCATCTTCCAGGTAAAGGATCAGTCTATTAAGGAGGACTTTAGTAAGAATTTTGTCAGCAGGGGCAGAGCTTGCTCAGATGGCAGAGTAGAAAGACACGCATACTCTTGTTCTTCCCACGCAGCCCATAAAATACCTGTAAAAAAGACTCTAAACAAATTCTAGAGCAGCAGAAGCCACAAAACAACAGAGTGAAAGAGATTTCCAGCCCAAGAAGAATGGGGTGCAGCTCACAGAGCCCAGTCCAGCCTTGGTCGCAGGACACAACAGGGACAGGGCCAGAACAGGCCTGGGGGCAAAATCTCCAGCAGCAACTGCAGTCCTCAGCTCCCTCTACCCACAAACACTAAAGACTCTTCTAAGGTCAGTGAAAAAGCTTTTTTCTCCTGGGTGAGAAGGGAGCAAGGTCCTCCCATAGGCCTGGCCTCAGACAGCAACAGTGGCAACAGCAGCAGCGTCCATTTTTGGAGCCCTCAGCCTAAAGCCCCTGGGGGAATTCAGTTGCTGATCCCGGTCTCAGTCCTGAGTAGCAGTCTGGGGATGAGGAAGGAGTGCTGGCTGGCATGGTGTAGCTGGTGGAGGCTCTGTAAAGGGAATTCTACTTGCAGGTACTGGGCAGAAAAGCTTTGGTAGCTCCCAGACCTGAGCAAAGGCCAG